>JAHRHJ020001904.1:0-16496 GCA_019776745.2 Taxus chinensis
TTTTGTAAATTTTCTTTAGTTCATCAATTACCTCTTCAAGAACCTTCATTTTCCAATCAATATTGAATACCCACTGATTGGTTAGATTGTTCTTTGGATCATCAAACAATTTTCTAGTTAGGAGAACTTGCATATCTGTTTCACTCATGATTCTAATGTCTTGAATACAGTCACTCCACATTTTCAACTCTCTCTTCAAACTACTGAGTGTTTTAGTGAATTTCAATTATATTCCTGTGATTTTATCATATGATTGGTAATATTCATCAATGAAGTTGAGTCAATTGATTAAAATTTCATCCACCATAGCTTCTATCACTTTTTCATAGGCAACATTCTTATGGATATCCTTAATAACCTAAACCTCTTCATTGGTTAGGATAGTAAGTGGAGGCATTGAATTCAAAGGAGTTGGATCAATCACCTTATCATTTGCTAGAAAATATATGATGAAGTCCAAGAGAGTCTGTATATATGTTCTTCAAACTGCTCTTGGGACTGTTTCACTTTTTTCACTCTCTCAATCACCTTAGACATTGTTTCGTTTAAGTTATGCACCTCACTTTTAGGATTAGATTCTCCCAGATGGATCTTTGTCAAATCCAAATCATTTAAATCCAAATATTTCTCATCCTTGCCAAGTTTGGGTTTAGAAATTTCCAAAAACTATTGGCCTTTAGAATAAGATACCAATCTGAAAGTAGTTTTGGATTTCTTAACAGGTGGAGTAGGAGTTTTCCCTAGGAGAGTAGCTACAACATCAAATATTGGAATAACCATTTGAGTTAAGATAATTCTTTTCTTACTATCGGCAAATGGTTGAACCCAAGAAAAAGAGGTACCATAAGAAGAGTGAGCAAGAGGCCCAAGTGCAAGTGTGCCCATTGCACTCAAGGTCTATGTAGCCGATACTTCTAAAATAGATGCTCCAATACTAAAAACGAGGATCTCCTTGATAGGAGTTTATTTGGCAGATGGCTCTAGAACAACCATTTTCTTAACATCTGAAGTGTGATCCTTTTGCTTATCACCTTCCTCTTCTTCTATTTTTTTACTTCCCCCTTCAAGGTCACTTTTCTCATGATCTCTTGTATCTTCTTCATTATCACCATAGAGGTCAAAAATATGCTCAATTACTTCTACTTGCTTTAGAGAGGGAAATTGTTTACTTTCTTCCTCAATCATCTCATATGGATTTTCAAATTTCTTACCTTTCCCCTTCTTAATATACACCAGAGTTGAGGACTTAAGAGGAGAGGGAGATGACTATGTGTGTGTCTCAGGTGTTGTGGTAGAAGTTTCTCCATGGGGGATGAAATCTTCTTAAGAAGCATATCTTGTTCTTCCTGTTCTAAATATCTTCATTTTCCTATCGAACCAAACCTTAGTCCTGACTAAGATTGGGTTTATGATCTCTTACAAGTTGTCCTTTTCCTTCTTGAACCAGTTAATTATTTCAAGGGGAGTTTGTTTGATAGTTCTGTAAAATTAAAGAGACTACAAATCTTCATCGTCATCCTGTAGTTCATCAAGTACCTTGTAAATACCAAAGTCCTTGATTTTTTGTATAGAGATATAACCACAATATCTCCTTCTTGCTTCATAATCATCAAATAAATTTTCCTAGTAGTCCTCCACATCAGGAAGATGATAGAAAAACATCCTGACATTGTTAGAAATGAAACCCTTGAGATCAAAATAGGATCTTTTCTGAAAGAAATAGAAATGAAAGATATCATTGTCCTTTCAAAAATTTAAGGATCCAAGGCACTCTTACAAGTATAATTTCCTAGAGTGATAAGGAATTGTATACCACCTATCTTCTTGTCTTTGCAGGTCATGTACAACTTATCAAGCTACATACAAATCTTAACTAGGGTGATCTTATCACTGCAGAACATGGAAGCTTATAGGGATAATCTTCAAAGCATGCTAATCTAATGTAAGATAACTTGTTGAATTGAATGAAATAACTACCATATGTCGATATCAGTTGCTTAGCTTCATCAAAAAATCTTTTGGTTGTATCACCCTCCAGAAGCCTAACAATATATATTGTGAAGGCATCATTGACCCTCCTAAATGATGATTGCTATTCTTTAGGGTAAATTTTGAGTAGTACTCATACACTAGAGAATTTTTCTTATTTTCATATAGGGAGAGACCCAAACATTCCTTGTATGCCCCAATAGTGCACATTATATAAGAGGTCATGTAGAAAGTATGGGTTCTCTGCACATTAGCCAATCACTCAGTTAGATTGATACAAATGATTTCTCCCTAATCCAAATTTCACTTTCCTTCACAAATGATATTGATGTAATAGTAATGACACATATAAAAGTTAAATTCATTACTTACAAGAATCCCTATTATCCTGGACAGAAGAATGATGATGTCAGAGAGTTCTTATTTAAAATCACTTCGGTACATGGTTTTAGGAAATCTAGAAGCTCCCTTATTTGGGGCCTTGAACTAGGATTTGGCCACCATGTGCTTGTATTTATCGGGCTCTTGATCAAATAATTGTTGAGCTTGTTCCATGGTGAGAACATTAGAATCTTCAAATACCGAGATCATGATAGCAACATTGATACATATCGTGTCCAATTTAGCAATTACTTAACCTTGAGGGTATGTAATTTCTCTTGTGTTGGAATCAAAATGAGAATCATAAGCCAAAATTGTGTCTACATATTTAACTGAAATAGGTAACCCTCCAGCATGTGCTATCCCATAATATTTGATGAGATGATCCATAGGATGAGGATTCATGTCATTGATTTACACCTAGAAGTCATTAAAATCCAAGTGTTGTACATCGATATCCCCTATGTTAGGTATGGAGGTTTCGAGGGAAGAAATATGCTCATGAAATTTATATTGAACCTTCATTATTGCAAAAGAAAGATGAGGAACACTGGTTTAGAAGAGAGGATACTCATTTTAGAAGAAAAAATGTAGTAGGGAACATGATTAGATTAACTTTGGAAATCACATAGTGGACTATGGAAATTCTACCTTCAACCACTAGATGAATGAGGACCTTCTCAGGATCTTAAAATACTTTGAATTTTGAAAATGGATGCAGGTGGCTTGTACTATGACTAGAAAATCTCAAAACGGGATGTAAAATACCGGTCTATGAAAGAAATGGTTAACCCCTTCGTGTTTTATAATATCCTATTTGGAGAAGGTTGGTGGGATGCATTTAATGGGAACATTAATGGTTTGCAGGGAATAGAGTGTTAGAAGTGTTTGGTGTGGATATGTTAGAAGGAAATGACATAGGAGGCCCAAAGTGTATGGGAAATTCAGGACAAGAAATGCTGAAATTTCTACACACAAAGATAGAGGCACTGATGCGAAAAATGTGGGCTTGCGGGGAAATGAAGGTCAGGTCGCACTTGGGACACCTGGGATAAAAAGAACAGAAATATCTGAACTAAGATGTCATGCAATGTGAATTGGGTAAATCAGGAAAAAGAAACATAGGTGGTCAATGGGACATGGGGACAAAGGTTCTCCGTCGAGCCAAAACATCCGCACAACAGAAGACTTAGAAAATTTAAAAGACTGTGGATATTGTGGGAATGCGCAGAACCGATGACACGGGAGCACATGGGCCAAGAGTTTGCAGAAAGTATGAAACCTCCACACAATAAAGGAAGTCTAGTTTGATGCAAAGAAGGTGAAGAATCAAAGAACAAGGAACTTGAAGGAACATGGGACACGCGGGACAAAAAAACCAAAGATAGCAGAATGAAGGAAAAGAGTCCCAAACACAAAAATTTGAGAAATGACTAACTGTTGAGGATAAAATCTTTCCTTTTAGACTTCAAAAAGTCAAACAAGGACTTTTTAATAGAAAACTTACCCAATTTTTTTGAAAGGTCTCCCAAAATACACACCTTTTTGGGGAGGAGACAACAATACTATTCACATCTTTTTAACAGTACTGTTCACATCTTTTGGGGAGGAGACAAAATACACACCTTTTTGGGGAGGAGTCAATGAATTCTCCTGTGACACTTAACCAAACAACAAATTTCTTGTTACAGTCATTTGGGAATGTCCTTGTAGAGGTTGTGGAAAACTTTCACAATTTTTCATCAGTTAAATTGGGAGAACTGATCAAAAGATTCAATTAAAAAATGCTAAATCAGAGTATACAAGATTGTGCAAGCTTGTAGGAACAGAAATATTGATATCTCCTTCAATGATAAATGAAATTCAAAATTTATTTCTTCTAAATCTTCATAGAACCATCCTTCATCTTTTATAATCCATATCCAAGCATGAGATGCCTCCATTTTCTCCCAGGCACCAAGAACTGTAGGGTGTAGACTAGTAAGAAACTAGTGTTCTTGGCACTGATGGTATTTAGGTTAAATTTATCACTTCTTGAAGCCTGTTGAAGAGTTAGAAGAGAATTTCCACCATCCATGGGTGATCTAGAGCACCTGTGAGCTCATGAACACTTGATCAATTCGTTTCACTAATTTTGTAGACTAGTGCCATGAGCTTGCCTTCAAAACATTGCCACACAAGAAAAAAGACCAAAAACTTCATTACTTTCCCAAAATATCTTCATGAGAAAATTACATAATTGCATTAAAAATTTCATCTGAGGGAAAAACACCTATTTAAGATCAAACTTTCATCCTTGAATTTAAAGATATCTCAGTCATATGCTTGAGTGTGAGCAATACAAGACTCCAAGAGTCTAGAATAGCCTAGGAGGAAGAGTTTACACCATGAAATTCACTTATCAACAACTCCAATTGATAAATAATATTGAATTATATTTTTTAATAAGGGTTGAGCCTTTGTTGTTAACATTTCACTGCTATTTAGCCTTGCACACGACTATACCAAACAAACCTGAGGGGACAAGCTTACCATTATATGACTACTGAAAGATTTAATTTAGAGAATCACCTTAAAACTTGTGTTTGACCTCATTTGAGATTAAACAGATGTTTTAGAGTTCCAAAAATTTGATTAGAAGACAAAAAAAACTCAACTTGATCTTTGAAGGCTCATAACACATGCCAGAAAGAAAAAGAAACCTATCTGAAAAATGCTCACAACATTCTTAATACATGTCCAAATGTCCTAAAAGTTTTTGAATTATATCAAGCATTGAGTCCTTTCCAAAAAATCCTTCTATGATTTATCTGAAGGATGCAATATAATTTTTCTTGAGCATTAAGAAGTAAGGATGTTTTTAATTCATTTTCCAAAAATCCTGTTTTAGTAAAACTCACATAACTTTCACATACCTTCTCAGAATCAAATGAAATTTTACCTGGAGCTTCAAAAATCATCCTAATACATGGTACATAAGGATATTTGTCACAAATATTCCTAAAATATCCTATTCCATCTCCTTTACCTCTATTTACACTGACAGTTGTCAGTACCAACTTCTATGCAACTTTGAAATCTGACTCATGGGGCTACGTTGAGTCTACTATTTGCTCAAAAATTCTATAGAAACACTTATAAGGCTACTCCCATACTCCTATGAAATTTAATTTGACTTCAGAGACTAACCACCTATTAGATTGAGATTGTAGTACTTGAAACCATCTTGGAACCCTCCTGAAGCTACTTGAAACCCCCTTGAACCTCTGAGCATCATTGAGAATAACTTGATATGTATGCTCTTGCACTCTCCTTTTTCAATCAATGCCATGTGACATCAATGACAAAAACCAACAATGTAACAGGGTGTAATAGTAACCATTGTGAAAAAGGCTATAGGTCATGAGCTAGTAAGAGAGCGTAATTAGGAATGTGTGTAAGGTTGGAGTGTTGTTGAAATTTGATGCACTTCTTAACATAGTCAAAATAATCTTGGTTAAGTGTAGGCCAATAGTATCCCATACAAAAGATCCGTTTAGCAACAACTAAAATGTTAAAGTTCCCACCACATATCCCATTATGGACTTATTGGATAGCTAGATGAGATTCTAGAGATTTAAGACAACAAAGGAGAAGGCCATCAAACCCTCTTCTATAAAGGATACCACATAGTATGAAATATTAGGATGTTCTTTGTTGAAAGGATATTTTACCATTCTTGGATAGATTTGAAGATATCTTTCTTGTGGAAATATAGTCATATTCCTGCGTGTACCAAATGTCAGATTGGATATCTTCTATATCATTGATAGTGAGAAGATCAGTGTTGGTATATGATGGTTGATCAAGTTTATGTACAGCAACGAAGAGTTTGGAATTGTCTAGTGATAGAGGTATAAGAGATGTGAGGGAAGCCATAGTATCTATGAATTTATTAGAAAAGTGAGGGGTAGTTTGGATTCGTAATGATTCAAGAGTTTCAAGAGATCTTTAACGATGCTTTTATATTTTTATAAGATCTCATTTTTACATTGATAGGCCCCTTCGATTTGATGAATGATGATATGAGAATCCTCATAGATGTCAAGGGATTATACACCCAGGAAGGTGGCGATCTAAATTCCCATGATTAAAGCTTCGTATTTCACCATGTTGTTTGTGTATTCAAAGTTTAATTTGAAGGATAACAAAATGGGGGTTTCCTAAGTAGGTATTATGACTAATTTGACACCTCCTTGTTTTTATTTGGATCCATAAAGAAATAGGGTAATTTTGAGAGGGGTATTTTCATGATCAAGGGTGTTGATAGATTCATTAGGGAGCTATTCACAAGGTAAACTATTGGTGGGAAGGTTATCTTCAATAAGCTAATCAATTATGATCTATCCCTTGATGGAATTTTTAGAGAGAAGTTCAAGGTAAAACATTATCATTAGCATGAGCCATTTGGTTATACGATCATAGGGATATGGCTTAGATTGTATGGATTTTAGTGGATTAAATTTTGTGCGTACATAGGTTTTTCTATTAAGGAGATAATGACGAATTTTGGATGTTGTAAAGTATAAAAGACAACACAAAATTTTTACTTTAGGATAATGGGTTTCGTACTTGTGAAGGGTGCGACTTATGTAATAGATGAATTACTCATTTACTTATTTATCTCAATGTGCTAGCATGACACCCAAGGTATGGTTAGTAGTGGAGAAATATAGATTAAAGGGACCCCCCTTGCATAGGGGTGTAAACATTGGTGATGATAATATTTTTTTTAATGGTGTCAAAGGACTTTTGATAGTTCTTATCCCACTTAAAGTGAATGTATTTCCTTGAAAGGTGGTAAAAGGTTTGACAATGGTCTGATAGTTGAGAGATAAAGTGAAAAATATATTGAAGTTGTTAGACCCTGAAATTGACTAAGTCCCAAGGTAGAGGAAGAGTGCGTGCGCAAGGCAAGTGTGTAGAAAAGTACTCAAGGAAAGGCACACGAGAGAAGAGGTTAGCAAGTGAAATTAAAGTAGGGCTCAAGGACTTAGCCACATTTCTGAGGCAGTATCTCACAAAAAACATGTGAAGGCCCAAGTAGGTGTGATGAATGGATACAATGCCATCCTAGAGCCTTGTAGGTCAAGAAAAGAATATTCCACATAGGGAATATTCCTAGGAGGATATTTACAGTTGGTGGAGGCCTTTGCAAGTTGGCATAAGAACTCAATCATGGATGACCAAACTTCCACTTGGCATGTGATCTGCTCATGGGTTAAACTATGGTGACGAATCCAGATTCTATTTAAAGGAGTGCTAGGGTCCAAAATAAGAGAGGATAGAGAGGTAACAAAGTGCTACAAGAATGCTAACAAGGATTTTATTAGCATATATGTATTAGATCGGGTCTGAAACAAGGGTTATAATGGGAAAACATAGCTAGGATCTCTATTTAGAGTAGTTGTGTAGGGATGAAATGATATTCCATGATGTATATGGTCTGTGATGACCCTTTTGATGTACTGTGGCTACTGTTAACGATTGTGATCAGTATATGAAGCTCTATTATGAATATTTGTACTTATGGATTAAAAACTAGTGGTTTTTCATGTTATTCATGGTTAGATTTGATTCTATTATGTCGTTGTGATATTTATGCTTATCTCATGATGTAGTCATGCTTAGAACTAGCTCCATTACCTATGTATTAGATTAAATACATGTGTTCTTGTTTTGCAAACCTTTCCTCCATTAATGGCAGAAAATTCTTACAAGACTCACATAAAGGAGGGGCTTGGCGCCAATGTGTGCCTCGGGTGAGCACCCAACACTAGGTGATATGCCAATGTGCTTATGATTTTAAGGGGTTAGGGGTAAACGAGACAACATTCTTATTCCATTTATGAGACCTCTTTTAAAGTTTTTTTGAGAATGATGTGTGATGATGGAGCATCTGACCTTGGATAGTGTCGAGACCTGGCTTAAAATCATAGAGGATGAGTTTTATCAGAGGTTCATCACTGGATCTGAGTTTGATGCACATAAATGGGTGGAGGAGAACCTATATCATGAGCTCTATGAGATATTCTTCTGCTATTTCCTTGTAGAGTTGTATGAATGGATCTGAATATATGTATTGAGGATGACTTGGTACTATAAAGCTTGTGTTTGGACCCAAGAGGAGTATCAATGGTTACATGATTCTGATCTGACCTAGAATCGTGTTGTTGATCATTGGTGGAAAGGTGTGTTAACTAGCTATACCTTGGAATACACGATCTCCATGTATTATTTTCTAGAGATTGCCAAGTTTGAGTTCTTAAGGGAGCCAAGAGGATTGATATTGCATGCTTTACTGTTAGCCATAAATATCTTGATTATCACTTTTAGTTTGGAAGCATTACCTATGGATGGATAAACTCTCGCTAGGCATGGGGCCCAGAAGCTGGTGTGGTGGATATGGTGAACCTTGTGGTGGAAGTAGAGAGAGAGGAGAGACGACTTAAGTATAATGAAGTGCAAGAAAGGGAGTTGGAGAGATAACATGAATTTACTGATGTGATGGAATTATAGAGGGAGATGTTACAGGAAGGATTTGAGGTTCACATAGAGGGTGTGGGAATTGAGCAGTCAGTATTAACCCATCTTGGAAAGCACAGAAGAAAAACCCCCTTGGCTTCTGGTGAGAGTTCCTTGTATGGAGAAAGGAGGAGAGTTTTAGGCACACATCTTAGCCCACCTGGTGACCAAATCCCGACACTTAGTTTTCTAGTATTTAAGACAAGTAATTCTAGTTCAGTTGGTGTTGGTGAGAAAATAGCTTCAGGTAGATATCATTTCACATTGAACCTATCTATGGCCACGCAAACATGTTACGGTGTTTGGAGATATTTATTTTGGCACATCGTTTAGGCAAAGTGTGGATTCACAAAGTCTGGGTATCACATCTAGAAGTGGTGTGGAAAACACATATGGTAGTGGTTTGGTATCATAGAATGTTAGTGTGTAGTTTAACGTGAAAATAGGGATGCAGAGTTCAACTACTTCAGGAATCTTACCTGCTACGGGAGGATGGTCAGGTGGATCTAGAGAAATAGGAGCTAGTAGATCTAGTGGTGGAGGCAACACAAGAGGGAATCAAGGTCTTGGATCTTGTGGATAAGGTCCACAACACCATCAGCAGGTGTTTTACAAGATGTCGCTCCATTTACCAGACTATAAGGGCATTGAAGATTCTGCAAAGCATGTTGTTAGGTTGTGGAGCGTATTTTTCATGTATGAAAGTGTTGAAGACTATACACTAAGAGTACTGTACACTTTTCATGTATCCTCGCTGGGGTTCGGGGGCGCAGCCCCCGAATTTTTTTTTTAGGCGTAATTTTTTTTGGCCTCGAAAAATGTACCCGACATATCAAGAAATGTGCTTTTCTCATATGGGCAAGTTTTTTGACCCATAGGTTTATGGGATGGATTTTTCCCATGGTTTTGATACCCACGGTTTTGTAAAACTGCTTAAGTAGTTGTCTATTTATATGGTCTTATGCATATGATAGACGTACAAGCAAATGTATTGCAGATGTGTTTTGAATTTAGGTGTGAATTCTGTAGAGTTTGTTAAGTATAGCTCCAAACGGATCTGGGTATTGTATTGAGAGAGTGGTGGCTTGTAATAAAATCTGAGCAAGTGATTCTTGGTGGACGTAGCCCAAATTGGGTGAACCACGTTAAATACTGTCTCTTTATGTTGTGTTACTTTATTCTGTAATTTTATTTGAGATCTGTAATAATTTCTGCATATTAGTTTCTACTATTGTGATTCTGTGAGGGATTATTCCACATATTTTATCCCTTATTTCCTAACAATTGGTATCAGATCCTGGTTTGGTTTGCTGAAGTGTTGAATCGCAGGGAAATTTTTTAGCTTAAGTGGGAGCTATGGCAGATGAAGGAAGATCTAGGGTTGATAAATTCAACGGGTAGAATTTCAGTCTTTGGAAGATGCAGATGGAAGATTACCTTTATCAAAAGGATCTTTATACTCTGTTGTCTGAGAAGGTGAACAAACCCTTGAGTATGACAGATGCGGAATGGGATTTGTTGGATCGGAAGGCACTTGGAACGATCTGGCTGAGTCTTGCATCTTCGGTATTATTTAATGTTTCAAAGGAAAAGACTACAAAAGATCTAATGGATGCATTAGGGAAGTTGTATGAAAAACCCTCTACCTCTAATAAGATATTTTTAATGAAAAAGTTGTTTAATATGAAGATGTCTGAGAATAGTTCCAGTAGCATATCATTTAAATGATTTCAATACGGTAGTGAATATGCTAGCTTCGGTTACAATAGAATTTGATGAAGAAGTTAGGGATTTATTAATTCTATGCTCTTTACCTGAGAGTTGGAATATCTTGGTAATGGCGGTAAGTAACTCGATTCCAGCTAACTCAAAGTTGAAGTTTGAGGATGTTGTAGGGGTGATTCTAAGTGAGAAAATGCGAAGAAAAAGCTCTGGGGAATCTTCTACTTCGGAATCTTTGACAGTGGAAATTAGAGGGAGACAAAAGAATCGAGGAAACCGTGGAAACTCAAAAGATCAGGCAAGGTCAAAGCCCGAACAAGATTGTATTCTGGAAGTGTGGAAAGCCCCTGGGCACTGCAAAGAAGGACTGTTGGGATCTTTGTGATAAACGAAACAACACGAAGAACCAAGGTAGGTAAAGTGGCAACGGTATTATTTAGGATTCTTTGATTCTTTTCTTTACACAATATTACTTAATCTTGGTTTTTAAGATGCGGGGGGGCTGCTTTCCATGCTCTCCACATAGGCCTTATTTTGTGATTAATTTCAAGAGATTTTGGCATGTGTTTCTAGTTATGATGATCCTTGCGCATATTGGAAGGTTCGTTTAGGTTAAGAATGCAATGGGGAATACGTCGCTATTGAAGGATTTCATACAGTGCTACATGAAGACAATTGATATTTGCAGCGTTGGGATGAGGGTTGTTACTGTGATTTTAACAGCAGACTCTTGGAAGGTTACCAAGGTGCTCTTGGGGTGGACGAGGTAAGACAGGTAGGAACCTTTGTTTTAACCACTGTAGTCACTATGAATGTAAGTCTTGTTGCTTTAGATGTAGATACAACATTATAGCACTATAGCTCGGTCTAGGACCCTAGGGCATAACAGCTAAAAAGCATTTACCGTGGATATACAGAAATAGGTTTGATTTTCGATGAGCGCTGTCAAATGGGAACAGAAGCGAGAAGGTTTTCTCCAGTGGAACTACAAGAAAGAGAGTAGTTATATCTGGTGCATTCTGATGTGTAGGGGCCAATTAGGGACATCTCTGGGGGTTCAAGTTTATTAGTTTACTTTTATTGATGAGCAACATGTATGTTTGGTGATTGTATTCGAAACAATCGGATTATTGAACTTTTGTTAATGAAGCCTTAGTAAGAATGAACATGTCTTAAGCGAAAATGTCTCAGTTCACATAATGGGGGGAGTATGGCGGCAAAGATTTGATGATACTGTTCTATAGAATGAACCGCAGGGAAAAAAGACGGTTCCAAGAACTCCGCACAAAATGGGGTATCATAAGGATGAACATAACCTAATGGCAATGTTAGTGAGGCCATGAGGTTTTCATGCAAGACTGCCTCTTTCTGTTTGGGTATGAAGGCAGTGACCAGCGGTGTAACTTGATACACAGAGGCCCCGCAAGGGCCTTGGATGAGGCAGACCTGAGGAGGCTTGGTAAGGGTAAGAAATTGATTATTCATTTCTTCGGTCTTGGATGTGAGGTGTTTTTTTCACATAGACAAGGATGATAGGAATACTCTAGAGGCTAAACTCAGAAAAATGTCCTTTTCATTGGTTCTTGTGGTGATGACTTTGGCTATAAATGTTGGAGTATTAAGGACAAGTACAACATGCGATCGAGGGATGTGGTATTTAATTGAGAATCATGTATCAGCAGTAGTTTGCAGGAAATATGGAAGAATCTAAGAAGAAATATGCAGTGGTAGAGATCTTCCCATATGGGAAAGTGCCACATGAATTAGTTTCAGAACCCCCTCACAGGAACCCCAACTCCGATATTGAGAGGTCTTCTAGGTCAGAAGAGAACCGGAATGTGTTTCTCCTTCTTTTTATTATTATTACTCACTGATAGTGGAGAACCAAGAGCTTTGAATGCAGCAATGCAGGTGATGCCAGGAGAAGTGGGGCACACCATGGTGAGGAGCATCAGGACTCAGGCGATCACATGGGATTTGGTAAGCTACCTGAAGTAAAAAGAGCATTATAGGATAAGTGGGTGTTTAGAGTCAAAGAGGAGGAGGCAGAAAAGATAACAAGCCTGGTTGGTGGTCAAGGGGTTTGCACGAAAAAGGTATATATTTTAATGAGATTTTTCTCCTTAGTAAAATGACTTCTATCATAACTGTTCTTGAATAGTTGGTAGGCAAAGACTTGACTAGAATATTAATGTAACAGATTGCATTTTCTCCAGGGCAATTTGGAGGAGGATCTATCAATGCAGCAGCTAGAAGGATATGAAGTCAAAGGTCAAGAGGAGATGGTGTGCACCTGAAGCAGAGCTGTATGGCTGAAAAATCTCCACTTCAATGGTATAAATTTGAATAGCTTCTGAGGGACAAGGTTATATCAATGTAATTCTAACCTGGGGTGTACACAAAGAAATTTGAGGATGGACGGTAATCCCTATTTTTGTATGTTGTGACATCTGGTTGGAGTAAAACATGCAGCAATAACAGTACTCAAGAAGCAGCTAGTGAATAATGTGCTATGAAGGATTTGGGTTGCAGCCAACAAATCTTGGTTGAGATAGCGCGGGGATAGGAAGGAACTAAGCGGACGTTATCTCAGTAAGAGTACAATTAAGAAGGTCTTGGATAGTTTTTACTTGCAGTCTAAACCGTTGGACTCTTTGGCAGGCCATTGCAAGTTCTCAAATAGTAGTGTCCCAAGAAGAGCAGAGAGAAACCAATATCCAGGGACTGACTCACAGTAGTTGGCAATGTGGATGGTAATGCTATGTATGCACTAGGCCCGGATTTGCCCATGCAGTGGGAGCTAGAGTAGATTTATGAGTGCTTCAGGTAGATCATTGCAACCATAAGTGGTCCTTCGTTATTTGACGGGAACCATGGGCCAGTTTTGTGCTAAGGGGTCACACCACTTTTCTGGTTAGGTAAATGCAAGAGGGCGGGAGTGGAGACGCAGGAGGCACGAAGGTGGTATTGACACTGTAGTGGGACCGCAGTGAGATGGATTTCACGACTACAGAAGTTGGGGCTTTGTCAACCACAGAGGCTGAGTATGTTCTGCCACAAGGAACAAGACAAGAGATGATTGGTACAACAATTGATTGAGGAGTTTGGGGGCATAAGTGGAGGAATGTAATTCATAGTGATAGTCAGAGTGCTAGACCCTACTAGAACTCTGCTTTCCACTCTAGGACAAAGCCTATACATTCAGGGGGTACCTTTATAGGACACTTTGCGGAAGGAATTTAAGTGGAGAAGATTCATACAGTCATAATCTTGCAGACATGATGACCAAGGTGGTCAAAGGAAAAAAAGTGTGTTCAAGCCTTTGGTTGGTCTTCACAGAAACTAGTGATGGTTAAGCTGGCCAGAGGAACTAGGGCTCCAATGGATATGTTAGGTTGTGGCGAGCTATTGTTTCATGGATGAAAGTGTTAAGACTGTACACTAAGATATGTACACGTTTCATGTATCCTTTTTGGGGTTCGGGCCAGGCCAGCAGCCCCTAGCAGGGGTTCGGGGGGTACCCCCGAAAAAAATTGTAGCGTAATTTGGGGCCTCGAAAGTCACCCGACATATCGCAAATATGTAGGTCGCAGAGGGGCAAGGGGTTTTTGACCCATCGGTAGGGATGGATGTTTCCCATGGTGTTGATACCCACAGTTTTGTAAAACTGCTTAAGCATTATCTATTTATATGGTCTTATGTATTGATTAGATGTACAACAAATGTATTGCATATGTCGTTTTGGACTCAGGTGTGAATTGCTGTAGAGTTTGGGGACATGCGTCCAAACGGGATTTGGGTATGGTATTGAGAGAGTTTGGCTTGTAATAATCTGAGCAAGTATTCTTGGTGGACGTAGTCCAAATTGGTTAACCCGTTAAATACTTCCTCTTTGTGTTGTGTTACTTTATTCGTAATTTTCATTTAAGGTTCTGTACTAATTTCTGCATATGATTTTCTACTATTGCGATTCTTGAGGGGATTAATTCCACAATTTTATCCATTAGTTCCGAACCATGTACACAACTGTGATTTTTATGGCACTTGAAGGCATCACTACCCCAAAGTGAAAGTAAGTCAATTTTGCAACTATATTCCAAGGGTGCGCACATAGCTGGTATTTAAAGTATGACCCCCATGATACGGGTGATTATACCACATTGTGTATGAATCTTGGTAGAGTTCCACATTCTTGAGTTGATTATAAGAGCTCAATGTATAAGGAAATCTAGAAAGGTATGGGCGAGAGCATGTGGGATTATTTCACACGATTAACGACCCTCCTATCAAGTTTATCCTATGAATCCATCATCCCAGTATGAAAAATTATTCTTTAGGTGGTAGGGAGAGAAACCAAATTGTCCTAAGGTACCTCCTCACAGCAGTTGGTATTGGATGTATGCTATGGTATTCACGAGCTGATAGTGCCCAGCGTGGGGAAGTGTGTAGTAGTTTCTGATTGATCCAGTTAAGAGCATGGGAAGCCGTAAAGTGGGGGGTTGAGCTGTTTTATCATTTTTTTGGGCTATTCGGGATGCGTTGGATGGGTGGCACTTCTCCTTCTTCTTGCTCGGTGCCCCTGGGGACGGTTTTTTTGCTACAGTGGTCACACCACTTTCTGGTTATGTGAGTCCGATATGGCTGGAGATGTAGACATATGAGGAGCCGGACAGTATATTAACACTGTAGGTGGGACAACATGAGCTGTATTTTCACCGACTACAGAAGCTTTGTGGCTTTGTCACCACATAGCTGAGTATGTTGTCTGCCACAGAGGCAAGCAAAGAGATATTTGGTTACAACAAATTTCTTGGAGGGTTGGGGCTAAGTAGGAGGATGTAACGCTTGCATAGTGATAGTCAGTGCTTATACACCTCGCTAAGAACTCTGTTTTCCACTCTAGGATAAAGCATATACATTTAAGGTGCCATTTCACCAACGACCATCAGGACCCTTTAGAGAAGAGAAGTTGAATTGAAAGATCCATACAGTCAGAATCTTGCAGACATTATGCCAAGGTGGTCAAAGGAAAACTCAAGTTGTGTTTCCGCTTTGGTTGGTCTTCCAGAAACGAGTGAAGGGTTGAGAAGGCTTGGCTAGGAAACTAGTCTCAAGTGGATATTGTTAGTTTATGGAGCCTAGTTTTCATGTATGAATTGTTGAAGACTATACTAAAGTACTGTACACTTTTCATGTATCCTTGCCGGGGTTCCAGGGGCATCCCCCGAAAAAAAATTTAGGCATAAAATCTTTTGGCCTCGAAATTCAACCCGACATATTGGGACATGTTGGCTCAGATGGTGGTTTTTTGACCTCATAGGTTTTATGGGACAGATTTTGCCCATAGCTTTTGTACCCATAGTTTTGTCAAACTGCTTAATCATTGTCATTGATAGGTTTAGTAATGATAGACTGTACAAGCAAATGTATTGCAGATGTGGTTTGAATTCAGGTGTGATTCGGTAGAGTTTTTGGGAGCAGAGCGCCAAACGGAGCTGGGTATGGTAGGGGAAGAGGTGGTGCTTGTAATAAATCGGAACAAGTGAGTTCTTGGTGTGTAGCCCAAAGTGGTGAACCCGTTAAATACTATCTCTTGTGTGTGTTACTTTAATTCTACAATGTTTGAGATTGTAATGAATTTCTGCCTATTAGTTGTTTACTGTTGTGATTATGGGAGGGAGAGGCCACAGTTTTATCCGTATTTCCTACGCATGTACACAAGTGTGAGTTGTTATGGCACGTGTAAGGGCATCACTACCCAAAGTGGCAAAGCAAGTCAATTTGCAACTATATTCCCAGGGGGCACACATAGCTGGTATTGAAGTATGACCCCCATGATA
>JAHRHJ020001905.1:0-16495 GCA_019776745.2 Taxus chinensis
TCACATTAGTATATGAAATCCATGACCATTCACCATCATTGCACAAAATATTAAAATTTCACACATCTCTCTAGGACAAAATTGTTAAGTAAGACCAACCTGTTCAATATTGTGGTCAAAAAATAATTATTTCACTTAAGACCACCCAATGGTTATTTTTTTAGTTTATATATTTTCATGGGTCAGTAATGTCACTTTGGGTTGTCCTTAATGTGAAATTATATCCAAGAAACCATATATAAACAATTTTAATGCAATCATTTACACACCTAGTAATTTTGGTTCTTACCTTGTAAAAATCACTCAGAAGGGATGAAAATATATCCTAAATTTCCCTAAAGGAATAGAATATATTAGGATCATCCACCATATATGTATGAATCACTCCAAACTAGTTTCATGAATCAAACTTCCCCAAATCACAAGCCATAAATTCAAGCATAAGAAATCTAATTTAGTACAAAACAATATCAAGGGTTTAAATTGTCAAATATAATTGCATCCATTGTTTAGCCCAGATAAATGACTAAGTCCTGGAGCATAAGATCAACACGTGCGGAATAAGTTGTAGGAAGAAGGCGTGTTAGGAATAACACATATAAATAGCTAAGTCACGTGTGGGAGTAGAAAAAGGGTTTTGAGACTTAGCTGCATTTCAAGGTTATTATGTTGTATGGAAAAAACGTGAGGATACGAGTAGGCATGATAGTGGATAAGGTTAGAACATGGAGACTAGATGCCCAAGGAAGGATTATTCTAAGATATAATCATTGTGATTAAGATTTTTAAAGTAGAGTGAGTTATGGGTTATTTGGCACTTGCATGCCTAGAATACTCGATTATGGCAAGGTATGATGACATTTGGCATGTGGTTTGCTCTTGAGTAATGTTGAGGTGGTAAAGGAGAGATCATGATCTATTTAAGAATGCATTTTGGATCTGAAGAAAGAGATGGATGGATGAAGATGGGTATGGAGGATAAGAAGAGGTGTGATGTGAGGCAAACAATGCAAGGGATACTTTAAATGCACAAGGGAGATCATGGCTAGAAATCTTTGAGTAGAGTCATTTATTAGGGTTAGAATGTTATTTTCTTGATGTATTTAGTCTTCTACGACCCTTCTTAATGTACTCAGGATAATGTAAACAATTGTGAATCAATATATGTTTGATGGATTGTTTTGAATATCTATGTTCATGGGTCCAAACCCTTGTGTTCTTCATATTGCTCATGGTTCAAATCTGATTCCTTTGTATTATTATAATTATTACGTTCATGTTATGGTGCATTTATGATGGGATCTAGTTTCCTTACCTCTAGGCTAGAATGGATGTATGTTTTTGTGTCTATATGTTGTTCTTCCATAATGATGAACATTCTTGCAAGGCTCACATAAAATAGGGTCTTTGTGCCTTCGTGCACCTTGGATGAGCGCCTAGTTTAGGTGCCTTGGAATTAAAGGGTTGGGAAAAGTGACTACATTTTGGTTCTATTTCCGGGACCTATTTTGAATTTCTTGTAAGAATGGTGTGTGATGGTAGAGCGCTTGAATTTGGCCAACATGGAGACTTGTTTTAAGAAAATGGAGGATGAGTTTACACAGAGATTCAACATTGGACCTGAGTTTTATGTGCATACATGGATAAAGGAAAATATGTAACATGAGTTATATGAAACATTATTTTGTTGTTTTCTAATAGAACTATGTGAATGGTTGTCAGCGTATTCATCAAGGAGTTAGTAATATTGACCTCATGTGTGGACCCAAGAATATTATCAGTGGCTTCATGATGCCAATTTGATTTGGAATCGTGTTGTTGATCATTTGTGGAGAAATGTATTGACTAGCTACATGTTGGAGTACGCAATTTCTATGTATTATTTCCCAAAGGTTGATGAGTTAGAGTTCTTGTGAGAACTGAGAGGATCTTTCTTATGTGTTATAATGTAGGCCATTAAGATATTGATCATCACTCTAAGTTTAGAAGCATTTCCTATGGCTATCTAAACTCCCACTATGTGTGGGTAATGGCAGTGGGTGTGGCGAGAAATGACGGATCCTACAACAAAAGTGGAGAGAAAATAGAGGTGGCTCAAGTATAATGAATCTCAAGAGAGGGAATTGGTGAGACAACATGAGATTACAGGAACGATAGATGTTTGGAGGTAGACATTACAAGAAGGATTTGAGATTCATGCAGAGGATAGGGAGCTTGTGCAGTCTGTACTACCCCATCTTGGAAAATTCCAAAGGATAACCCCCTCATCTTCTGATGAGATTTCATCAAATGGAGAAAGGAGATGGATTGTAGGCATGCATTCAAACCCACCTAGTGACCAAGCCCTTGCGCTTAGTTTTCCAATTTTTTGAGACAAGTATTGCTAGTATGGTTGGCATTTTTAAGAAAACAACATTAGGTAGATATAATTTTACATTACATCCATCTATGACTGCACAGACATTTCCTGTGTTTGGTGGTATCCTATCAGGTGCATCATTTGGACAAGGTGTGGGCTCATAGAATATGGGTATCACATCTGGAAGTAGCTCAACTTCATAGACTATTAGAGCTCAATTTAGTACAATGGTGGGATGTAGAGTAGAACTAATTCAGGTCATGTACCTGTTACAGGAGGAGGATCCGATGGATCTGGATGGAATCAGGGTTCTATATCTAGTGGAAAAGGACCACAACCCCATAAGTAGCTATTTTAAAAAAATTATCTTCATTTTCCTATTTATAAAGGTGTTGAGGATGCTACAGATCATGTACAAAAGGGTTAATTTTTATGGCATGCTAATGGGATCAGTACCCCGGAGCGAAAGGCAAGCTACTTTGAAACTACGTTGCAGGGGCGCATGCATAGCTAGTACCGAAAATATGACCCACATCAGATGGAGGTGGATTATAATGCGTTGTATGATGCCTTCTTAGCATAATTTCATATTCATAAATTTGAGAAAAAGAGTATAAACGTGCTTAAGGAGATTCAACAGGGTATGGCAGAAAGTGTGTGGGAGTATGATACACATTTTAAGACTCTTTTTTCAAATTTATCTTATGATTTCCATCCTACTTAGCATGTTTAGTTGTTTTTTGGAGGCCTGATAACACCTTTCATATGATCACTCTCACATAATAATTTTACGGATCCACGTGAGGCCTTGGAGGTTTTTTTACACGCTGAGGATGTGGGGAGTGTTGATACTGGGGTAAGTCCCTTTTTGGAGGAAAATATTGCTACCATTGAAAAGCAACTTGAGAAATTGTATGCAAACTCAACACATGAGATTCATAGAAAACTTCGGTGTATAGATTGTGAAATAGAAGGACACACCAAGGATAGTTTCCCTCAAAATTTGATGCACGCCATGTCAATAGACTTTGAAATCTATCATGGGGATCATGATCCAAGTAGATTCTCTTTGTTACAATGTGTGCTCCATAATAATGTGTCATGTTATTGTAAGATTTGTACCTCTACTACTCATGACACAAAGGAATGTCAGTTGATAGACCAGATTCATGATGCAATTGATACTAGTGTGCACCAAGCTAGTGTTACAAATAGTTCTAAGAATGAGGGGCATCAACACAAAGGGCATGAAGATGGTGGAGGAAGGGGAAGAAGATTTTGCAGAGGAGGAAGGAATGAATTTCCCCATGGAACTTATTTCAATTGTGGATCTACGAATCACTATAAGCACGAGTGCCTAGATTTACTGCAATGCTCATTTTGTATAAATAAACATAAGTATGAGGATTTCCCTAACTTAAATAATCACATGAGACAGAATCAAAATAAGGACAAGGGTGTGGGAATGGTTAGTGTGAAATGTGTTGAACCTTTTTTCATGCCTACGGTAGTGTTTAACCTGAGTTGGAGCTTGTATTAGTAACTAGATGCGTTGAAGCCACACACACTAGATAAATACCAAAGTAGATGCATATCATTACAAGAGAAGAGGTATTGCATGGGAAGTACCTTTATCTAAATTATCAGAAGGAGGTTTACTAGGAGACTTTAGAGGTGATTAGGATCTTGCAAGGGGAGATCCAGTTCTTAAAAGAGTAGTCATAGAAGTTGGAGCATGTGAAGAATGCAGGCATCCCTCATAATGATGTTGATGATGTCAAAGAGGTATGTAAGATGTTTTGCCAAGGAAAATATCATTCCCCTGTTAGGAGAATGGTTGAGAGAAAAGGTATCATGTGCTGGATTCGAGTGTGAGAGGAGGATATTGCATGCTAATTTTCCCCCTCATAGTCTTTATTATGACAAGGAGATCACAGTTGAATGTGGTAGTTGATGGATGGTTTTTGAGTAACATACTAATTGACATATGTTAAAAGGTTAATTTTCTTACTTTGGATGTATGGAATCATAATGGGAGATACCACCATTACAAGCCATCTTCGAATGTGTTGTACATGGTGAATAAAAATAAAGCTATGCCCATCGGAGTCTTGAAGGATGCTTCCATAACCATTCAAGGGGCTATGTTCACTAGGTAATTTGAAGTCTTAGCATTTACCGAGGTAAATACTTTCCTAGCATTACTTGGATACCCTTGGTGTTATGCAAATAATGTTGATTTGTGCTTCAACAAGGGATACATCAGCTTTGAGAACAAGAAGGAGTGCATTATTATTCCACTGGAAGATGGTAGGTGTGTGACTTATTTTGAGAATTTGGGGGAAGCAGACATCAATAAAATTTATGTGTACGTACTATCAGAGACCCATAGAATATTGAGCCATCACGAGAAGGATTCATTCAATGGGATGATGCTCAATCCTTAAGTGATATGACTAGCATTGCATGTGATGATTGGGAGCATGGGACTTATGAGCTAGTTGGAAGAGAATTGAAGGGTATTGTGACTTGTTTTGTCAAGGTGTGTTCGGTTAGGCATCTGGGAGGAAGATACTTACCAAGTTACACTGGGAGAAGGTAACCCTCATGTCTTCCCATGCGCACTATGGAAGTCCAGTGGACCTGTGAAGTAGAATGAAGGAATATGCTTATTTATACCTTGCGATGGACACCCATGCATTGGTGGATGATTCATTCAGGATAATATTATAGAGTGGCATGAGGTAAGAATCATATTCTTTGTTAGATTTATATGGGCTAATGCACCTTTGAGGATATGTGACTATCATTGGAAGGAATCAACCTTGTACCACATTTAGGAATGTGAGAAATCCTGGATGGAAGGTCTGGAACATTTACCTCCTTCACTCTAGGTGCATAAGTTATATTCCAATTTGTAGGGTTTTAAATGCACTTGGTATGTCCATTTGGAGTTACATTTTCAAATAGGAAATTGGCAAGAGGTGACAACAAGTATTATTTAGACTTTTGAGTATCTATCTTCTAAACCATCAGTGAATGAGGCTTTGCAAGTGGTTAATCACCTTACTATGGGAGATAATGCCAAGGTTAAATATGTCATCCTATATTTTATAGGAGATCCTAACTTGGAGGTGTTCTTCAAGGAAGGAGAAGAAACAGATGAAGTACAGTTTGAGCATGCCTACCTAGAAAAAGAGAGGAAAATGGTGTACTTGATAGAGGATGAAGATATAGAAAACCTTGATGTTGATCATACAGAGGGTACGCATAATGTATTAGATAGTTTAGATGAGAAGGCATGCACTTACCATGAGCCATTGAAGAAAAATAAGGTCAAGAATGGTATAGAAGCAGAACCAAAAGAAGTAATCATTGGCGATTATTGGATAGAGCAAGAGGTCTCCAAGATAATTGAACTGTTACGAGACTTATAGGATTTGTTCTTGCGTGGGTATCATGAGTTAAAAGGAGTTCATCACTCATTGGGAGAGATGTGGATTAAGTTAAAGGAATGTGTTCACCTTATTAAGAAGAGGTCTTATAGGATGAATCCTAATCTTCGCGTGAAGGTGAAAGAAGATATTGATAAAATGTTGGAATCTGGGATCATTGAGGCCATTGAAGAATCTGAATGGGTTAGCCCAATGGTGATTAGTATCAAGAAATATGGAAGGATACATATATGTGTAGACTACAAATACTTGAATACTGCATGTGTTATAGATCCTTTTCCAATGCCTTTTACTAAAGAAGTATTCGAAGGTGTAACAAGGCGTGAGATCTACTCTTTACATATGGATTCTCAGGGTATCACCAAGTAAGGATTGCAAAAGAATACTAGGAGAAGACAACTTTCACCACTGAACGGGCAATTTTTTCTTATATTGTTATTCCCTTTGGGCTTAAGAATGTGCCAATTATATTTTACACATTGTGGTGCAAACATTCCAAGAATTTATTCATAAGTTTCTACAAGTCTACCTGGATGATTGGACAATATATGGATTAGTGAAAGATCATTGTAAAAACTTGAGATTGATGTTTGAAAGATGCAGGTATTTAAGTATCTCTCTAAAAATTAAGAAATGTGTCTTTCCTACTCCTTTTGGCACATTTCTAGGTCATATTATTTGCAAGGAGGGCTTATGGGTAGACCGTGCCAAAGTTGTTGTTATTTCTGGGTTTGGAAGAGCCTATGTCAATCAAAGTGCACAGTGCACATGATTTTTGGGGCATACAGGTTACTACAAAAAATTCATCAAAGGTTATGTTAGGATTATTGCACCCTTGGAAGAACTATTGAGGCACAAAGGAAAATTTCAATGGGATGAGGTGCAATAAGTAGCTTTTGATACATTGAAGGATAATCTCGCTACTATGCCCATTTTTTGCACTTTCCCTCTTGGGAGAAGCCCTTTCATGTTCATGTGGATGCATTAGGTATGGAAATTTTAGCAGTGTTAGCATAACCTGGAGAAGGGATTGTTAATCACCCTTTATGTTTTGTAAGCATAAAGTTAACTCCAGATGAGTAGAATTACACAAAAATGGAGCACGAAGCATTGTCTATGATTTATGTGTTGCATAAGTTTAGGTAGTACTAATTGGCTACTCCATTTATCTTTTACACATATCATATGGAACTTAAGTGATGTTGAATAATAGCACCCCTGATTTGTCTGCAACTCGATGGGCTGAGATCTTTCATTGTAGGATTGACTTAACAGTGGAGCTTTTCCCAAGTGTGGAACCTTGCGAATTCGGAAAAGATTTCCAGATAAAGGTGAGGTTGCAGAGCATTGAATTCCTAATGTTCAGATGCACATGTGTTCATATTAAAATGCAGACCCACTGATTTGGAAAACCTATTCTAACTTTTTACAAACAAGTGTGGATAGGGTGAAGAAGTATAGCATAAGGAAACAAACCTAAATTAACACACCTTATATGTTGCATCGTGGAGATCTATACACAACTATCTTGGGATGATAAACGTTGGTGTGTACTAAAATGCGATGCAAGATCATGCACAGATAACAGTATTTGCAGTGAAAGATCAGGAAGATGCAAATAAACACAGAGAGGGTTGATAATCATCCACAGACATGCATTATTTGCTCCAAATATTGATACAATACACCACAAAATGCCAAGAGACAAGGTTGCATTACAGTTTTAGATAGGATGTTTAAACTCCATAGATTCACCTGCCAAAGAGATGAAGGGAGGGGAAAAACAAGAATGTCCAACACTTTGGAAAGAAGCCCCTCCTATGACAATTTATAGGAGCTAATGTAGAGAGGGAAAAAGAGAGAAGATGTCCAAATCCACCCCAACCACCGATAGGGTTGCTCATTTTTAATTCATCTCATTATGGTGGTAGGCGAGAACCCTAGCGATCCCCCAAAAGTTGCTAACTGTATTTTTCATTTTTAAGAATTTTTTCTCACCAAATTAAGTTGATATCTAGTTACATAGTTGGATAGAGGGACCTCGTAAGCTTTCCATGTGAAAGTCCAACCTTGCATTGAGTATCTGAGCTCCCAGTCAAAAGTTATGAGCCATCTGAATATCTACGCCAGGGTCTGCCTCCTGCCAGCACTCAGAATGTTGTGCCTCCTGAAGGTGCGCCTTGGCACATTCATGTGCATGTCGACATCCTCTTACATGCACCAAGGCATAAATTTTCCTATGTCGACACTCTGTGTCATGCGCCATTTCTATGTGCCAAGGCACAACTTTTCATGTGTCGACACTCCGTGTCATGCGCCATTTCTGTATAGCCAAGGACACAGAACTTTTCCTGTGTCGAACACTTCGTGTCATGCGCCATTTCTGTGTAGCCAAGGTGGAACTTTTCCTATGTCAACACTCTGTGTCATGCACACAATTCATATGCACCACAGATGCAACTTTCTCTAAAGAAGTCGACACTCCTAAAGGTCAAAAGCAGAATTTCGATATGAAGCCAAGGCATAACTTTTCCTGTGTCGACACTCCGTGTCATGCGCCATTTCTGTGCACCAAGGCACAAATTTTCCTGTGTTGACACTTCGTGTCATGTGCCATTTCTGTGCGCGTAGGTGCATCTATCTTCATATTCTTCTGCTTGTCTATATCCTCCCAAGGGGGGATATATGTACAACAGGAACTTAATTATTTAATAAACATGCTTGTTTTTCAAGGACACATATGTTGGTGGATCTTATTATTTCATGAATTTGAATTTTTAGTGGTAGTCAAACCAGGAAAGTGTAATTCATGACCTGACCATATTTCTAGAATTAATTTAGTTGAGGATGCAGAGAGCATTGAAGACACAATGGTGGATGTATAGTTGTTCAGATTACAATGAGCACCCAATGACTTGGAGGAAATTTTTGTCTTGTTACGAACAGGTGTGGTGCCTGATGGAATGAAGAGTATAGAAAGGAAACAACTTGACATTCATGCCATGCCTTATACTTTGATTGGTGGAGATCTATAAAAACTTATCTAGGATGATATTTTGTGCCAGTTTGTACTATAGCATGAGTGCATATGTATTATGGAAGAAACTCATGGAAGGATTATTGGTGGAAATTATGTAGGTCGAGCCACTGCACATAAGATTCTAATGGTTGGTTTGTGGTGGGAGACATTGTATAAGTCTTCTCAATAATATGTCAGGGGATGCAATCATTTTCAGTGCCTTGGGAAGCCTAGGAATAGAGATGAAATGTCGTTGAATGCTATAGTAAGTGCAGAACCTTATGAAAAATGGGAAATTTATTTTATGGGCCCTATTTCCCCCCCAGTGCATAGGACAAGATCACACTACATCATTACTTGTTTAGACTATCTTACATGGTGGGCAGAAGTAGCACCTATGAAGGATTTCACTGTAGCTACTGTAAAAAGGTTCTTTTGGGATAATATCATAAGCAGGTATAGATATCCATTGAGTTTAACAAGTGATAAAGGTACTCATTTCTTGAA
Organism: Taxus chinensis; assembly: GCA_019776745.2. Classification (NCBI taxonomy): domain Eukaryota; kingdom Viridiplantae; phylum Streptophyta; class Pinopsida; order Cupressales; family Taxaceae; genus Taxus; species Taxus chinensis. The sequence goes on from JAHRHJ020001905.1 coordinate 9,341, forward strand.
TGATACTACTAGGATATTATTGGTGGAATTCATGCTAGCCCATCATAATATTGCACCCTATCACCCACAAGATAATGGAACTACTGAATCTTTCAACAAGATTTTGAGCCACACATTGACAAAAATTAGTGATGTTGGAAGTAAGAATTGGGATGATAAATGTTTTTCTATTCTTTGGTCTTATAGGAAAACCTATAAGAGACTCAAAAAAGTAACACCCTTTCAATTAGAGTTTAGCACCAAGGTTGTTTTACCATAATTCATGTTACCATCCTTATGATTGTGCATGTAGGAGGATTGGTTTGTGAGAAATCACTTGAAGATAACATTTACAAACTGATGCACTTGGATGAGAGGAGTGTCATAGCCTGATGGAGCCATAAGATAGAGAAAACAAGACAGAAGGCCTGACATGATTGGCACATTAAAATAAAGAAGCTAGAGGTTGGACAGATGGTTCTTCTATATGATTCCAAGTTTTTACGCCACCCTAGGAAGTTCCAAGTGCATTGGTTGGGACTATATATCGTGACCTATATACTTGACGTAAGCACTTTCCAATAGAAGTTTTGGATGGCACATAGTTGCCTAGTTTCTTTAAAGGGAGTAGGTTGAAGCCCTACTATAAATAATTTTTCTTCATGTTTGTAATAAGACATTATTTCCATTTAGCTTAGGTTTCCATTTAATACAATTTCCTTTCTATGTTTTTCCTTTCATCATTGTTATGCTTTATCTTTTTAGTTATGTGTTTTGTTGCACATCTTTGCACTAGTAACCCATTACTTTCTAATAGGTTTCATGTGCAGAGGACTGCACATTGTTTTAGTGTGGGGTGAAGAGAATAAGTAGGAAGTACAAGGTTAGAGTGATGATGATTGGTGACCTAGGAAAGAAAAACAAAAGCACATGGTATCAGAGGAATGCACATAGAAGAGGTGATAATGGTCGGAGATAAAATGGTGTCAAGAAATAGTTTTATGAAATCCACATACAATGATGAATGCACATAGCAACATAAGGTAGGAGGTGGTAGGAAGAACTACTTGGTATAAGACACAGAGGTATATGTACTTTGACACTGAGAGTGCATGTAAGGGAGTCTACGGTTGATGTTGTTTTGCATGCCAGAAAGTTGAGGAGGTTACGCATGAGTGGGCATGTGAATGAAACACGTTGGATAGAATGTGTGGTAGGAATGCACTGGAAAAACCCAAATTTAATGTAGTAGTACAGTGGTACGTGGCATGGAAATAGATGTGGTAAAAAGTGGAAAACTATATATAGGAAGTCAGGATAAGTTATTTTCACCTTCTGCTTACTTTTGGAAGAGCTCTTGCAAACTAGGGCATCTTTGCATGAATTTTGGAAAAATCAAATGTGAAGTGAAATATTTGAGAACCAGATTAGAATGGTGTACATGGGTGTGTGTAGAAGTGGTTGTTTGGTAGGATCTCTATGGGTTTTAACATTATCTTGTGGAAGAAAGGGGTTTCCAAGTTAGGGTTTGAGAAACTAGGGCACATATTTGAGGAATTTTTGCAGGAGGATTGAGGCCAAGGGATTGAGAAGTAAGAAATCAAGATACAAGGAAGGATTAACAAGAACTCAACAAGGATAATGGTACTAAGGAAAGGATCAAATGTTTCATCGAAGAGGAAGGGAAAGGGCAAGGGAAAACCAGTCACGTCAACAAGTTTCAAAAAAGAATAGTATAGGGAGATGTAATACCCAGATAAAGTGTTATTGGAATGGATTTCGTATCTCACATATGAAAAATGGTTATAAGTTATTATAACCATAGGACAGATACAATCGAGAAAGAGATGACATTAGATATTTTTCACCCTACATGAGAAATAACAAAAGATGACAAACCAGTGTATGATGACTCCATGAAAATGACATTAGAGAAGGCTAGGCTTTTACATCTCTATGAGTTTCTATTTTTTGGTAAGCCTGAGAGATTATACCTGTGGATTATGTCATGTGTGCATGAAGATTACTTCTACTTCATAGGAAGGAGGATGTGCATAAATCCATAATTGATCTCCAAGTACATTGGACTTATCTGCACAAGAGAGTCGTTGGATGATGACTTGGGAGACAACGAGGCTGTCAAGAAAATAGCTAAGGCATTTTAATATAAAAAATGTGGGTGAGTCTTTTAAATTTCCAAGATCAAGGACCCAATCATGAATATGTTCATTCACCTATTCACCAAGTTGAATGAACAAGAAAAATGGACACAAGTGAACAAGATATGGTTGAACGTTTGCATGAAAGCTTCATAGGGGACCATCTACAACATCTCGTCCTTCATTGCAGAGGATATAATTGATGGCACACAAGATGGATATCAATTTTTTTATGGTAAAATTCTTCTTACTATTGTGTTTTAAGAGATTGGAGTGCTCGATGGGATGAATAAAAACATTTAGGAGTACCATGATTAGAACCCCTCCCTAGCTAATAAGTTTCAAGCATATACTTGTGAAAATATGACACCTACATACAAGGGGCACTTGGATAAGTGGTACAAGAAGATGTGTGATGCATTTGGAGCAAAGTGGAAGATTCCTAAATAATTTCCAACCTTGGTGAAGGATAAGGCTGAATTTGCAGTATACCAGCATTTCTGCATTGGCATATTCACATTGACTGAGGGCACCAAGAGCCCATGGTGTAGTTTACATTTTTCCTTCATAGCACATTATTTTCTGAGAGTAGTTAAAAGGTTTAAAGAGGCTAATAAAATGAGTTTTTATCTAAGTGAATTAGATCAGGAGCATCATGTCGTGTGCAAGACACTTGTATATCCTCAGAATCGAGCATATGTGGAGAAGTATGTCTCTCATGACATACATATGATAAGTCTCGTAACATCACTAATTGTAGGCACAATAGAAACAAGGGCGTACATAAACCTAAGGCCTAATCTTGAGAAAGGTTCATATGTTGAGGGTGATGTATCCATCCTTGAAAACCCTGTTGGAAGGAAGAAGATAGTGATAAAGAAGAGAGATATGAAGGAAACTCCAACAAGTAGGGAACTAATCGTGCATGTGGTTCATACCACAGGGGCACAATATTTAGGTAGGGGAACAAGAACTTATACTCATAGGAATAACTCCCTAGTAAAGGAAACGTCCCAAGTGGAGGAACAGTCTCTAGTGAAGAAGAAGTAGATGATAGTATAGATTTTAGACTCTAAGAGAATATAGAGTGTGGAGGGTGATGAGACGAGAGAAGAGGATGAGGGGTGCGAGTTAGAGAAGAAACCCCTATGTATAATTTAGATGAATCTGATGAAGAGAAAAATTAATCTACGAAGGATGCTCAAGAAGGATAAATAATTGAAGAAGAAGTGGGGACAAAGGTTCATGAGACCCTGCACCTATCCAGTGAACAATTAGAGGACACAGTGGAGAAGGAGGTGGTGGAAATCATCAAGGACTTAGTAGAGAATGAACTAGAGTACAACGAAGGAGAAATGGAGAAATAAAAGTGTGGAAGTATAGGCTATAAGTTTAGTAGTCAGTTTCCCAAAGGAAGCACACACAGGTGGCAGGGGTGTGCCAACATCACAAGGACCTATATTGAATTATGATGTTGATACACGCAAGGTCATATGTGCACATTTCCAGAGCAGAGTGCATATAGACCACCTCTTCTATTGGTACTCATTTGATGCAGATGGTTCGTAACCACACATAAGGAAGATTTTTTCATGGTATTTTGAATCCTATGTTGATGAGTTGAAATTTGAAGTTAACGTGGGTGCACTGCTAGACACATCGGGCTCTACAGAGGTAAATCCTATTATGGATACCCAACAACTAATTGATGAGCAAGAATATAATGCAATAAATAAAGTGTCGATGGAGATTAAAGAAAGGTTATTCAGGAGGAATAACAGGATTAAATCGTTGGAGAAGGAATTGGAGGAAAATAACAAGGAGATTATAGAGAGGGACAACGAGATAAAGGGGAAAGAGTCTATAATTACGTAGTTGAGGACTGAGTTGATAGAAGAGAAGGGGAAGGTGCACAAAACTTACAAGAAGGTGGAGAATATCTTAGACTCCATTATTTTAACATGCCTAGATTTAGCCCCCCTACACAGAAGTATGAGTCAGCCTTCCACTGCCTAGAGGATTTGACGTGCACCATCACGATGGAGAAGTAACCACTTGCACTAGAGTCAGTGGAAGAATTTATGCCATGACATAAAGAGAAGGAAATATTACAAATTAAGGAGACCATAACTTGGTACACTAAGCTTCTTTCTTCAGTGAAAATTGTAGCTCACATGGCCAAAGTTTTCTATGACAACTGTGAAGAGAAAGATAGGGTGGCAACTATTCCGGTTTCTACACATGAGGTAGATTTGAAGGAGTTCTAAGCCAAGAACAAAGGCAATTGGGTGGAATGTGAAAATATCCTGGTGGAGGTTGAGAAGAAATCTAAGGCAATTCAGATTTTATGGACCTCTATTAAGAGTAAATTCAAGGAATTATACCCCCAGGTGCCACATAGGATGAACGTGCTTATAGACGTTAGCAGGAAAATAGAGAATATTGTTGTCACATTGAATGCTAAGGGTTAAGACACGACATTCAATGAGGTCAATGCACTGATAGGGGATTTATTTAAACAGGTGCAGAATGAGGTGGATGCTTAGGATGAGATTGAAGCATCCTTGAATAAAAATTTCCCAATCCTTGTGCAATAGTAGAAAAATTCTTTTGTTCTCTAGCGTAATCCAAATACAATTCATTTTATTCTCCCATTCTTTATTCTTTATTAGAGATCATATTATCTCTGGGATGGATAACACATTTAGTATGGGGTAATGTTGAGCCTGGAAAAATGACTAAGTCCCAGAGCAGAGAATCAACATGCACAAAATAACGTGTAAGAAGAAGGTGCATGAGGAAGAGCACATAGGAATAGCTAAGTCGCGCACGGGAGTAGAAAAGAGTTTTGATAATTAGTTGTATTTTTTGGCTATGGTGTTCCATGGAAAACACATGAGGATATGAGTAGGCATGATAGTGGATAAGGTTAGAACATGGAGACTTGTAGCCGAAGGAAGGAATATTCCAGTATATAATCATTGTGTTTAAGAGTTATAAAGTAGAGTTATTTATGGGTTAGCTAACACTTGCATGTCTAGAATACTCGAGTATGGCATGGTATGATGACATTTGGCATGCAGTTTTCTCTTGAGTACTTTTGAGGTGGTAAAGGAGAGATCCCACTCTATTTAAGAATGTGTTTTGGATCTAAAGAAAGAGATGGATGGATGAAGATGGGTATGGAGGAGAAGAATAGGTTTTATGTGAGGCAAGAGATGCAAGGGAGACTTTATATGCATGAGGGAGAGTATGGCTAGAAACTCTATGAGTAGAGTCATTTGATAGGGTTATAATGCTATTTTCTTGATGTATTCGGTCTGCTACGACCCTTCTTAATGTAATCTGGCTATTGTAAACAATTTTGAATCAATATATGTTTAATGGATTATTCTAAATATCTATGTTCATGGGTCGAAACCCTTTTTTTCTTCATATTTCTCATGGTTCAAATCTGATTCCTCTATATTATTATAAAGACTACGTTCATGTTATGGTGCATTTGTGTCGGGATCTAGTTTCTTTACCTCTATGATAGAATGGATGTATGTGTTTGTGTCTATATATTTTTCTATCATAATGATGAACATTATTGCAAGGCTCATATAAAACATGGGCTCGGCACCTTTGCACACCTTGGGTGAGAACCCAATTCAAGTTGGGTGAGCACCCAATTCAAGTTGGGTGATATGTCAGTGCACCTAGGAATTAAATGGTTGAGAAAAGTGACTACATCCATATAGTATTATGTCACATATTTAATGGGAGAATTATGTTTGGTTTGAGATATATTCATATTATTTCCAATGTAGGCGATGTACAGATTTTACTTCAACCCAAACACTAACCATTTTTCATGGATTTTACTCTAGGTTATGGATTTGGTTGAAAGTAGTGGGTTAAAATGGTTTTACATATTGTTGAGAACTAATATTTTATAGCGAAATGTATTATAGTCATTTTAAAAATTAGATATAATTTATAGAGTCCCATTTTCCTCCTATACCAAACCATCTGATAAGACAAAACTGCCAAATGGTCTGGTCAAAGTAGAACAGTTTCATCCCAAAATATAATGTAGAGCTAGAATCATAGATGAAGCATCTATATGAAATTTTTTATCCATTTCATCACTGTTTCACACCTATATAATTATCTAGTCAAGTAAAAGAGATAATTTTAGTCATCTTCTTATGTTTTATTATATTAAGCACATGTTTTAATTGTTTATATTGTATTTACTCTAATATGTATTCACATCTGAATGATAGTGTTTAATTGATAAGATGAATAATTCATCATGTATATAATTCCTAATCTGGAATACAAATAAGTAGTATGAAACCATCACCCATTCTCTTTATCCCAATTATTTAATTTTTGGGTGAAATTAATAATATAATGAGATGTATGAGGTTGGTAAAGTGGGTTGATTAAGCCCAAACCCACCCATATTTGGCTCACATTAGGTGTTTAAGGCTGGTTGTGGCCATTTGTTTTGTTTTCATGGGAACTGGTGGTTGTTTTTATTGGTTATGTGTCTCTTTGGGATTAGGACCCCTATTTTTTCCTAAATTATTATGGTTCATAGTTCCAGTCAAAATCATTTACCAATTTAGAAAAAATTAGATGTCTATAAAATTAGAATATGAATGTTTTAATTTTTGTGGTCAATTGGTTGCTCCTATTTCTTGTAATCATGGTTTTCCAAGAATGCATTATATTTCATAGGTTCATTCATAAAACAAATAAATGGGGTGCATATCTTATGTGATAAATATGGAAATACCTTGATATATTCCTAATATATCTTTCCACATATATTGTTTTGTTCCATTGATGGATATCACATGCTAGTTTTTCCATATAAAATGAGGACTCCATATGTTAACCTCTGTTATGTTTTCTATTAGGATTCCTTATTTATATTTCCCTTTGTTGAATTATCTAATTACCAAGTACACATAGTTCCAATCCATAAAAAAAATTTATCATTAAGAACTGTGAAAATATAAAA
>JAHRHJ020001906.1:0-16484 GCA_019776745.2 Taxus chinensis
CTCGTAAGGAAGATACCAATTTGGTAGAAATCAACATTTCTGCGGCCATACCAACCTCTGTTGCCACTCAACCGCTTGCTTCCACTCTTCCACCTATCTCTATTGTTCCTTTTTTAGTAAATACTCCTACCAATAATTTTACACCACCCTTAGTTTCTCATATACGACAGGTTTCATTGGTTGTCAATCAAGACTTAACTTCTCTTTATCACGAATTTCAAGCTCAAATTTATAAGCTGCAACAAGCCACTTCGCATGCATTTCCATCTTGAGATTATACCTTATTATTGCACAATCCCTTCGCACCTACCATCTCTACTTACCTGCTTCCTCCTAGCTTTTTCACCCCTAAGCTTCCTTTTTTCAATGTGCATGGTGAACCACATGAACATTTTAGAGCATTTCATGTCGCCTGTATCAATTTTTCTAATGATCATATTATTTTAACCAAATTATTTCATTGTAGTCTCCATGATTATGCAATGTGTTGGTTTTAAGACCTACCTACTCACTCAGTAAATGCATTCACCCATATAGCTAATGCCTTTATTACTCATTTCTCCATCAATATCGGCTCTAATATCTCTTACGCTCATCTATCACAACTTAAAATGGGTTCAAATGAACACCTCGTTAACTAGGTTTTGAGGTATAACAACAATATAGCTAAGATGAAAAATGTTCTTAGGAACTCTGAGCTTCAGGACTTGCTCATTCAAAGTCTTTAACCGTCTCTCCAAGAGAGTGTTCTCTTTGAAATATCTCCTTAATTTGATTAGCTTTGTCATACTCTTAAGCTTTGTGAGACTAAACTCCTATCCATAGGCAAGCTTAAGTATCAGGAAAACGCTTCATCCTCCACTTATTTTCCATAAAAAACGCCATTCAAACCATCTCACAGTAAGGAAACCAATGCTAAAATCACCGTCAATGCAGTCAATCCTACTAAAGAGGTTCAGTCACAACAACCTTGGTGAACATTTAGTAACTTTCCAAATTCTCCACATCTCATATTGAAACAAATTCTTGAGAACAATCTTATTACACCCCCCCCCCCCCCCCTCCCCCACCATTTGAGTTAGACCCATCATCGACCAAAAGGTAGGAACTACAATGAGAACTTCCATTGTGATTATCATCGATGTGTGGGGAATTATATAGATAGATGTTTTAAACTAAATACAATTATCCAAGATCTAATTGATGAAAATAAACTAGAGTTTCCAGAGTCTACTAACTCTGCCCCGACCAACGACAAGGGTAAAATAGAGCTCTTTAATAACGAATCTCAACAACATGACAATAAGACATCTGAATCTTTTGCCAATCATATATATCACATAGTACCTCCTCCTGGATTAGGAGATCTGGATTTCTTAGTTGCAAGTACTGATGCTTAGCCACTAATAATTTTCTACTCTGATCACAATTATCATGCAAATTTTATTTCCAATCATCTACATATCAGTGCATCTATTGGTTCGACCCCTATTAACAACATGAATGTTGATCCATCATGGCCTATTAGTGTATGCTTTATTTCACTTCTCAAAGCTATCAACTATCCTCAATCACAAATTGAGTACCCTTTTAACAAACTCTTTGGCGTTGTTAAGCTACACATTATGGTTGGTCCTCTTACTCAATTTTTCCCTTTCCTTGTTAGAAGAACACTTGACGAATGCGACATGCTTCTTTGTATCAATTGGATTCTTCGCTCTCAATCTATCATTTCTATGAATCATTTGTGACTTAATTTTTTTCAAAACAATTTTTGGTGTCCCTCCTTCCACTCCATGGTCTTCATTTCCTCGCACAATAGTTATTACATCATCTACTTCATCTAGCGCATCACACTATATTTTAATCAAGGTAAAATCTACTCCTAGTTCACCTACTCGCACATCATCTACACGACCTCATTGCTCTGCTAGCCTACACATAGGTATAAGCCCATTCCTTAGACAATTACTGCCTCTTAACACATATCACCACCTTGGTTTATTCCACGTGGGTGCCCATTACCTTTGCAATAACCATCACATAGATCTCCATCACCAACACATTTTTATATGCCACGAAATTCGTTCTATATTCATCCCTCACATGCAAATAGGATTCATTCACTATCACAACATTTATTTACCATACCACCATTATTAGACCACGGTCATACGCTCTTGTCATCACATGCATCAAATAAAGGACCTTCAAACTTCACGGTCATTAGATAGTTCATTCCTATGTACACACTTTGGGGGCATAAAATCCAACACCCCCCTCCTAATACTTAATGTCAACACATTTAACATACTTGCATCATCATACATACATATTCTCACATAGGCATACTCATTACACATTTTAGCATTGTCATTACCCTATGAAACACTCTTGTGCTTCAGTTCACACTTGACTATTGAGGGCTTACTACACATGAACCCAACACATTGCACTATAGACACTACACATCACGTTTCACATCTTACATCATACATTCTACATTTAGTCCATATCATTTAAATTTTTGTATATCTATACATCATACATCATACTAGTCTTCATCATCATCATCTAGCATTACATCCTACAAAGTATACGCTCTTAGGCACACACCACATATTGCATTCAATATTATATGCTACATGCACATCACATGGTCGTGTATCATCTTTATTGCATATATTACATCATATTATACGCGTTGCACTCACAACCCTATGTTACACTTTAGTTCCTCGGTCCATACTTAACTGCAAAGGATTTACAAATCAAATAGACCTTACATTCATTAAGAGTTTATTATTTGACCTTTCATCATACAAAATTTCTAGGATAGTGACACATGCTATAGGCTACATCGTCACTTACTTTATCATCTTGTAGTTGTATATGCTTTAGGCTGCATCACCACTCCCTACTATTCATCTTATAGCGACAAACACTAGGTTATATCGTCACTTCATCTATCATCTTATAGTGATACATGTTTTAGGGATAAATCATCACTCATACATTCATTTTTTCGTGATATACACCTAGGCTATTAGGTTCACGTACATCTCTTATATATGTTGCATACCATCATCAATACACATACATACTCATCACAACATGCTAGACACAACACACACTATTCGACCATTTCCCAATGATGCACTCTCGTTTATGATTCATTCTTTACTGCTGATGGGGAAAACCAAATGAGCTTCACTAAAAAAATTTTCATTCAGCCAGGGGGCACACAACTACTACCATTGATATTACATTCTATTCCATCCATCCATAACATATTGCATATTATGGTTGCTTTTACTCTTGTTTACTTTTTCTTATTCATGGTCGCTTTATCACACATGTTAGTTAGATTACTTGTATTTTATTTATATATATCATCCACACATGCGCATTCATGTCTCTTTCTAGTTGTGATCACGAATACATGTATTTTACTCGCAACATGGATGTTCACCTTCTACCCTTCGTAAAATGGTCGCTGGGGCATCCACATTCGTCTCTCACAGGTGCTATTATTTCATTTTGTACTTAACACTGTACATTACTTACTTATAGACACTTTTTGGTATACTAATTATTTTTCTAACATGTTAATGGGTGCTTCATGTGCAACATTTGTTATGCAAGGATATTTGCTTCCATACTTGTTTGTTACATTATCTCGTATTGTTTGTTTTGTATATGGGACTTGCCCTATGTTTGGTGTGCACACTTATTTTGTTTATATATGGCCATGATGTCCTTGAATGTCTTATGACATCGTGAGTGATGTCCCATGCTTGCATCCCGCTTTGTGTGGCTTACTTTTTCTTCTTGTGTATTTACACTACTATATTTTTTAGTAGCTTCTACAATGTTTAAATAGATTACACATTGTTTTATACATGCATGCTTATTCATACTAACAATTGTATTTTTCTAGCCTCTTGTTTGTGCGCGTCTTTGTTTCTACCAAGCACATTCCCTTTCCCCTACAAGGAAAATTTTTAGAGGACATGCAGTTGGTCCTCTTTTAGGGCCGCATCCTCTTATTAGCGTCGTTGCATGTGCCCCCAAATAGGGGGGGCATCATTTCGGGTTATACATACTACACAACACATCTACACTGGTTTAGTTCAGTGAACTTTCCACCCTTGGCATTGTGGGTTACATATTGTGAGTGGGTTCAGACTAGTTTACAAACTTTGTACACAATGAATTTTACAAGACATGGTAGTCCTTAACATTATGGGAAGCATTTAAAGGCTGAAAGATACAAAATAATTCCTCCCTATAATTCTTTGGCCAGTGTCGTCGAATTTCCCAAAAAAATAGGACGTACAAAGATATCTTCACATATGTTTAGGGAAGCAGTTAAAGGTTGGTGGCTACAACAAAATTCCTCCCTATAATTTTTTGGCATATGGCATCGAATCACACAAAAAACCCCGATAATATAAGATATCCTTCTAGAATCTCTTTCTCGACATGGATCAGGTGCACATGTTCCATTTACATTTTTCATTTGCGTATTTTACATTTACATACATATACACGGGTCTTTTACATTTTGTTTTAACACATACATATATACCTATTTGACTACTTGATGATTTTCTCCTGGTAGGTTAGGTTGTATGGGAATCAAGCAATCAAATGGGGGAAAACAACAAAAACACATTCAATGACAACATCTTGTGGCAGCACAAACCATACTAACCATGCAAGTACGTTACACACATTGGTAATTACACACACGTTTCTACCCTAGGTTCACTCTCATCACTTTTTTATGTGTTTTCATCTTTATTTTCTAGGCCCCATCATCTTTTTGTCATTCCACGCCTTTATCTAGTCCTTTGGTGCATTTTCTACTACAATATTCATGGACATCAGGTACACATCTCTATCTAATTCATGTTATCGATCTTTCCGCTAACCAACATAAAGTGGGGGAAAATGTAGAAACTAAATCATGCACTTTAGGTAATATTTAGTCCCGGTCTCATACTAATATTCATATGGTTTTTTAGTAACGAAAGTAATAATTAACCCCCTTCATTTGGTCATTTTTATTTACTTTCTTTCGTAAATCTCGACCTTTCCCACACATATTCTCACTCTCTTTCTGACACTTTCCATCATTTTAGCATTGAATGGGGCACCCGGGCTAGTACTAGGGCTCCCGTTAGCGCCTTGTTCCCAGTTGCTGCATCGTGATCCTTTTTAGACTTTCCCACCATTTTTTGGGAACTTTCTAGCCATTTTAGCTTCTTATATTTTTGGTGATTAGCCATTTCGGGATTGATTATGAAATTAGATCAAGAGAACCCTATAAATATAAAGTTATGAGATCATAATGAGGGACCAAGCACTAGTCACTACTATCATTCACTTAGAGTCGCATCCATCTAAGGAAATTGGAGATCATATGCATTCACTTAGCTTTATAACAAAGGACAAGGATGGTTCATCTGCATCACACAAGCATATGAGGGAAGTTTATTCTATTTCATCCACCATTCTACTACATTTTATACACGTAGTTATTTCTCACTACTTTCACAAAGTGTGACTGACATAAGAGCACCCAGGGTATGATTGCACAAACTTGCACATAAAACTACATCATTTCTGAGATATAGTGCAATGCTCAGTTAGTAAGTCTGCCATTGTGGTAGTTGAGGAAATTTTGACCCCTTCATATGCATTTTTATTTTTTAGGGTTTGATTCTTGCTTTGGGGTCTTACAGGTCTTCTCTTCATCTTGGATTATCAACGACACTTGGCACAATACAATGAATCTGATGCAACACACAATGAGGGTTTGCGACCACCTTTAAAACCTGTAAAACTCAATTTTGAACCTCCTACACAGACTAGATCACCCATATTGCAAACCAAGGTGGCCACAGGTGCCCTAGTTCTTCTCTAATTGCCCTAGTCAAGAGAATACGATGGACGGTATTGATGGAGTGGACCTAACTAGGGGAATGCATTATAGTATTATCATGTTTTCAGTTGCAACAATTGATTATTTACATGTAATATTAGCTATGTGTGTTGTTACAAAATGTAACACCTCACATAGATTGTCATTCCATGTTCGTCTTCAGAAAGGAAACACAAAAGCCCCGAAGGACTAATGTATTTCCTTAATGAAGGAGGGAATCACAATTTAGGTGAAGTGTTCAATTTGGGAACAACAAACAGAGTTGTAGTTTAGAAGAAAAAGAGTTCATTATTAAGTTACAGGTATTCCAAACTCTTTATTTCTGCATGTAAATACATTTAATTATGTGTTTGAGTTGTTTATTTCATTATACAATCAATATACATAAAGCTGAAAGTAGAAAGAAATATACAACTCAAGTACATAAAATTAAATGTCATTTATTTATGAGGAAGTACAATATTTCCCACACAAGCCATGGGATGTAACTTATAACTGCTGAAGTAAAAGATGCATGTACACAAAGCTAAAATCAAAAGAATATAGAGAAAACCCATCATTACATGCGGGTCTTCTGTTGGTCTTCATCCAGTTGTAGCTTCTTCATCCTCTTCTTCTGCATCATCCAGTTCCATCATCATCCCTGAGAAAAGTAAATAGAATTGTCATCAGACATTGAGCTCAGGGTTTAATCTGTATACTTATGCTAATAGTTTCATGCAAATGAATCAATTGACATCAAAAAGCATAAGGTACATCAGAGATAGATACAAAATTGATAAGAGCAGTATTCTACATCAGCACATATGATTCCCAGAATCATTCCAGAAAAGAAAGAGAAAAGAAAACCATGGAAAATAAGAGAGGCCAAAAAGCCTAAATATTTTCTAACTATTTATTTAAGTGTGCAAGCATACAGGTAGCAGAAACTAGAGAGCAGAAATCTTTTGCAAAATGATTACTATACAAGAAGGAAAATACAAACTGAAAATAAAGACACTTTCATCAAAGGTTTTCAGTAAGATTACAACCAAGTCTTCATCAAAGTACATAATGAGTATCAAAATTTGTACAAACTGTTCCAAATGAAAATTAGATGGAATATTATAAAAGAAAGGTATCAAGACAATAAAATATGAAGTGAGAGATATAAAATACAAATACATCATAAAGTTGTCAAGTGTGCAAAAGAAAAAGTATCAGTCAATCAAAATATAAAAAGCCACTATGAGAAGCAAATGATATTTCCAATTTCAGGAGCTAAAAATCAAACTATCATGTAAAGATAAGGAGAAGTTCATCTTGCAAAGTACATATATAATCAAGGCACATGCTTAAATCAAGAGTGAAGAAATCAGCTGCACATATAAAGTCTAGTTGTTATAAATTCACTGTGACTACAAGAAGCAAATGATATCATTTAAATATTGATAAAATTTCAAAGTTGTCAAGAGTCCAAAACTGGAAGAAGATCATTTACAATTTTCAGAATAATTTCATAATGAGCTGCTGAATGAAAAATACAAAACATATAACAACTATGAAAAAAGCAGTGTTACATGAGTTACAAAATGAGAAATTTAAGTAAGAGTTTCGAAAATAAATATTCAAGATAAGATTTCATACTTGAAAATTACAAGGTTTTGATCAAATCCATGCTAAATTATTCCAATCATGAAATGAAAAGTATCCAAGAAACAAGAGTTTTCATAGCTTGGGAAAGAACGTGATCCTTTAAGCATGAAACATCAAATAAGTAAATATTCAACCCAAGTAAATTTCAAAATCATAACATGAAGTGGAGAAGATCTTTTACATACAGGTGAATGGAAACTATGTTAACACAAAGAGAAGATTTAAAAACTTAAGAGTCATAGAATGACAATGTTACAATAGATGTAATACAACATCAGAAACTAAATCAAGAATGTCCCATTTCTAGTTTTTCAAATGCTAGTAAATTATAATCCATCATCAAAATGAAGTTGTACAAGATAAAGTAACATCAAAGGAAAAGTATAAAATTAAATGATTGAACATAAAATTAGTCAATTTGAGTACACATCAAAATTCAATCAAGAATCAAGTTTCATCTATTTGGATAACTCATGCAATGAACAAACTTCATAGCTAATAAAATCTCGAATTAGACCACAAACAGATTTCACCAAGCTCAAAGACAGAAAAAAATGGAAATTATTGTATCAGGATATATTTACTTCAACTCATCTTTTTGACATAATGAAGTTGGTGCTAGAACAGAAGTTCCGAATTTGAGACAAACATTGCTCACTGGAATCATTGATGATAACACAATGCACCAAAATCAGAGTACATAGGTATTTTAGGTCATCAGAGCTAATGAGTTAATTTTTCTACAGATAAATCTATACAAGTTGTAACTCAGATATCTACGCTAAAAAAAGTTCATCCATAAGTTTCAGCTATCAAATAAGATAAGGTTGCCTTCAGTAGTGGCATATGAACACAGAGAAATCAAAAAATACAACAAAAGACTGAGTACCCACGAAAGTAGAATAACAATTTGTCTTATATTTCTCAATTTTACATGTTCAAAGATCTGTCGAAAATAGAAACTCACCAAAAAAACTCAAAAATTACACAAATGGAAAACCTCATTTTTCAGATCTAGAGCTTATGCATAGACACACAGAGAGTACATAGAACTGTAAAGAGAATAGATCTAAATGACGAGCAAAAATGTGTTCAAAGTGGTTTTTAGAGCTCAAATAAATTCAATGTAATTAATGCATTACAGAATCAAAATGGAAGGATACCATTAACCATACAAAACCATTTTGGGTTTTTAAGAGTTATCGACATAACCATAGTCATAATTAAGGAACCCTAATCTACTGAGTTTAAAGTATGTGCATGGCCAAAATTAGGAAACATGAAGAAAATACAATAGTCATCTACAAAGTGCCTCAAAGGAATAAAACACAGATCAAACTTTTGAAAAGCCAAAAAGATCTCCATATGCAGTAAAAGTTATGAGCAAAGTGGCAAATAGACTCAAAAATATCAACTTATATACTCATGGCCGAACATTATTCAAATGCAAAGAAGGAACAATTTGAGCTCAAAGTATAATTTAAAATGGAAAGGAATCAAAGTTAGACAAGGTTATCTGTCAAAAGATGTCATCAAGATAATGCCAAATGACAAGTTTAGAACCAAGTGCCAAGAAAAATGCATACCTAGTTCACGAGCTCGATATCAACACAATCAGAGAAAATAATCACAAAATGAGCTCGAATGCAACAAGTAGTAAGAAAACCAGACCAAGATGGAAGTTCATTTTATTTTCTTTTGATTCAGAGTAAGAAAACAATAGATCAATGCAAATCCAGATTTGGGCATGTTTGAAACAACTTAGAAAAGCTCAAAAACTTAGCTCAACGGCTTCTAAGTTTCAAAGTAGAACCATTTGAAATGCTCGAAAATAGAAACTCACCTTCTGAAGAAAATGGTAGCCATGAAAACTCTTCTCTGGAAGCACAATTGATACAGGGAGCTCAAATGATCAATAATGGCGATTGATATTCTCAGAAAACCACAGAAAGACAGTATGGATGCAAAGAACAGATGAAAGCTCAAACATCATCATGGTAGACATAACAATTCTCAAAGCCTTAACCAGAGAAAAAACAATAAAATATACAAGTATGAACAGATACAAAGCCTCATGAATCAAGGTAGAACCTAAAAAAAATTGAGCTCCAAGTCATATCAATGGCAGCGACTGAAATTTTTTCTAGGGCTTCGCCCGTAAGGTGGAAAAATGCAAATGAAATATTGATTAGGGTTTGAGTTATCTTACTCACCCAAACTCAACCAACCTTCCATCTAACTCAACCTGAGTAAAAGATCAACGGTCGAGGGATCAAAGTACGAAGATCAATGGTCAATATATCACCAACCATATTAATTACAAATAAAACCCTAGCTCCAGCAGAGATAAGTTAAATCAATGACATACATGCAAAAGGACAGAGATCAAACAACCAGGAATCAAGCACAAAGCCACAAAAGAAACCATAATCAATGCAACCCTAATCCCTTACAAGATCAAATGGTTTAACATGATTTGGGTACAAAGATCAAATGGTGAAACCAAGATCAACTTACAATTAAACCTTCCAACCACCCACAACCCAGATCGAGCTACAAAGGATCAATGGTGAACAGATGAAAGGTACAAGGATCAATGGTCCCTATAAAAGCAAGTAACTCAACCAGAGTTCACAAAACCCAACTACAGTTACTAGTCCATTAAATGCCACCGAAAAACTTTTTGAATGGGTTGAGTCATCATGTCAAAAGGGGACCAACCCCATATTAATCAAACAAAATCATTGCCATTGACCGATTAAAGGTCCAAAGCTTAGTTCTTTTCAAAGATCAAACACCAACAACAATAATCAATCAATATTATCATAAAATCAAACAATATATATTGTGCCATATGATTCCAAGGGGGTCGACATAGTAAACCAAATCATATATAATGAAACCTGAAACATTATCAAATACCATAATGTATGCCAATGACAAAGTCATGAGGGGCCAATGATAAGTGAGTGGCCAGTATATTTCCCCAAAGTGATTTTTACCTTAGCAATTATCAAATTTTGTCCCTCAAATATTTTCCCAAAAAAGGTCAAACAAACATGAATATCCCTCCAAGTGTGCACATCAAAGTGGTCCCCACAGTGGGTGGATTAGGGTTTGAGTATTTTTTACAAAGGTAAAAAAAAAAAAGCATTATTTTCACTTGCAAGGAGTGAAATCTTTTTTCATGTGATCACAAGAAGACAAAACAAATGTCAACATCAGAACCAAAGGTGGTCCCCATCAGATGGAATGCATGGGTGAATTATTTTACCAAGTATTTCAGATAAAGGAGTTATTTTTCTCACATTTAGAGATTTATTTTTGCATGTTCATCCAAGGGGCAGGATTAAAGTGCTAATTTTATAACTACAAGTGGATCAATTTGTAAGTGTCACATCAAGCACTAGAAACAGAGATTGCATGCACATTGGAGGAGACTTACACAACAAGCAAAGACTATTATTAGCCAAATTATTCATCTTACTTTGTTAAAAATAGATCAGTCAACTGCAGTTTGACTGGGATGTATTTTTGTAATCAAGGCTATTAATGCCTCATTGTATTAGCATGGCTATTTTATTCCTTTATTTATTCATAATAAAGGGATAAAATTAGCATGCATGGGTGAGTACAATTTTTAGCCTATTTTTAGGATGGGATGGGTGGATAGTTTTGCTATATATTGTGTGCAATTGCAAAGCACAAGGGAGGACTTTTTGGACATAGGAGTGCTAAAGCAGATTTTTCCAATTTTTCCCTTTGAATGAGAATTGATTTCTACCTTTCCAATTATTTGCAGTGGTGTGTATATCTTATTATTTCTTGTGAATGTCAAAATTCCCTGATTAATCATCTTACCTTGCTACAAATTTAGTAATTTTGACATAATATTAGTGTGCATATTTTTCTTGTTGTATTGTTGTGATTCATTCCCTCAACACACCAAGTGTTTTGCCTTAATATTCTACTAAAAACTATTGGTTTGTGCATCCAAAATCCATTCTCAAATTAATTTTGCATGTACTCAGTCAAATCCCTCATCAAGTTTGGTGTATCACCCAATTTTCAATTCATTTATAGTCATCTTTTCACCCTCAAAACCCCTAAAAATTAGTTTAGGATACATAAAAAGGAACCGACCTTGATACCGGAGACTCACCTCAACAATAGGTATACCCACAGACCTGAGGTGTTTCCATTATATCTACGAAAGAGAGAGATCCAGAGCAAGCTTAGAACACCTGCAGTCATCTCTCTACAGGGTGCACTTTCGAGAGATAACAAGACCTCTGCATAGTTTTCCATGCTTCCATATTATCATGTTTATTCTGTGACACCATCCAACAAGCTCCTCTTATCAGTTGAGTCACTTCCTCACTCTTCTTGCATATTAGGGTTTCTATTTACATTAGCTTAGTTTCTTGGGTCATTTTCCACAATCATTTACTACATTTATTTACTGTGTTTACATGTTGTTCTAGACTAGATTTTCAATTAAGCTACTGTGTTTACATTTTCAGTTAATCAGACATAGTGAATAAAAATATGTAAATTCCACACACAATAACACATGAGAACAAGGAGGTAAGGGAGAAATTAACACAAACATAAAGGGAAATTATAGGCAACAACCCATTTATATTAAAAAATAAGCTCTAAGCATTATTACTATTAGCAAGAGAGCAGAAACAATGGTGCATGCTTTGGCCCCGACCAAAACACGGGCATCAAAACTTTTTGGTGACATTCAATAAGGTGCCTCTGAAGCTCCTTCCCTCATGGGGCAGCGTTGGACCTCACCTTGAAATACCAAAGGCTGTCACCAATCGAGCTAAGGAGAGATTGAAATTTTCAGCTGTGGGGAGTTTTGTAGGCTCGAGACCAAACATTGATCTTGTGAGGGATTGGTGTAGGAGGAAATGGATATGTAAGTTGGAGGTAAGAGCTCTTCTGGGAGAGCGTTTCCTATTTTTATTTAAGAATGAATCGGATATGTGGAAAGTGTTTGAAGGAGCGCTTTGGCTCATTAGGAAGGTTGCTCTCAACCTTTACCACTGGATACTTGGGATTGCTTTTGATTTCAATTTTCATCAACTGTGGGTGTGGATTTTACTCCTTACTCTTCCCTTAGATTTCTGGCAACCAGATGTTTTCTTGGGGTTAGTGTGATCTATGAGAGTGTTGTTTGCCATTGATCATGCTACTAGAGCTCGGTCTAGACTTATCTTTGTAATGCTTTGTATCAATGTCCGTGTTGGCTCCAAAGTGACAATTATTTTTATCCTAGACTCTCCTTATGATAAATGGGAGCAACTAATTGATATTGAGAGCTCAACCATAATTTACGAAAAATGCAGAAAAGGTTAGCTGCGAGCGTAAAAAGAGTTGTCAGGGTAAGCTACAGATGCAAATGGTAGTTGAGGAATCAAATGATCAATGGATCCTTGTTCCTCAAGTCAACGATGAATATAGGGATTCTGATCTTGGAGATGACACGGTTAAAGAAGGGGAGATGGATGACAACTTGGTGGAGGTGATGGTGGAAGGGGAAAATCTTGGTGGACTCGGTGTTGCAGGTTTGACAAAGGCCGGTGTTTGTCTGGCAGCGATTAGTCAGGAATAATGTTGCATTGGTTTAGGACCAAGCGGGAGGATTGGGTGGCAGCCTGGCAGGCCCCAAATTTAAATATAAATTCAAACAATCTCTTTAGGACATGTAGCAGATGTCAATTCATGGTTTGTGGGGATGTAGTTGGCACTATGACTCGGTCCACGTGGCCGATGATTTGTATGTGGAGGATTGTGGTGTCGTTTTTATGGGGTAACAATGTTGAAAGTCATGGGTGGAACCACGATGGAAGCCAAGATAAATGTCTTGTTGGAGCTATTGCTCGAATCAGGGGAACAAGGGTTAAATTTGACGTCTATTTAGACGTTTTTCATGATTTTAGCCGTAAAATACTTGCAAATATTTGGAAAAACTGTCAAATGCCACTTGCAAATTTTAAGAGTGGCCATCATTTTTATATAGATTTATAGGTAAATTATACAAAAATATATTTGAAATAGTTAAATATATATAAAATAATATTTTATATATTTTATTAACATCATAAAAATAACACTATTTTGTATTTTTGAAAGGCAAGATTTAAAATTTTCCATCACTTAAAAATTGTTTGACTAGCATAGGTGGCCGTCAAATTTAACCCATGCAGGGGAACATTTCGTTGACCGTTTGGGCAGGTTTAATTACGCCGAAGGCGTTTCTACAATGGGAGAGAGCCCTGGGGTCTCTGACATGTGTCAGTGAATCAGCGCTCCACGTTTTGCCATACGTCGATGTCCGTCTGGAAATCTTTCCCACCGTTGAAACTGACAAGCTGTGCGGTGTGCATTCCACCGTGGATGCAGCAACAGTGTGGCAATGACAAATGATTTGTCAACATATTACTGGGCAGGCAATACGAGCTTTATCTCGGATGCAAATATGAATTCTGTCCGCAGACAACAAATTTCGGGTGACTTCAGAAAAACCATCGTCAAATTACAAGTCTGTTCCGCAGTGGTGGTTTATTATCATACGAAGGTTTCAACAAACAACTTCAGTTTCCATGGTGGGGCATCCTGTTTGCCTACGCAATCGCCCTTTCCTTCACTCTCCCTGTCGGTGTTATCCAAGCCCCTACTAATCAGGTGATTCTCTCTTTTCAATGCTAAATTTCTACCAATTTAATGCCACTGTATCACTGAGCTAAATGCAGCAACCCGGGTTGTATATAATAGGATATGTGTATCCGGGCAGACCCCTTGCCAATGTAGCATTCAGAACTTACGGGTATATCAGCATGGTTCAGGCTCTTGCATTTCTTCAGGACTTCAAATTGGGTCATTACATGAAAATCCTTCCACCTCCAATGTTTCTTGTTCAGGTAAGGTAGTCTCACTGTATAAACTTTTTCAGGGAAGTTGGAAATGAATTATTTAATATTATGTACGATGGATACAGGTCTTAGGTACAGCGATTGCTTCCATGGTATACTTTGAAACGACTTGGTCACTTTTAGACACCCTTCCCAACATATGCACCCACAAAAATTCAGAATTCACCTGTCCTAGAGACTCAGGTTTTTACAGTTCCATGACTTTATGATGTTAAATAAAATAATAAATAATTCTTAGTGAGTGAATGTAGTCTATGTCCTTCGCCGACGATTGATTATTGTTTCTCATGTTTTTATATGAACCTTGTATTTTATAAAGGTTCAAAATCGGCAAAGTGATCTCGCGGATCTATGGTTGTTTGGTGTAGATAAACATTAGAAAATTTATAAGAATAAACAATACTTAGTAAACGATTTCTTTAAATTATGTGAAGCAATCAATGAGTGTTTTTAGGTGTCATTTCTTTAAATTATTTTAAATAAATAAAGGTTGCGTTCACGTAGACCGCATCAATAAATTAAGGTTGTGACAATGTTGTTGAGACAAGTTATTTATGGTAATATCGAATGTAAAAAAGTCATCAAATTTATAGATGGATCGAAATTTTCAAATCCCACCATTTTTCGTTGGATGTATCTATTTTTCCTTTTTCTAAAAATTCAGGGGTAGTTATGTGCGTAGACAAAATGAAAATGGATATTTTCTTTTGATGGTGGGATAAAATATATTATATTGAGACCTAATTCGCAAACCCTCACATTCTTCACATCATGCAATGATGGCATTCCAAGAGGCTATTCCGTTGGGAAATTATATGAATGGTATATAGACCATCATCAAGGTTTCCAATATGTGCATAACCTGATATCATAACATTGCATGAGACTATGTCGCGCTGAGACATTTCATCAAACACTTGTCATGCAACCTCACTTTTCCCACAATTAGCATATGTGTCTATGAGGGTGCTTGTTATAAAAACGTCACATTGAAACCAACTTCACATTACTTGTTGGTGGATTATCATGTGATCTTCTTCATCCATTTGATACGCCGTATCAACAACATCAAATGAATCTCGGTCTTTTTTCCACGCTCTATTTATTTCTTGGGTTTACCCCTTGTTCCACGCTAATAGGTTTTACAGTAAAGCATTTCACCAAATGAAATAGCGAGACAACTTTTCATGGAAATACTTACAATAGTGTACAAAAGAGATGGGAATTCTCTCAAAACATACAATGTTTCGTTGTATGCAACAAACAAATCTCCAAACCGGTCAATTTCTATTTCTCGACGGACTCCTGGCCTGTGTCAAAATGCGAGCTCTGAAATAGGGTTTGGAAAGGTGTGGGCACTCAATATATAAAAATTATTATTTTTTATATAACTATTGTTAATATATATTAGTATATTTTACATATAAATGTATTTTAACAATGTCAGTCATACTTAAACTATGAAAGTCACATGTGATAGTAAATTCAAATAGTTGTAAATATTTAATGCCTGAAACCATTTCAAAAAGTCTAAACGACTATCTAAATTAACCCCTTCCGTTGGCGATATTGTCGGTCAAATTGCCCATTGTGGAAGTGTGGAAGACTTTTGAAATATTCTTTGTTTTCACACTAATGTTTTATATATTAAAACTCGTTGGGCATTAGTTGTGTTTGTTTCCCCTCGGTGTTCATAACATGGCGAGCTCTCATAAGACCCTTCTATTATATACAAGAGCCTAAGACAAAATCTTATAGCTATGAATTGCATCAAGCGTGCTGACAGAAAAGAAGCATATGCGAATTGTTTCTGCAAACACTCATTCGACCAACTGCAAAGGGTGGGTGCAAAATGTGACAAGAAGTTAACATTGCGGTATATTTTCCCTATATTTTAATTTGTCTTTTTAATACCGAATTGCGACAATGTTGTAAACTCATCAATTTATACA
>JAHRHJ020001907.1:0-16432 GCA_019776745.2 Taxus chinensis
GCACTTGGAATGCACTTACTTGCAAGTTTTTAACCCCTCTCCCCTAGTGGAGGCCGCCTAAACCTTCCATTGCTCTCGTCTGAACAAAACAAGATCCCAAAAGACATAAAACCCTAAACGCCTTTCCAAAAAGGGGCTTTATTTTATTATTCTCTCCATATATGTATATGTATATGTACGTACTTATGTATGTATGTTTATTTTTGTTTCACTTATATCCCGGTACTTTATTATTTATTTTTTTATTATTGGTAAATAGTTTTTTAAAAGGGACTATACCCTTGTATACAAAAGGGGGGGCCTAGAAGCCAGAAAAGGAGTGAAAAGCATAACAAGAAGGATCAAGATCCAGATAAGACATAAAGACCAATGTAACCAAAGAGCAGTTATCCCAAAACAGCCAACCAGTTCGAAAACTGCAAAAGAGCAGCAAAAAAATAGCAACAAAACAACAAAAACCACAACAGAAGTCAGCAAGAACAACGTAGATCCACAATTATTTCTTGGCAGCTTTGGCAATTTTGGATTTGATATTCTGCCAGGAGGTGAACATATCCAATGCTGTCATGTGAGCAAGGTCAGTCGTATCCAGTTGTTGGATGGTTTGTTTGCTTTCTTTTTATGTTCCCCAAAGAGTAGTTGGTATGCCGCTGAGATTAGAGACACAGCGAATGTGTTGCTCAATAAACTCCTCAATTGCATTAAAAATAGCCTTATTATAATTATGGCAAGTCTTGATTTTGCCAAGTCTGTTGTCCAAGGAGTAAAGTTTTTTGTACATATCTTCCATCTGATTGTTGTCAATATCAGCCTCCTCCTCCTTCATTCTCTTACCTTTTTGCTTAGACAATTGTTTTACTTCCTCTTTCTGCAGCAACATGTCAGTTTCTAGTGCTTCCAACGTTTTAATGGAGCTCTTAGTGTGCGTCTCCTGAGAACCCGTACTGTTAATGTGTAGGAGATTATGGGCAACCTCCAAGTCCTGAGGCACATTCCCCGAAACAGGGGTTTCCAAGTTCAGCCTTTAAAAAATAACAATATTAAAAACTAATAATAATAATATTGGTTTTAACTTTATTATTAGTTATATCACTTATTTTTAATATGTGATGATTCATAAAGATTTAAAAATAACAATATTATTATTAGCTTGTGTGTTTCCGAAGCGATTATGGCTTCGAACACTTAGTACAACCTCACACTAAACCTAAAGAGGCACTTGATGGGAATTAGGGCGGTTAACCCGAGTTTGAAATTTGATTTATTTAACTAAATGTACCTTTATGCCCTCTAATAAGCTCACACGACGCATGCATTCCTTCTAGAATGTTTAATACACACTCAGAGGCCCGATCGAAGAGGAGGAAAGAACGGGTGGGCACTACAATTTCCCCCTCGAAGTGGATTATATGTGTGTTTTTTAATCATCATAAAGAAATATCACAAACAATAACCGATCATAATTTGCAAAGTCCAAACAAGAGGCATAAAATGACCTAAGGTGGTGAGATGGATCTCCTTTTCCATTATATAATTCGAATTTTTGAGCAATGAAACCTACTGGGAAGGGATAAGCAAGCACATCATAAGCCAAATGGTTAATAAATATTTCATTGGAAGTGACCGAATCACATGGTTTTTGAGAACATTGAGATAGTTCTTTTTTTTATTTTACAATTCACTCATAATTATCATCATGATGGTCACATTATCTGGGAGAGAATGAGAAGTATAACACATTGGAGTTGACACATTAAGTGAAGAAGAAAATTGTGAATCATTAGGAACAATTCAATAAATTTCAAAATTAAGTGGTGGTAAACATTGAGAAGCAACATGAGAATCAACCATAGGAGTTGAAGAAGCAAGAGAAACGTGAACATTAGGAGAAGCACAATGGGTTATGATGGTAGAAGAAATATGATAAATGACCATGTGAAAAGGTAAAGGTGTCGTTGTAAATGCTTGACCATTACTATCATTTGAAAATATTGATGGTTCACCTTATAGGTCTTATCTTAAATAACGACCCCAATGGTAGTGTCTTGGCCTTGAGTTTTGGATTAGAAATCTAATATTATATTTATATGTCAGCTATTTCACTAGAATTCTTCAAGAGGTATTGTCTAGCATCGAGTATGTCTTGGATTCTAACTTGATCATCTAAAACATGTTTCCCTTTACTACTTTAACCTTCGATAGAAATGTGATAACAATTCAAGGCATTGTCATCCATAGGAGTCTCTAAAAGGGTCGATACAATTTCAAGATTTACATGATCCTCATTGAGAATAACCATTTCCTTTTTCGCGCAAATACTAAGATGAATCAAGAGAATTTCTATAAGATCAACCAAATTGGAATTTAACCTAGCAATTCATTTAATTGGAGACCTTGATCTAATCAATTTAGGTGGCATACAAGATATAACATGTAAACGAATGATGGGCAACCAATATCACACACACGAGATTAGGTTATAAGATTGGAACAAATAAAATGAACCCTAAGACACTTAATTCTATCCACAAGAGAAAATACCTCCCTAAAATTTTGCAAACAATGAGGGTTTACACAAAGTGAAAACCCTAGTTTGGATGCAAGTTGAGTGGGTTTCAGTAAAGCGGGAAACAATAGGTTACATGTAAGGTTAATGTTCACCAAAAGGAAAACCCTATGGGTTGGGTGCTTGATATAAGTGTGGATTCACCAAAATATAGATGTGGAAAGTGGTTTTGACTGAAAAATGCACTACACTAACCACACCAAATAATAATTACTTATGAATCAAACCTAACTGCAGTAATAGATGATAAGAAAATCTGGTTACTACTTTAATTGAAATACTTGAAAAGACTAGAGAAATCGGGTTTTTAGGACAATACTGAATTCGTCGGGATTTTTGAGAGAGCGGTCTGCAACAGGCAATAAAATACAGGTCCATACAGCAAGGCAAATCAAACCCAGCAAAAAGAAATTATATGGCCAAACTGACTAGTTCCATACACGTACAGATTTGGTCTTGTCAGATCAATAGGAGTACAGAAATGGCTTCCCATTACCTCGAGAAGTTAAACTAGGTGACTTAATCAATAATATCACAAGTAATGCATGTGTCTTGGGTAAGGGAATGTTATACATGCTTTCATTCCACAAAAGACCAAAGCGTAAGGAGGAAAAAAAAATTGTTATACATGAATTAATTGTAATTATTTCAACTTCTCGGGCGATTTGGCATATCCAATGTCTATATACTAAAGAAAATGAACCATCCAAAGAATCAAGTTGGGAGAGCTACTACAATAAGAAAGATGTGGATGGTGGTTTGAAAGTGTGAGGACAAGTCCTTGAAGTCCTTGGTTTCCAAGAGGGTCATTTTGTAACTAGAGATAGCTGATGTCAACTGAAGGTCCAATCCAGGCTTGCATTCACCATAAACATAGGATAGCTTTGGGGGATGATTGCAGGTACTTCGATGTTGTATAAAGTGGGTTACAACCTTTCAGCCGGTGTCCAGATCCCCTGGCATGCCTTTTAAAATAATTCACACAGACACAATCTGACTTTAAACTGAATTTGCTGCTATATCTAACAAAGGCTAGGCAAATTTTCCTTTGTTGCTCTGAGAAAAAATTCATGTCCCACAAAATGGTGTTCCACTTCCTATGCAAAGCAGAAGCCAGAGTTGTTTGTTTAGTTCTAGCCCTAGAAACATGTGATACAAAAACATTAGAAATTGTGCTGCTATGTTTGTAGGGCTTATCTGAAGACTCTCTAACCATTCCATCTATCACAAGATCATCCCTTCGATGTGATTTTGAAGAGATGGGATCCATTTTGGCAACACGTAACACCCTCTCCCCTTCTTCATTTAATCCAACAGATCGCCATTTCTCTGCAACCCACTTCAATTCCCCCTGTTTTTCCTTGTTCTTACAGAGGCCCAAAATTTCCCCTTCTGATGTTTCATAGTGTTGGGAGCAGCTTTCCTCTCTCTTTTTTCTTTCAGCCCCTTTCAAGGTTTTTTTTTTTTTGACTTCCCGTTTCATAAATCCCCCATTGAGACGTCCCTCAAATGTACCAACCGTGGGAGTGACACCAATTTCTAAGCATTTCTACTAGTAAATAAGCCCGCAATCGCCATTGTCCCCCCCCCATTTTTGGCGCAAACTAAACCAAACAAACAACAGAAAACCAGCCCCACTCAATGACAAGTGGGGTGAACATACAAACATTTGGAGATGCCCTGGTTTTTTGTCCCACCCATTTTCGTATAGAAAGAAGCCGTTCAGCTTTCTTCCTTGCTTCTTTTCTTGTTTCCTGCCTTGGCTTTTGTGAGCTCAACGAGCCTTTTGCAAGAAATGCAGTACACTATAGAATCTGGTTTTTTACTCCCAGCCTTTAGCTTTTGCCAAATCCCAATCCTTTTGAAAGGGGTGGGCTTTTAGTTTTGGGTCCCCATAGCCCTGCCTGTACGCCCAAGCATTCCCCATGAAATATGCCCTGAAAGTGTACCACCACATCTGGTTTCTCATCCAAATTCCCTTTTTTCATAAGAATCCCAAAACCCACCTATAACAACAGATAAAAAAGGAATTACAAAAGTCCATTTTTTAAAATTCCCAATGAAATAAAGAACTGAACCACTGCTACGCGCCAAACGTCGCCCGCCCCCAGAATGAATGTAAGTTTTGGAGTTTCCCACCATGTTGAACCAAAATTTTTTTGGTGTAGGCGGGCCCCAGAGGTTACGACCTCTTTAATTGTAATTAATGGGGTTGAAAAGGCCTTAAAAGACCAACCCATTACCAACTGCAAAAACCTGCCAGTCCCTTTTAAATTGCCATGAAAAAATTCGATCTAAGCAGAAAATTCACGTCTGTGCTTTCTAAATGTCAATAATTTGTAAAAATCAAGCATTTTGGCAACCATTTCTTAATTAAACAAATATCCATGTTTTATTTTTGTATGTAATCATCAGCATCAGTTTTTTTCCCCAATTGGAAGGAACCCTAAGCATGTCCTCCAAACACAGGACCAAACCTATCTACAAATTTTTTTAAATCTGCCAAACATGTGGGCAATGTAACATGAACCCTTAGAAAATCAAACAGCAAAAAAAAAAAACCATTCCAAAAATCATAAAGAAAAATTAATCAAACCATTTTTAGCACGATGTGAAAATGGCCTAATACAATATCCCAAAAACGTCCCCAATACGAATTTTTGATAAACCTTTTCACGAATTCTTAGTGGGAGAAACCAGGAAAAAATTTTATTTTTATTTTTTTTAAGAAATTAAAATATGACAAGGTGTAGCCTTTGGGCAAAAATGGCCTCGTTCCTTTTCTGTTTGTTCTTTTTCCCATTTCCCCCCAAGTTTTGCAATCATTTAACATACAATTGGGTTTTTTCCACATAGAAAAACATGGTTTAAACATATAAGTCAGCCCCTTTTTACCTCCATCAGACCAGCAAAGGAAAAATATGTACAATGTCACCCCCCCCCCCCCCTGCCAATCCCTTTAACAAGGTTTTGATTGGCAAAACAATATCCCAAATTTGGGGGGAGGTAAAACCCCTTAATAGTTCCTGATCCTGTAATTAAACCTACCTGGGAGAGCATCATCCCACCCTGCCCCCTCTTTGGCAATTAACCATTTTTTATGACAAAACATGCTCAACCAAGTGGGAATCCATTTGGGACCCTTAATTTTGCATTTTTTGGCAAAATCTCTATATCAACCTCCCTCTGCTTCCTTCTGCTTGTCCCCATTTAGTTGCAGCATAACGCTTTAGAGCTAATGGTATTAATAAGACCACTGACATTCAGTGTTGAAACGCCAACAAGTTTTTTTTTTTCCCAATCGTGGGGCCTTTCATTTTGAACCTTTGTGTCTGTTCTGTCAAGTTGTTTTTTGTTTGGTGCACCAAGCCAGTTAAATGGAGTAAAATATTTAATAGGTCCCTAATCTTGGGGCTTTATATTTTTGTTTTCCCCCATAAACCATTGTTCCTGTAAGCACTGCCCCCCTGGCGTGTGGCCCTCTTTCAAGCTTGTCCCCCTCGAACCCCAAATATCCTTATAAAGATTAAATAGTGTTTTTCAAAGGTGGCCTGTTGTTTTTGTTTTGGGGGCAGAAGCCACTTTTGTTTTTTTTTTCCAAATTTTCCCCTAAAAGAAAAATTTCCATTGCCTTTTTCTTCCAATATAATCCCCTCGCCCAGCCTGACCAAAACCATTTTAGAAATGTGGCATTATAAAGAATGCCATCTTGGGTTTTTTCAATATCATCACTATTCCTTCAATCTGGGATAATGAACCTGGCTTTTTAAAGCTGCCAATGTTAAAGTTTTCTGTCCTGGGCGGTGGTGGGGAGCGCTTACCAGGTCGTATTAAGGTAATCAATGAGGGTCCCCCCCTAATGTCCCCTCAATTGTGTCCCAAGGCCTATCAAAACACATGTTGGAAAACTTTCTTTTCCCTTTTAACTCTCTCCCCCTTTCTTGTAATCATGTTTTTTTCATCATCTTTTTTGTCCCCTGGGAAAGAACTATTTAAAAACACACCTTTTGGGGAACATTTCCCCCGAGCCTACATCAAAACATGTGAGCAAACAGGATATTACCCAGCTGGGCCATTCCTGAAGAATGAAGTCCATCTTTGCTTTTCCCACGTTTTTGGCCCACATTTTGTTAACTTGCAAAAGCCAGCAGAGGCCAACAATGCCAATTAAACAGAATACGGTAGCTTAGATTTCCTCTAGACCCCTATTAAGTTTGTTTAAATTCATTTTCCAAGTCCCACATCCTAACCCTTACCTTTAGCTTTATGGCCTTTATGTTTTTTTGTGTGTGGGGCAGTCATAGAATTGTCCCCTAGATTGAAACAAAGGCCACTAATAAATTGCAACAATCAACACCAAAACAATTGCACAATCACCAAAACCAACCAACCCAGCATTTAACTTTCGTACAGTAAATAGCAGGACCTAAGTTAGAAAAACTACCAGCCAAATCCTCATGTAAATTTTTTTCATAAACAAATTTCTTTTTTCCCATTTTGGAAAAATCCAGAAATTTTTTTAAATAGGAAATAAATTTTTTATCGACATCCAGGAATAAGCCAGAGGATTTACCAATTGGCAACCTGAATTTCTGCCATATAATTAACCGCCCCTTTTCATCACAAGAGACATTCTTCATCCTCCCCCCAACCCAAGCCCCTTTTCCTTCCCATTATCTTTTTATTTTGAAAATACCTTTTTTCCACCTTCCTTTTCTGAAAAAGGGCTTTCTGGTGCAGTGGTCCAAGTTTTTTGGGAAACAATTAGGTTTTTTTTTGAAATGCCAAAGATGAGGGACCATGAACAAAACATCATCAAGTCATTATATTGTTTTTATTAATGGCTTTTTCTTTTCTTATCTCTCTTCCCCTCTTTTCCTTCTTTTCCCGTGGCATTTGAAAAAAACCAAGCTGTGGCTCACTCTTTCTTCACTCTTCCTTCCTGCAAATAAATAAATTGGGAAATCCGAAATATCATTGTCCAATAAATACCATAAACCAATTCCCCTACAACATTCCTTCCATTTAAAATTTGTTCCAAAAGTTAAAGAGTTACCTTAACTTCGGCAAAACACCAAAACACTCCAATTAAGATGATGGGACTGAGAAGTGAAACTTTTAAAATGCAGTTTTTTTCTGTTTTCTTGGAAATTATCCTACTCCCATTAAATTTAGAAAAATATTAGTTGTTGTACATAAGCCCTTAAATTAAGCGGTTTGATATTGTTTTTTTTTTAATAAAATGTATGTTTTTGTCATAGGAGTATTTAATTTAAACCACACTAGATGAGAAAGTAAATTTGGTTGGGTTTTTGTCTAACGGGTAAAAAGGCTTATTTTATATTTTCTTAGCTTTTTCTTCTCTATAATTTTCTTCCCTCGTCATTCTTTTTGTTTTGGCCAACCCACCTCCTTCATTATAGGGAGCCTAAGTTTTGTAAAAATGCCTATGTAATGCCCCGTCCTCTTATGAAATTGTGAAGTACGGTCGGCTTTTTGAAACTAATTTCCCCGATTTTTAAGTTGGTCATCCCAAAGAGCCCTGGGTTAACAATGCCCCCTGAAGGCAAGTTTTGTCTTGCTGGTTATCTTGAGAAAGGTGGAAAAGCAGGAAGAAAAAAGCGTAAGTAAAGGGCCCCAAACACGGTTTTGGATATTTTTTTAATTAGCAATATTGGTTTAATTTGTGACGTTGTTTGAATCTGCATAGATAATCTGTATTGGTGATCGAGGGATACCCGTTCAACGTTGAGGTAGAATGATGACCCTGCGTTGTTTGGAGAAACGTCCCATGAGGAACCAAAAGCGCAGACCTGGTTGTAAGCGCCAATTTGCTGAACCCTGAGCCAGAGGAGAGAGCAACAGCAGCCATTGAAGAAAAAGGCAATGAAAAAAGGAAGTTTCTTTTTTCTGATTAAATTTATGGCCGGCGTTTCTGATTGTTTTCTTATATGCCTGGTTTTTTCATACCCTGCTTCGTTGCCCTGTTTCTATTTAATACGGTCTTGTTTTATTGTGCTTTAGTCTCCAAGTGAGAGGCATGTTGGCCCTGTCCCCCTGGAGATTGGGGCAAATAGAACATTTTCTAATCTGCTATTGGAATGAGTTTCTGATCAGAATAAAAATAACCCCCAATAAGAGAATCCAAGCGCTGTTTTGGGAAAGGAATCCACGAGGAAGGGCAAAATTGCTAAGTTTGTTGCGAGGAAGGCACCAAAGCCCCCTGTTTTTTAACGATCCTTTTTGGAGTCACCCCATTGCCCTATTTGTTCAATGTGCCCAAAAAAACCCTAGTAAAAAAAAGAAAAACCATTGGCTGTTTTTTTTTTTGGGCACATCAGTCCCAAAAAAAAAAAAAAATAATTCAAAACATGCCTTATGAGCATTTTGGAAAGGAGGGCATCTAGTTACACTTTGGAGGGTGAGGCCCCCCGCCCATTCAAAAAATGCCAGGTTTGAACGCCATTGGTTGGAGAAAGTTTGTTACCAGGTTCTTCCTCTTATTTGGTTTTTGAGTAAAAATTTATACTCCTTTGGCCCCAAAGGTTGTTTTATTTTTTTATAAAAAAGCTCAGGGCACTAATTGTTTTTTTTGGTACCAGTTTTTAAAAAAAAATCAAACATCCGGAATAAACAATTGCCAATTTATTTGGGCTTTTCTAAGAGTCCCCTTAAAAACCCTGGTAAGGATTTAAGTCTGCCTTGGCAGAAAAACCGTGAAGTGTTTGGAAACCTTGATAATTTGCCCCAGTTTTGTCCCCGTCCATTTTAGTTGTCCCTTGTCAAGCAACAAAAAATAAATGGTTTGTGTTAACCGATTTGTAAATCTTTTGAGATTTTTTAATACTAATTTGTTTCCGTATTTTTTTGGTAGGCAATTTTCCTCTACCATTTTTTTATTTTTTTTAAATTCCTCACAAAAGTTTTAAATAGAGGGTGTTTGTTTTTTTTTTTTTTTTTTAAAAGTGAACAGTATTACATCCAGTGTTTTTTAGGGTAGAATTCCATTCCTGCAATCGAAATTTTTTTTTGTAAAAAGCCTTTATAATGTTCCCCCCGAAATTAAAGTGTTGTTTTTTTGCATTCCATGAAAAACTCCAGTCCAAATGGCTTGGGGTTTTACAACACTATTGTTGCCAATTCCAAAAAAGTTTTGACAAGGCAAAAAAACTTTAGTTTTGTGATTCATAGAAAAAGGAATATTTACAATCATAAAATGAAAAAAAAAGTTATCCAGAATCTTGATCAAATTGTAAAACTTGGCCAAGAAAAAAAAGACTAGACGATTGAATGAAACTTTCCCCAAATGATGAAACCCCTGGAATAACTATAAGTGGGTCCCATAGAGAAGCATAGGATTGGTTTGGGCCTTCCAATTTTTCAGTGGCCTTGACTATTTGATTCCTGAAAGTTAGAAATTGCACTAGCGCTTTCAGATGTTGTGGAAAAAGGTTCTTAAAACATCTTACGTAAAACTTCCACAAATTTTTTGTGTTTATTTTTTTCCCCACAAACAAAAAAAGGAAATTTTTTTGTACAAACAACCGAGTTGTAAAATCTTGAGGATTTTTATTACTTTTTATTCGTTTCTGCCCGTTAATTTTTGGGGGGTCAGGCACTTTTTTATGTATTTGACTGCAAGAGGTGAACGCACTTTCTTTTTTCTCTCTCTTTTGTCTCCTCTGTGCGGTGCCTATCAGCTACGGGGTGTGGCGGGTTTTTGTTACTGGGCATTTTTGGTGGGGTCCTCTTGCTGTTCCCTTCTTGCTTCGTGTCTGGGACAACATGTTGGTCTGTGCCTGGCGACGTGAGTGATTGGGTTTTGTCTTCGGGCCACGACGGTCACACGCAAGATTGGGGGAAACGGAAGTGTGTAGGGGGGGGTTCTTGTTTTGTGGGTTTTTTGTTGTTCGGGTGGTCTGTCGGTTTTACTCCATAACCGGCGGAAGCGGGGAGGGGGGAAGGGTTTGCGGCTGTACGGTGTTGTGCGGGGGCTGACTGGTGGGGGTGGCGGTGCTGTATTGTTGAATTAATTGGTTCCCCCGCTTGCTTCTCCTCTCCTCAAACTGCCAACGACTCGTGCCACCAGTCGGCCCGGGCTCAAACAGAGAGGCGGTTTGGAAAAGCAGGAGAATTGTTCCCGAATTACAAAGAAGTGGGTGTTGTTCTATGAAAAAAACCTCAGATCCTAAAGTTTCAGGACCGCCCTTTGGCTTTCTCTAGTGTTGATTGTTCTATGAGTTCAACACTTGTTGTGCCCAGATTTCCCCTTCCTCAAAAATTGACAAAGGCAAACTTTTAGTTTGGGAAGTCCCCCCCCCCCCCCCCCCATTAAGAAATATTACAATATATGAGGTCATCAGAAATCTTGGTTCAAATTAGTAACCGTGTCACCAAAGAAAACAAGACCCTAGACCATGAAGAAGGAAACTTCCCATTGATGACACCCCTGAATAACTATAAGTGTCCCATAAAGAGGGAAGAAAAGCCAAATTGATTGGGTTGCCTAAAAATTTCAGTGGTGGTGCTGACCAGATTTGAATTCCCCTCTGAAGTTTTAAGAACTGCCACTTAGCTGCTTCAGATTTTTGTGGAAAAGTCCCCCCTAACATCTACTACCTTTTCAAACCATTTTGGTTATTTTCCACCTAAAAAATTTAAGAGGGGTTGGTTTTTGGGTCTCTAAAATTCCCCTTGTTGCCGTTAAAGGAAACATTTGTGGAATCGAGTTTTGAAAGCAGTGGGTAAAGGGCCCCCCCCAATACAGATAAACAAAGATTTTGGATTTGCCTCTTGGTAATTGTTTACAGCCCCTGTCAGCCAAATCATTTGGGGAACCTACATTTTGTTTTGGAGGTCAATTGTCCATATGAATTTTGGGTTTGTGGCCGGGGGGTGTGAAACCACATGCGATTGTGATTTTTTTGAGAAGTCCGTCTACAACACACTTCTCATCCTGCTTGAAGTAGAGAGAGAAAAAACTCATGCAAGAGATTCCCTCGAACACTCAATGCCTGTACAGAAAGCAACTTTTATGCGTTCGGACAGAAATGCAACGGAGCACCAAAATGGCCAGCCAAAACCAAAGATTCCTTCTTTCAAAAGAGGCAAATTGGTAATTAGTGATTCCCCAAGAAATCAAAATGGGAATTAATTTTTTTTGCAAATCACAAGACCAATTTTTAAAGATAGATTTAACAGAAAACGAAAAGAAGATATTGCTGTTATTCAAACAAGAAATCTTAAACATGCGAAACAAAATTGCCAAACGAAGCAAAGAAGAAAGAGACATAATCTACTGGAACTTGGGCCCCTTTGACAGCAAATCAACAAGACCAATCCAGTGTTTGAGGTCTTTTGCACTTTGGGTGACTTTTTGAAACTCAGAAGCCCTTTTCAACGACACTTACAAAACCAATAAACCACAATTGTACATTGACAAGATTGGTAACCGTACACTTATTTAGGATAACAACTAAGGAATGAAACAACCATTTTTCTTTTAGGAAATTGGGGTGATGGGCGCCAATGAAATTAAGGGGATTTGGGAGTGCAAATCATAATTGAACAATGAAATCCAATATCACATTTAACAAAAACCAATTGTCCAGGAATATGTTACCAAATATTAATAAAAACCCTTTTTTGGGTCCATCAATGAAAATTAACCAAAAACAACCAACTTTTGGTAGTTTTAAGTTTGAACGAAACTAGGTTGGTAAAACTGTTTTTTACTCTTAAACTCAGTGTGATAACGCTTTGTTTGGTTTGTTGGTCATAAGGACAAGGGGGGTTCCCTAGTACCAAAACTTGTTTTTGATCATAACTCAAGTAAGACCCGTCATGCCTTTTTTTAGCAACAACTGAAAGCAATTTTTAGTACTCTATGGGCCAATGAAGAGATTATGAATCATTTTGAGGTTAAACCAATATATTATTTAAACACATGTTCCAGGTAAAAAAAAAATGGTGGCCCACTTGGACCCTTCCATTATTCAAGAAAATCAAAATGTTTGTGAAGGGTGGGTCAATTGGGTTAACACAGAAATTCCAAAATAACCATTTTTTCCCTACTAGTAACAAGCCATGAAGGGCAGATGTAAAATGTGAAGATTTGGTACATGCAGACCCTCTTCTTTGCCCTCGTGGTCCCCTAAAATGAAAACTCTAAAACACTTGTAATCTGGGTGCCTTTCCTTTATTTTTCTTTTGAATAGTTTGAATTTCTCTCGAAAAAATGTGATTTGTATTTTTTTCTTAGAAGAAATCATAATGTTTTTTGGGCTAATTTTTATTGTTTGTTGCTTGGAAAACACTTGTTAAAACTCCATACATGTGGTAAAAAGGTGACGGCCCTTTAGGTTCCATACAATGTGTGGGGAGAAATTTTTGGTTCTCCAAGCAATTCAAATGACAATTGCAAACAAAGGAAGGTATTACACCCGACAAAGTATACCACTCTCCTTACAAACACCTCCCCCACGAGCAAAAATTGGAAGCAGTGAAAGGAAGGAAGAAGGACTATCATGGGAGATGGCAACAAATTGTATGATGCCAAAAAGCATGAAAATGTAACCTTTTTTTCGGTACTGGGGGGTAGAGGCTGTCACAACGGCAAGGGGGGTGTTTTTTTTCAATCTTGAAAACAAGGAGTCCCTTGTGTAAGTTGTTGGCAAGGATAAAATGACTCCCAAGAAGAAGCAAATGGGTCCCCCCAAGAATAAAACCATGATGTAAGTTGATTTTCCCGATATCCCTTTTTGGTCAGTTATTTCCCCCTTTTTATCATTTAAATTTCCTGAAGAGAAAAGGAGTGGTGTTTTAAGTTTGCTAAAAAAAGTAAAAAGTACTGTTTGGGGTGGGGGGCTTAAAATAGTGAGAAATTTACAAAGCATATAGATGTTTACTAGAATATCTCTACAAATAAGGGTTTGTCCCCATAAGTCCGAGCTGGTTGCACCATTACAGTAGAGATGAGAAAAACCCCGGTATTTTGTCTCCAAAGATGGAAACCTCACTGATACTAGTAATTTCTTTTTCCTTTCCTTTGGATTCCCTAACTCTTGAACTGTTGGAATCACAAATTTTTGGGTAATTAAAAGGGAAAACATGACCTTTAAAAAAGGAAAACCAATCCATAGGGAAGTCCTAAAGCTTGTTCCATCGAAGGACCTAGTGAAATAAATGGATGATTCCAACTGTCCCCCCATCCAAAAATAAAAAGGGCCCCAAAGTGGGTACTATAGCAACACCTGTAGGCATGTTTTCAAACTAGATTGAAGCTTTCCCAGAACATCAATTGGAAAGGTAGATTTCAACCAAAGATTAAGGGAAACACGGCAGCCAAAAAAATCTTTTGAGAAGGGGTAAAACCCTTTTTTTCTCCTCAATTCATTTTTGGTTTTTCATTCATCACAAAATTTTTTGGCACAAACTACTTTATGTAGGTGTTTAAGAAATCTTGAATGGGAAACTGCCCATAAAGGGTGGAAGTCTGGTTCCTCCTTAACTAAAGGAAAAAAATGAACAAACTTGGGGTGTTTGTCAGAGTTACCTCCAGGTTAGAAATTCCCCATTGGTTTTTTGCAAAATGGAATTTTTAACAAAGTGGAAATTGTAAGTCCAGATGTTGTCCCCCCTTAGATAAGTATAAAAGCTCGTCGTTGTGTTTTGCAAAAGGGTTTATGCAACAAGAAAGAGGGGGGTAGATTTATGACAGAAACATTTTGCTCCTCTACAGCCCTTAAAAAATGGTAAACATTTTCCAAAAAAACACAAAAAAAAAATATGGTTTTTATAATTTAAAGCCTAATTGTTGGGCTCAGTTTTTTTGGGGTTTTTTGGATTTTTTGTTTTATTTTTTTTTTTTCAAAATGGAATGTGGGGGAAAAGTGCTTTGTTTTCCCTGAATGGGGACCCGTTAGGAGGAAGAGGTACGTGGTAACACCCCACAAGGATTCCAAGATGTCTTTTGGGAAAAGAAGGAAATAGGTTTTGCCCAGGTTAGTGAAGTCCCCTTTGTCCCTGGACCCTTAAAAGGGGCTTTTTCTTGATCCCTGGTAATTTAAATTTCCCAAAATTGAAATAATATCTTTAGAGAGTAAAATAGAAATTTTAAAGTGGTTTTGGGGTGGTAGTATACTAGTGGGGGGTTTCCCTAAGGTTTTTTTTGTTCCCCTATGTTTGATGATTCTTTGCCCATCAACACGGAAGCAATAATGAACTGATTGTTAAACAGTTGAAAGGCCCAACATTTTTGTTTTTATGTGGTTTGAAAATGAATTTGAATCTTAGAACTGACTGCCTTCAATTACTGTTCTAAGTTTTTTGGTTAGAAAGTTTTTTACAGAAGTTGTTTTTAACAATTTTGCCCCCCTATACTATTTTTATATTCCAAATTATGCCCCAATCCTTTTAT
Source organism: Taxus chinensis (assembly GCA_019776745.2). NCBI lineage: Eukaryota > Viridiplantae > Streptophyta > Pinopsida > Cupressales > Taxaceae > Taxus > Taxus chinensis. Next base: position 14,985 of record JAHRHJ020001907.1, read on the forward strand.
TAGGAAAATGTTTCAAAAAATGAATTATTGCAATCCAACAGCTACACCTAGGGAAGTTAAGAACAAAAACCTCAACAAACAACTAATTTCATCCCTCAGAAAGGTGTTGGGTCCCCCCCTGGACAACATTGGGGGTCAATCAGCAATTAAAGAAAGGAAGTTTTGAAGTTTTATCCTTAACTACTTATTAGACCCAAAATTTTTGTTTGGTTTTTTGCCCAAAATAAGTTTTTATCCTTTCCTGCTTCCTTAAGTCACCCGCAATGAAAAACATTGGCAAGTTTGCAAACAAATTCCTTAGATTATATCAAAGGAAGTTTTTTTTTTCTTTCACTTTGGCCCAATTCTAATAATAACAAACTTGAATGAAATTTGTGGAGCTAAAAGGGTAATTTGATTGGAGATTGGTTGCAAAGATCAGTTTTGATTCTAGAAAAGTCCCACCACCAATGTTTTTGTTTTTCACTCCTTGGTTCAAGAAGTAAATTTTTTCATGGCAAAAAGTAAGGCTTTCTAGGTACAGTTGCAATTGTCCCCCCTTCCCTTATTTGACAGGGAAGGTCGAGTACAAAGTTAATTTGTTGGTGTTTTAAAGGGTGCCAGATAGAGAATTGGAGTTGGTGGATTTCACTTCAGTAATTGGGAGATCCTTCAACTTGAATCCTCATCCACCTACAACCTATCTTCCCTGTGCCCGACAACCAAAGTTGTAACCTACAGAATTGGTGGGAAAGAATCCCGTAAATTTCAATGCGAGACAAAAGCACATTGAAGTTCCGCTGTCCCACCATTCCCAAACAGTTGAATTATTGATGAGGAACAAATCCCCTTTATTTATTTTTAATTGGCCCGACCTTATGGAGCACAAACCAGCCTGAATAATGACTAAAAAACCTTTATGGTAAAAGAGAAAAATTTTTGTTAAAAATTAAAAATGAGAATAAGTCTTTTGGAGTTTATTTTCCCAATTCCCAGTCATTAAAGGGGGCAGGGAAATTAGAAGAATTTAGTTTTTGTTATTAAAAGCGTAAATTAAAAGCCCTTATTATAAATGGTTTTTAATGGTATTGTTTGGTTGTTTTAATAGGACTTTTTTATAACTTGTGTACTTTTTGTTTGTTGTTTTTGTTTTTCGTGATCTAGCCTAAATACGGGTTCAAACGCTATTTTCTTAACTTTCCTGGTTCCATTCTTTTGAATGCACCCAACCTCCCTCATGTTTTATAGGAGCTTAGTTTGTAATGCCTATTTAATAGGACCTCTCCTCTATGAATTGGTGGAGTAGGCTTGTGATTTATTCCCCCCGGAAAAATTTAAACTTATATAAAATATTTTTTAAGGGGTTCGAAGTTTTTCAATATACACAGTGGGTTTTTACACCGTATTAAAGCATACCTCGTAGTTAGCTAACCAGAATTTTGTGAAACGAAGTTAATTCCCCCGAATGT
>JAHRHJ020001919.1:0-328869 GCA_019776745.2 Taxus chinensis
GAAAACACAACCATGATAGGTGATGGTAAGGGTGGTCGAGCTAACCTTGGGGACCCCATGTATCCTAAGTGACACATACATTAGCCCATTACACAAAGCAAGTAGGCCTCAGGAACGATGTAGTGTAGTTCTCCCTTCGGGACCAGGGAGAGGGGAATTCAGGGGGGAAGGTTTGTGGTGGTTAGGCAATTTTTTGGTTGGTTAACAAGTTGCTGTTGGTAGGAATGTTGTTGGTGGTTGGTTGGAGTGTGAAGTGAGGTTCGTTACCCAAGCATAGTAGAAAACCATGTTCCTAATTAAGATCAACACACAATCCTAGCTCGTGTGTAAAAGAGGCAAAAAAATCCATAGTTGGAAAGAGCTAAAAAAAAAACCACGTATATAGTAAGGGTTTGAATCCTAGGTACCTGCATATGCGAGGAGTAGATAGGTGAAAGAGTTGGTTATAATCACAAACTATCGGATATACGCAGTCCCTTGAGTTTTGTTAGTTTTAGAGACTGGTGAGGGGAGTGCGATGTATATTGTGGTGCAAGAGAACTTGTTTAAGGTGATATTCTGACAAAATAGACCCAACAAAATAACAAGTCCATGACTCAAAAGTCCTTTTGAATACTAATTTTATTTTCTGATATAGAAGATCGAGGCGGGAAAGTTATAGGGATATGCATTTTGGTTCTTGCGGGTTTCACGAAGCTGATCAGCGAGAAGCTCCTGATAGAGGGATGACTTTAATCAGTTGTCTTCGAGTGGAGCAAGTCTTAGTTTATAGCTTAGAGGTCTAGATGGCTGTTTGGCATTGAAGCATCTAGTTTTGCAGGACGTTTGACTCAAGAGATCCCCAAAAATTGGATAATTGAGATGTTATTTTGTACTTTAAGTCATGGACCAGACTCAACAAGAGAGGTCATTCTTTAAGAGGAGGTGATGATCAAACATGTGGGTTGGATTTTTACTTGCGAGAAGAAAAAAGGTGTATGAGGTGGTAAATGAGCTCACGGGCTGAGCGCAAGGTAGATAGAAGTGATGTAACATAAATTCAATAGAGAATGGTCGGAGATTGCAAGCCATTAGGGGTTTTCAGGGCTAAGGTTTTACCATAGCGCAGCTAAACATAATACCTGATCATAAGTGTGAGTGATAATGTAGGCCCAATCCAAATAGTGCAAATTTTCCGTTTTCTCTTTCAGAGTTGGTTAACATGTGATTCTCTTTTGAGGACAAGATCAACAATTTGAAAGGTATATACCACTCACGAATTCGACTATAATAAGACACATTGATGCACTTTTTGATAAATTTGAAGGGTGGTCAAGAGCGTGAGTAAGATGAGCGCTCGTCAAGAAGCTCCAATTGGGCTAACCGCTTTGGCGGGGCATTGTTTCATCCTTGTTTAGAAATAAGGGAAAAAATACTGCGGAAATAATCCTACAGAATCACCATAGTACGAAAATAATATGCAGAAAAATACAGATCTCACCTAAATGCAGAATAAAATAACACAACACAAGAGAAATAGTTCACGGGTCACCCAATGGGCTACGTCCACCAAGAATCACTTGACTCACGATTTTAGTACAAGACATCGCTCTCTCACACAAATCCCCCATCCATTTGGGAGCTAGCTCAACAAACTCTAGAGAATTCACATCCGAATTCAAAACCCCATATATAAATCATTTGCGTGAATGCTATATATAATAAGGACATATAAATAGATAATGGCTTAAGAAATTTTTACAAACACGTGGGTATCAAACAATGGGTTAGAAACACCAAACCGTACATAAACCTTGGGAACCGAAGGGTGGTTACAAAACCATGGGTTTACCAAAAAATAGGACCCAAAAACAGCCCCCCTACGTTAACCCATTACCAGGGGTAATAAACCACCATAAAATTGCTTCGGGGGCTTCGCCCCTGAACCCCCTCGGAAACGACTCAGCTGAGCAGGACCGCCCGTAAAAATACCGAGTGTAACACATAGAGTGTGTACCAACTCTAACATTGAAAAATGGGCTCACAAACATAATAATCTCCACTGGAATTGATTCCAGTCTGAGCAAGGCTTCTCAACACTTCACGGTTCATCTGCGAAGTCAACCAAAGATGAAATAGCTTTAGTTTATCCCTTGTGACGACCTCTGAGTAATCATTTCCCGCAGGATTTCTGATGGTATGAATCTCTCAACTTCGTCCAAACTATCTTCCCCAAAAGCTGCCTGATGAAATGATATCTCAACTGTCTATGCTCTCCTGGAGTGGAAAGTAGAGTCTTAGCTAGGTGTTATCGCACCGACTATCACTATGTAGACCTTATGATCCTCCTGCTTATGCCCCAACTCTCAAGCAATGTTGTAACCAAATCATCTGTTGTTTGCCTCTGGGGCAGCAACTACTCAGCCTCTGTGGTTGACAAAGCACAAACTTCTCGTAGTCGTGAAATCTAACGCAATGCTTATCACAACCTACAGGGTAAATATAACCTGCGTGTCCTCCTGCATGTTACATCTCAGCCATGTCTGAATCACATAACCATCGTAAAGTTGGGTTGTCGGGATCCATAGAACAAAACTGTACCCATGGTCCCTCTCAAAATAAAGAAGGGACCACTTTAATGCTTGCATAATGCTATTTACCTGGATCACTCATAAATCGATCACAGCTCCCACACATGGCAATCATAACAGGCCCTAGGCACACCATAGACACCTCAAACTACAAACTGCTGATGCGTACGGGTACGGGGACATCTGGTTTCTTTCCTGCTCTGTCATGGGACACTGCTACTTGTGAAACTTGAAAATGGCCTGCCAAAGGAGTACCAAACGTTTAGATTGACATTGTAAACCGTCCAATACCTTCTTAATGATCCTTCCTGAGAAAAGTCAAACTTCCATCCTTCATAACCGAGTTATACTCATACCAAGGATTTGTCTGCTCCCCAACTCCTCAATCAAAGATCACTTAGCTAATTTGAGTACTTTTATTTCCTGCATGTTTTTACCGCAACCAACATGTCAAACATACAAAACACAGGGATAATATAACTTCCATCCTCAAATTTCTCTTGATATAACGCCAATGGTCAGACTGGCCAGTATAATATTAAACCGTGCTCCATCATGAAACTATCAAACTTCTTATACCTATTTGACGTGGAGCTGTTTCAAGCCATACAGCTCTTTTCAGTGTAGTTTACACACCATCCGCTTTACCTTGACATCATAGCCCTCTGGTTGCTGATATCTAGTTCATCCTCCAAATCACCATGAAGAAATGCATCGTTAATCGAATGTTCTAAGTGTGTTGTCATGTCCGTGTATACTGCACACTATTCAAGAACAGTTCTAGATAGAAGTCATTTTAATATAGGAGAAAATATCTCATCAAAATAATTACCTTGCTTATGTGCAAACCCTGACACCAACCGGGCCTTAGATCTTTTCTTTCATCCTAGTCATCTTTAAACTTTGGACACCCACTTGTTCTGTGCAATGCTCTCTTTGATTCCGGTAGGTTCACCAAATCCAAGTTTGCTTTCCCATGAGAGCTATGCTCCTAATCCATGCTTGCTCCCACGTCTTACTAGCATATACATGCATTGCTTCAAACAAAGATCAGGATCTCCACTATCAGTGAGTAATAAATAATAAAGAGAAGGAGGGGGAGAAAAACGTTCAGGTTCTTTCTTCACCTAGGAAGACATCACGACTGTAAGATTTGGGTAATGTGTGAAGTAGGTTCCTGAAAATGGGCGGCTCGTGATTCAGGGGGCACTTTTCCCAGCTGGAAGATCCTCTACCACTGCATATCTTTCTGGATTCTGCCGTGTCTAGGTAACTGTTCTTATACATGATTTCAGTAAAGACCACCATCCCTAGACGAATGATTTTCTTGTCCTTAATACTCCACATTTAAATCTAAAGTCTACCCGTTCTCATAAACCAATGAAAGTTACATTTTCTGATTTAGCCTCTAGCTTGGTCCTATCATCCTTGTCTACCGAACAAAAACCTCACATCCAAAAAAAAAACTTACGAAAGGAAAAATCAAACTTTATTACGATACCATGCCCCTCCCAGGTATGCCTCCATCCAAGGCCCACTTGAGGGTCCTCTGCGGTATCAATTCACAGCTGTGCTCACGCTCTGCCAAAAGAAAAGAGCAGGTCTGACATGTAAATCTCATGCTCCTAAGCGCACGTTACATTATTGTTTTGTCATCCGTTTGCTACCCCAGTCTGTGCGGAGTTCATAGAACCGTCTTTTATGTCCGGCCTCCAGTTTAGAACAGTAATCATTAAATCATTGCTTTTGCAATACTCCCCTCAATCTGACCTAAGAAATTCGATAAGACCGTGTGTTCATTCTCTACCAGGCTTTTACATTTAACAAAGTGTCAAATACATCAGATTTGTGTCTAAACAATAACCCAAATTTCCTGTTACATCATCAATAAAAGTAACATAAGACTGAACCCCCAAGACAGTACCTAGCCGGCCCCACCCCCACACATCAGGAATGTACCAGCTATAACTTAATCTCTTTCTTCGTAGGCTAACCTTAGAAACCTACTAACTTCGTTGCCCATCTATGCAGTTTTTCACAGAATCAAACCCTGTTTCTATATATCCAGGCAAATTTCTTTATGATGTTTCATGCCCTTATTGTCATAGAAGAGATCATAGTGCAATAATGTTTGATCTGCATATGAAAGCCACAAATTACAATCAGTTAGATATAGTGGTTAATACAAGGTTCCAACCTTCTTACTCTGCCACCACAAGAGCACCCTGGTCAACTTCAAGAGTTGCTGTAAATATCACAGTAAACAATCATTCCCAACTGGCATCGCTTGAATCAAAAATATCTCCGTAATGTAGGACATGTCGACATCCTCAATAGCCATTATTTCACATTCGCCATCTTAACTAAATAGAACCTTCCAAACTATGAATCAAAGGATCATCATCACCAAGACGAAAAACATGCCCCAAAATCCCCTTTTGAAAATAATAAAAAAATTAGACCTATGTGGAAGAGTAGCATAAAAGAAAGCCCCTGAATCTAAAACCAAGATGCAGTATTATATGCAAAGAAAGAATCAAAGCATCCGACATCATTACCCGATGCCACATTATCCTCCTTGTTTCTTCCTGTTGTTTCTTCTTATCCCGAAGATCCAAAAAAGTACGTCTTTAATGCCCAGCTTTCCACAATTCAGCATCCAATTTGTTCTTGATTTTGAACTTTCCAGATCTTTTGTTTTCCCACAGGTTTCCGATATTTCTTCTGTCTCCCTTAGTTTCCACTGTCAAAGCATTCTTAAGTAGAAGTTCCCAGAGCCTTTTCTTAGCTTTCTCGCTTAGAATTCAACCTAACAAAATCCTCAAACTTTACCGAAGTTACCTGGAACCGAGTTACTGACCACCATTACCAGGCATTCTAACTCTAGTTAAAGAGCACAGAATTAGAAAGCCGCAACTCTTCATCAATATCTATTGTAACCGAAGAGTAGCAATCACAACAATATGAAATCAGACAGATAGGCGAGAATATTCCAGACATCTTCTATTAAACAATTTTTCTTAAAAAATATCTATAGAGGGACAAGAGGGGTTTTTCATAAACAACGTCACTAATGCAGCCATGTAGATCTTGGGTAGTCTGCTCTCCTTTGAAACTATTAAATCAGTAGAGGATGCAAGACACGCGAAATCGCTTCCAAGCGCCTTGATCAAAACAAATCCCTTCCACATCTATCCATCCTCAGGTTGTTCACTTCTCAGAAAGAGTATAAAGATCCTTTGTTTGATAAAGTAATTTCATCTGCATATTTCCAAGTAAATTCTGCCCCGTTGAATTTATCAATCTCTCGTATCTTCCATCATTGCCATGCTACCACTTAAAAGATAAAAACTTTCCTTCAATTTCAACACTTCAGCAACCAGGACAAGCGGCACTCACAATTTTTGGCAATAAGGGATTAAAAATATCGCGGGAATAATCCCTTAAGACTCGAAACGTAGAAGAAATAAATGCAAAAAAATTAAGATCTCAAATCAAATGCAGAGAAATAAAATAACACAACACAAAAGAACAGTATTAAGTGGCTCACCCAAGTTGGGGCTACGTCCACCAAGAATCACTTGCTCGATTTTATAAAGCCATTAGATCTCTCAACACAATACCCAGACCGTTTGGAGCGATGCCTCAACAAATAAACCTAGAGGAATTCATAGACGAATCAAAACACCATCTTGTAATTACATTTGTTGCACTTCTATCACTATACATAAGACAGATTATAATAGACAATTGCTAAGCAGTTTACAAAACTATGGTGTATCAAACAATGGGCTAGGAAACCAAAAACCATCCCATAACCATAGGGTAACCGAAGAGGTGGTTTTCCAAAAACATGGGTACGAAAAATAGGGCCCAATAAAAAAATAGCCCATAATGGTACCCATACCATGTGTTAATAACCACCATGAAAATGGCTTTCGGGGGTTGCCCTCAGGAACCCCACAGACCTGTCAGCGGCAGCAGACCGCCGTTAAAAATACCCGAGTGAACACATAGAAGGTTGTGGTTTCTGTGTGTAGTGTACCAACACTCTAACAATTGAAAATAAGAGCTCACAAACATAACTCCAAACTAAAATAGACAAGCCACGCCTCAAAAGTACTTTAAATACTGCTTGTATTTGTTAGATATAGATGTCGATGAGGAAGTCTATATGGGATATGCATTTGTTGTGTATCTGGGTTTTCACGAAGTGATCATGCGCGAAGCTTAAGACAGAGGAGACCTTATATCTTTGTCCTTCGATGGAGCAGTTAGTTTATAGCTAGAGGTATAGATGTCTGTTGGCATGAAAAGCATCTAGTTTTCAGGAAGTTTGACTCAGATATCCCAAATTGAAATAATTGAGAACTTTTATCTGTTACTTTTAAGTCATGGACCCGGGACTCAAAAAAGAGAGAAGGCATCTTTAAGAGGAGGTGTGATCCAACCATGTGGGTTGATTTACTGTTGAGGCACGAAAAAAAGGTATTTTGCTTAGGCATGCGGTGGTAAATGAGCTCAAGGGACGAGAGAAGTAGACAAGACGTGAGTTAACACAAATTCAATAGTAGAATGATCGGAGGTAGAGACGAAAAGGCATTAAGGGTTCAGGCTCAGGTAACCATACGTGAAGCTCACCGATAAGACTGAACGTAAGTGTGAGTGATAAGTAAGGCCAATCCATTGGAAAGCAAATTTCCTACGTTTTCTCTTTCGAGTTTGGTTACATGGATGATCTCCTGTGAGGACAAGATCAACAATTGAAGGTATGCCATGAAGTCGATTATCATAAGAACACGTGAAAGCACTTTGATAATTTGAAGTTGGTCAAGAGCGGTTTAGATACGATCGTTCAAGAGACCAATTGGGCTAACCGCTATTGGTGAAAGTCATCATTGGTGGAGAAGAGAATACCCTGAGAGATATTCTGAGGGAAGGGATTGGTATTTCGATAGGAAAGATAGCTCGGCTACCATACACAAGAGAGAATGGGTGAGTGGCTTAGTGGAAGTATGAATGCGTACGATAAGCACAAAGGGAAAAGGGGCAGTGGATCATGCAATTTTTCCCAGCATTGTTAATGACTATGAGAATTTGGATAGGTTTTTGTAGTAGAACTATTTGGCGTATTGGACCATTGCTGTGGTGAATAGTAGGGTGGAGAGAAGCAAGTTGATACCAAAGTTGTACAAAGGGCTCGAACAGCTATTTGAAAGATTTCCAGTATCGTTTTATCAAGCGATGAGAAACACCGAACGGAAAACACTGTGATGATTTGATGATCAAACAATTTCTCCTCTTTGGTCTGAAAGACGAAGGTGAACGGCCTCCACCCCATTTAGTGTGAATATTCAGTATTGCAGAGTGATGATCAACGGCACGTAGCGAAGAAGTGGATGATCTCACCAATAAGGGTACAAACCACATTGTGAGAAAGGCCAAAGATCGTGTGTTACTTGTAGTGGCGTGGGAGTATTTGAAGGTTGGTATGTTGTTGACACAGAACACAACCACTTAAAATATTCGTAGTAGCTTATCAAGAGCTAGGACAATAATTATCCTAGTAAGATAGCCTTGGCCATGGCAAAGCCCTAAGTTTACCACCACAAATTCCGTCATGGACTTGTTGATGGTTATGAGTGACTTCAGAGTCTGGTAGACATTCAAAAGAGGATACCATCAAGCCACGTTTATAGAGGAGGTCCCCCCATGACGAGCTAATGAGAAAAACACCTTTAAGAAAATCCCGTTTTCCCTTCTACAAGGCCAGTGGGGGAAAACAAAGTTGTAGGTGGTAGTAGCGAAATTGGTGTACCCAGGTGATCCTGAGAGTCAACAGATACATCATTTCCCTACAAACATCCGGGGGGATAAGTAAGATAGGGCAAAAGCGTGTTGTTGGACAAGAAAAATATTGTCTGTCAGATGGTCAGTTGGAGAATGTAGGAATTAAAGAGGGCCAAGTAAGCCATAATCCACAAATCTATTAGTTAAGCGTGGATGGAATGGTGGATAGTTTAAATTTAATGGGTCACTAAGTTCAAAAGCGAATCTAGTACATTTGTACTTTTGAAGTCTCATTTTTACATTGGTAGATGCCAGTCACTTGATTTACTACAATTGAGGGTCATCGAAAATGTTACTTAGACTTCGCACCTAGTGTAGCGAAAGTGGAACCCAAAACAAGGGCCGTCCTTGTTTCGACGTATGTTAGGTTAGTGCAGGGAAAATCGACCTGAACGAAAGAGGATGGGTTTCCCTTTCAAGAGAATGAGAACAATGCCCCACCCCTCACTGCGATGGCATTTAGATCCATCAAAGAAGAGAAGAGAGAGAGTCACGGATAAGACGCATCACTGATGAGTGAAAGAGTACATGAGTTTCATAAGGAAAGTTAAAATTGGTAAATGTCCCCAGGTAAAGGGTGGTTCCGCGAGTTGGTCTTGATAGAGTGTCCTTATGGATTCTGGTGTACGAAAGATTTAAGGTCAAGGGTACGCGAGAGGAGCATAGCCATCGGGTGGATTGCGGTGGTTTAGATGAGGTTTGGGTACATTTAAGTAGGGGGCGTAGATTGGTGATGACAAAAGTTTTCTGATTAGCGACGGTAATGTCAGAGTTTGGTGGCCATGAATGATCGGGCTAGGCACAACGCTTCGACAGTGTGTTTACCTAGTCGAGTAATCCAAAAGAGTACTGGCTGATGTAAGAACACTGTTGCTTCCTCGATGATCGAGTCACGATGTGTTGGGACCATGGCTCCTACAAACATGGTGGGGTGGCCAGAAAGGGAAGAAAGTAAGGTTAGAAGGGTGGTGGGTGATAGTTCCTAAGGTGTGTGTGATAAGCAGGGTATGGCCGGTAGATTTGTAAGAGATAAGCTTTAAGAGCCTCAAATGCTAGTGGACTCCTCGCGCCATGAAAGACATCCTTGTAAGGAGAGAGGACCGGTTGAAATCATCGAGAGTTGTGAGATGATGCAAACTACGCAATGCTTTAAAGTAAGTGGGTTGGGGGATTTCTAAGATAGCTTCGGACTTAGCTGGGTCGACCTCAAATGCCACGCAAAGAGAAGAGATGATTTAAAGACCAAGGATTTTTCCCAAAAGGAAGCCAAAGACACATTCTCTTGGTTGAAGATGAACACAGTATTGTAACCTGTGAGACATAATGGCTTAAACATTGAGCGTCATGCTGCTGTTTGGATTTCCAAGAAGAAGACTCATCGAATATCTTCGAGGATAGTGTGCATAAGTCACTTGAAAAATGTTAAGTCATAGCCCAGCTACGTAACCAGCCTCTAAGGCCAAACGGCATGACAAATAGCAGAAGAGAACGAGGTCCCCCAGGGGTAATGAAGGTAGTTTTTGTGATTGGCGGGGCGGCTACAAAATTGATTGTATCCCGAGAAATCGATCATGAGAGAAGCATCTCATGGCCCTAGTGAGATCAAAAAAAGTTGATCAATGCTAGGAGGGGGAAGTGTTGCCTTGGGAAAGTGAGTTTAAAGATTACCCAAAAAATTTGTACATATCGGAAGTCCCCCCAATCACTTTAGTGACAGGTATACAACATTAGAAATCCATTGCGGATAGTCAGCAGGTAAATGAAAGGAAACAGAAAGGAGTCGTTTAAGCTCTCTTAACCAAAGGGGCAATGAATGGATGCATTTTTCTCAGTTTTGTTAACTGGTTTGGAGTCTGGTTTCAAAGTGATGTTTTATGGACAGCCATGTTAGGATTGTAGTCCTGGCATGTCGGCGTAAGTAGGACAAAGCAAAATCTTGATTGCAGGCAAGGAGGAAGGAGGGTAGGTAGGTGAAGGTGGGATTGTTCTGATGTGTCGAGAGATTGTCCGATCTTACATGTGAGGAGAGTCACCTCTGCCGGATGTTGTTTCTATCGTTGACCATTCACATGGTTTGGGTTTCAAGATTGTAAGGCACGTTGAATTAAGAGTCCGTCGACCAAGGTAGGCTGTGAGTAATGGAGTCATCATCCTAGCATCCACCACATTAATCGAAGGCGAGGCGTCTTCGATCAAGTTGGATAAAAAAGGGGGATAGGCAGAGGGTCTCACCATCGTGGTGTAAGTGAGAGGACTAGGGAAGATAGATTCAGGAAAAAAAAAAAAATAGCGGGATAGATTCAAGTTATTGCTCCGTGGGTTGCAGATTGACAAAAGGGCGCCGGATGGGTTGGAAGGTGGTTGAACTTCGTGTCTCCTGGTATGATTGACATGAGGTTTCTGCCGTGTAGGTGGTGAGAAAATCCAAGACCCTACGCTTCTTTTGTGTTTGCGTTGGTAGTCATGGGAATAATTCATATGGCGGCCTTGTTATCAGAAGACCGAAACAAAACCTTCCACGCCAGAGTTTTGTCAGGAAGTTGAGGGCGACGAAACAACGGTTAGGTTAGATATCGAAAATCTGATTAGAGGGACCCACACCAAGGGACGGGTTCGGGGGTGACAAGGATGCGTCGTACACCACCATACAGGAGGTTGGGCGTGGCAATTAGGTGGTCCGTAGAGATCACCTCACCCACATGATGGCGTAGGGTTAGGATGCGAGTGTAATGTCCGTTACTCCTAGGGGGTTGGAAGGTGCAATGTTGGTATAGGTGGTACCACTACCATCGTGCCAGATCCTGCGCGTCCGATGCCAGTCCCCGGCGCATCACAAAACATGTTTTTTTGTTGCTTCAGAAGTTTGCACAGAACATCATTTCATTAGTAAAAGGTAAAAATGCCATTATCAGAGTAGAGGAGGAGGTTTGAGCTCCATTTTCAACCCTAGAGAAGAAAAGAAGGGGCCGGCCGATTCTGAACAGATGAACCACTTGCTATGCTATGAGCCAAATCTGGCTTTTTACATTGCATGGGTCGAGTCCAGTGGATAGAAAAAACATTCATGGAGAAAACATGTAAGCCCATTCCTCATTGACTACAGATGCATTAAAATGGCATGGGATACCTTACCAACCCATCACCCTACCATATCTGATTGATTTGGAGGAGAATGCGACCCATTCTGCATTAATTTGGTCGTTGAAATGTCACTTCTGGCCGTGCTCCAAGTGTCAGAGCCATTTCTTAATTTTTTCTCTCCAGACTGTACCAAAGATTCAAGATTGATCCTATAATCATGTAGAGAATTTTGTAAGCTTTCCGTTGATATAAAGAACGTTCAAATCTGAGTTCTGGATTGAAAGAAATGATGATCTGAAGATTTAGGGCACGGAACAGACCAAAACGGATTTTGAAATCTTTCCCGCGCTCCTGCCACCTGGATGACACATGTGTCAAGTGCTAATTCACTGAATAATTCTCTCTCCTTCACCTTTCGGTGGGCTTTCTTTTGAAATTTCCTTGTGGGTCCCCTTAAACTTGGACACGTGTCCTCTTCTGATTGGCTCGGGCTGATCCTTCAAAACTCACCCTTTGACCTTTTGGACTTTTTCCCCTACGACACGTGTCGTGACCTGGTTGGTTCTCGGCCCTTTCGGCTCCTTCCCGCCCTTCATGTCTTTATGTCCCAGATGTCCCCAAATTGCTTGGGCCAAAAACTTCCGATCCACACTGAAATGGGCTTCCTCGTCCCTCGTTTGGCCGATGACGTGGCGTTGTTTGATTGGCTTTCAGCTCCCTTCGGTGATCCGTGTCCCGCGCGTCCCTCTTCATCCCGGATGTCCCAGTATGAGCTTTTCCCGTTCTGGCTGAATCGGCCGGTTTGCGTCTTTTCCGTCCATTTGTCCCATATGTCCCTTTACTGCTTGGGACAAATTCTTCCGGTTCACCCGACCTGGCCGATTCGCATCTTTTTGTCCCGGATGTCCCAAACTGTTTAGTGCGGAAGTTCTTCTTTTTGGCCAAACCGGCCGGTTCGCGTACTCAAGGCCCAAATTTCCCAAATGGTTTAGCCTAGCAGTTAGCCAATTTTGCTTCCTCCTTTGTCTGGATCGGTTTCCTGCGTCCCGCGCGTCCTTCTGGTCCAACTGTTCTGTTGCTACAATTCCCCGTTCCGGCCGAACCGGCCAGTTCGGGTCCTTCGTGTACCTTCGTCCCATATGTCCCTTTGCTTCACGGGCCACCTGGAGGCTTTTCGGCCGATCCACGCCTAGATGTCCCAAATGTCCCGACTCGCCCCTAGGACTAGGACTTAGTCATTTTTTATGACTTTTCCTGGATCAATCTACATGCTTGGAACTGCAAAACTCTGATGCATGTTATCGAAATTTACCCTGGGGGGGTGAAATTTTGACAACAAGGTTGTTTGGTGAGGGAAACGATGTGGTTGGGTGTTAAAATGGAGGTGACGGGAAAGGTTTCATTAGGTAGGACCTCTATCCCTTGAAGGTGGTGAAGTTGTTTGATCATGGTGCGATGGGAAACTCCATCAGAGACGGGATAGGCAGGTCCACGAATGACCACTTTAGGTGGTGGTGCGATCGGGATGGCAGAAGGAGAAAGAGAGGCCGCAGGTGTGCTTTCTTTAGCTTTTCCATTGTTTTTCTGACCTCGAGTAGCAATGTTAATCATGTTGATCTCGTGAATACGAGAGGAGGAAGATGGCGGGGATAAGTCATTGTTCTCGAGAGGTGGGGTTGCAATGATGATAGATTTTGGCGAGGCGGGGACAGGTGGTATAGGAGAAGGGATCGAAGCTAAGGGCTTCTCTCTCCGTAAATTGTCTTTCTTAGGCTGTCTATCTGAGATAGGTGACTGGCGAAGGATGGCTTTCAAAGCTTTGCATCCTTCTACATCGTGTCCTGGTGTGCGATGGTAAGCACAGATTTTAGATTCATCATAACCTATAGGTCGAGGTTTAGATGGATCATAGAGTCTGAGCGGGGGTAGGGAAATGGTCGCATCCCCTACCAACATATCAAGGATCTTGGAGTAAGATCCTTTGAGCGGGTCAAATTCAGATGAAGATGAGGCTGTTGATTGAGTGGGTGAGATTTTTGATTGTTTTGGTAATGGTTGGGTACGAGTGGTTCGTACGGGTGGTGATTTAGGCAAGGGATTTTGATGATTGGTTTTAACTAGGCATGGTTTCTTCTGCGCAGAAGTTATGTTTAGCTGGTTAGATGATGAGGCCCCAGCTGACGTGGTGGCAGGAAACAACCATGGGGAGAGAGGAGTGACAGCAAACAAGTCCTTCGATGATCGAGTTTG
Organism: Taxus chinensis; assembly: GCA_019776745.2. Classification (NCBI taxonomy): domain Eukaryota; kingdom Viridiplantae; phylum Streptophyta; class Pinopsida; order Cupressales; family Taxaceae; genus Taxus; species Taxus chinensis. Next base: position 13,752 of record JAHRHJ020001919.1, read on the forward strand.
CTTAGGGTTGGCAGGTAGGTGAGATACTTGGGGCGACGGTGTTGAGACGCCTGTGAGTGTCTGTAGGGGTGCAAAAGGTATAGGTCGTGTTGAAGAAGATGTGGGAGGCATGGTGTATTGAGGCAAGGTGGAGGGGTGAGGCCCTAATATAGAAGGTAGGTGTGATGGTGAAGGCTGAAGCCGTGCCTGCTGTATCGGTGTGATCGGGGGTGAGGGTTTTAGTTGTGGCAGAGGCATAGATTGAACTCGAGGAGATTGGGTCTGTCTCCTAGATGGATTGACGACATTATTTTTGGATAAATCTAACCGTTTAGGTGGGTGTGTCAGGCTGGGAATTGGTGAAGTCCCAAGCGTAAGGGAAGGTTTGGTTAGGTTGATAGAGGTGGCTGAGGGATTCGATAGAGATGAGGGGGGTGAAGGTGAGGACATAGGCATTTTGAGCTTTTGTAAACACCTCGGGTATATGGTAGAGGTGTCTGGATTAGTCATCTGCATTTGAGTAGAGCATGGTGTACTCAAACGCTCCCATAAGACTCGTCTATCTTCTGGGGGATGACAATCTTCACGTGTGAACAGGAACTTTGGTATGGAAGAGAGGTGGGTTGTGATTCCGGTCCACTGTGGGTGTGATACAGGGGGTAAATGAGGCGCTGTATCAATGGGTGTTAAGAGGTCAACCGGTCGCTGGAAAGATTTAGGTGATGAAGAACTAATAGGTAGGAGGGCATGTTCGAGGGGATCCGTCATGATTAAGGAGTTTGGTGATGTAGGCTCAAGGGGTTTCTCCTCTAAGGATGACAGAAAAAGTGGCAAGCCTTCTTCTTTTGCAGCAAGAGTGGTGGAAGGAGATGTTTGGGAAATAGATAAGTTAGATAACATCCGCTCACAATCTTGCAGGGATGTGGTGTAAGAAGGTTCATTTGTGAGAAGAGAACTCTGGGCGGTTAATTCCTTTATGGGTAAAGGAATAGCGGGACTGTCCTCTTGTCCTGATGAAGGAGAAGGGGGAGAATCCCTGCGTTGGTGAAGAAGCTTGATTCAGAATTTCCTCAATGGAAGCCCTGGGTTGGGAGTTGAAAATCGCATGGATCTCATGCACACTCTTCTCCTCGGCTGAGGTGTCTTGGTTTGTGTTACTGTTAGATGCATGGTTTGGAAATGGTTTGTTGAAGATTTTTAAATTTCGATTAGCGGGGGCATTAGGATTATCGAGAGTTATATCCCCTGCATCAACCATTTCCTGCACTATGTTTTTCAACATCTTGCAGTTTTCGTGACTGTGTCCCTTCACGCGATGGAAGTTACAGAAGTCATTTTCTTTATACCAAGAAGGTATAGCAAGGGTGGAATCAAACCCGGAGTGAGATTTGACAGGAGGCAAGGTGATAGCTCCTGCTTTAAGCAATTTGTCTAAGATCACACCATAAGTTTCTCCCAAGGGAGTGTAGTTGATGGGCTCGGCTTTATACTTATAGGTGGCTTTCGGCTGGGTATTAGACAGTGCTTGAGATTTGACCGTCACTGCGTGTACGGCACCCTTTGATTTCGAAGCAGCCGATGTGTGAGAGTTGGTGGTGTTGGGTTTGGTGGTAGAGTCTTGGGTCCTGGAAATTTGAGCTTTTGTTGCGTAACCTCAATTTCTCCTCCTCTAAGGCTCGAATCTCTAGTTTCTGAGCCATAGTAAAGGCCTCATCAAAGGTGTGGAAAGTTTGAATTTGGAGGGTGGGAGAAATGTGTTTAGCGCAGGCCCGCGTAAAGAGTTCGATGAGCTCGGCCTGAGGTAAGGCGTAAGTAAGTTGGTTGATGAGGCCCCGCCATCGTCCAACGAAATCTGCGATAGAATCGTCTTCAAATTGTCGGATGGCATAGAGGTCGGTAATGGATACTTTCTTGGCAATATTGATGGAGAAGTGATCCAAGAAAGATTGGGCTAACTGGTTAAAGGAGAAGATTGAGTGCTGGGCTAAAGCACTGTACCACTCCAAGGCAGGTCCTGATAAGGACATGGGAAAGGTACGGAGTAGTAAGGCATCGTCATGAGCAATCAGATAGCAGGCATGTCTGAACGATCGCAAGTGTTGTTGAGGGTCCTCCTTACTATTAAAGCGAGTAAATTTTGGTAATTCCCATTGAGGAGGATATGTATGAAGGGGGACAGAAGGATGAATAGGCTCCCGACAAACTTGCTCGTATGTCAGGGTGTTACGACTTCCTGAAACAGAAGCCTCAAGATTTTGCATCTTGTCCATCATCTGTTTGATTAAATCATTGGTTGGGTTAGATGATGGTGTTGTCATTGTAAACAGAGGAGGATTGGTCCAAGAGCCGCTACTAGACAATGGTGGGATTGAATGTTGATAAGATAATGGTGATGAATGTGTTGGGGCAGCCGAATAAGGGTGTCCTATATAAGAGGTTGAGGCCACCAGATGAATTTGTGGAAATGAAAAGGTGGGCGGAGCTTGTGAGGGAAAGCTCGTGTGTATAGGTGGCAGAGAGCAAGTTATAAAAGAGACAGTCTGTGAGAGAGATGAGGTAGGGTCAGTGGATGGTAGTGATATGTGGGGCCCCAGATTAATGAAAGGAAAGCCAATTGGTGCAGTATGAACCACCGAAGCCACTGAGCTGGGAGACGGGGCTAAGGATGAAGACGGTGAGGTGGAGTTATTAGGTGGGGAAGGGGCTAAGTGAGCGGTGATACTAATAGGCATACCAACGAGGAGCTGACCGTCGGGTGTACGGTCAGGGGTATGAGACAAATAATATTGTACGTGCTAGGATTAGCATCCAAAAATTTGGCAAATTCCTTATCTCCTACAGGGATCTTGGGAAAATTACTGGTATCCGTAGGATTCCCCATAGGATGTGAAGGGGGTGACTCAGGAAAAGGTACGGAATAGGCATGGGAAACCATGGCTGCAGCTTGTTTTCGGGTGATAACAACCATGGACAAGAGGACACAGCAGGGATTTAATCAATCCGGAACAGAAACAACAACAAAATGTTGGAATTGATAGGTTGCTGGTTTGTCAAGAACTGTTAAACACAGTAACCGATATCGGTCAGATAACCGATGTCGGTCAGAATGTAGCCGGCGTCGGTCAGTTAACCGATGTCGGTAGTATAGGACCGGTGTCGGTCACTGTGAAAGCAAAGAGAGGATGTAAGAAGCTGCTGGTTTGGGGATAACAATGCTTAATATACCTACCAAACTGTCTTGAAGTGATCACTGAAACAGTGTATGACAGAGAAACAGAACTAAAAAAAAACAAGCAAGATGCACAAGCAAATCAAGAGACTAACCCTAGGATTAGTTTTAATCACTTTGGGCTTATGCCTTAGATGCCAGATGATGTCAATCCTAAACAAAAGACCTAAGGGAGATGTCAAGTTTGTTTTGGCTCATAAGGCTACCTCAATCGGGTGGAGGAATACCGCGGGAAGGGGGGATGTTTGAGCTGTTGTGTTGATTATGATGTGATTTGGTATGTGTTGTGCAGTGAGAGTAAGATTAATTTCTCGTCAATACCATGGATATCACCCCCATGTGTACGACCTGTTACTTAATCTACGTTCACTAGAATTAAAAACAACAAGCAAGAATGTGATGCACGTGTTTTAAACCCAAATCGAAAATGATATTCGATGAAGCAAAGAAGATGACTTTCACTAATGCAAAGATGTGAAAGAAAGACAAATTCTTTTACCAAAATGACAAAATATTTTGTGAATATTTAGAAGAAAGAAACAACAAGTGTGCTCCCTATATGAAAGCAAGCAAGAAAGAAAGAAACCCGAAAAGGGTCCCACCGGGCGTGCCAAAATGTTTCACACAGAATTTCGTTCCGGAATAGAGTTGCTTCTATCCTTTCATTCTCTTGAGAAACAGATAAGGGTTAGGGCTAGGAGGAATACCTGTTGAGTGTTGGGAAGGTGTGCGCGTACCGTAGAGAGATCAGATCGATTGTGAAGAACTCCTTTTTGTCTGGGAAGGACTACCTGTAAGTAAGAATACAAGACCACCAGATCTTAGTTAGACAATAAGTGAGGGAATTTCCTTGGGCCTATGAAATATTAGACTTCCTTTCGAAGGTGGTCAGTTCCCCTTTTAATACAAATTAATGCAAATGATAATAAAGAAGCTATTGTGAAATCACGATTTAGGTACCTTGTTAAAAAGCAATAGAGACTAAACTACCAATAATAAAATGTCATGATGTTTGTTTGGTCACCGGTTATTGATGCATTCAGATCAAGTTACAAGGATAGACCCAGCTGGATATGAGATTGTTTGGGGGTAAATAAGGGAAAGGTTGGTTTTGGTATAAGTCACAGTGACCGATGCCGGTCACTGGATAACCGACTGCGGTTATAACACCGATACCGGTAGAAGATAACCGATATCGGTAGGGGCAGTGATTTAGGGGTTTCGAATGGAAGTCAGTTGTAAGGTGGTTATGGTGTTTATAGGGTTAATAAATGATTGGGGGGGTAGTAGGGTGATGGAGAAAACTCAGAGAGTGAGAAAACTATCTTTGGGGCAATATCGGGGTTGATGAATGAAAGTTAGGTGCAGAGTGCTGCCGGGTGGTAGATCTAGGAGTGAGCTTATAATTATTATGAATTAAAAGTTCAAGAAATGGTGTTTAGAAACATACAAGATACTACTTACTAGTTCCTGATGAAGATACAGGTCCAAGGAATGTGGTGGCGACAGTAAGGCTTAGTTGGGATGATCTGGTATTGGAAAGTGAGCTGATGAAGCTATCCTCAGTCTTTCCCAATGCTTGGATGAGTGTGACAGTGATCTAGTTGCTCAGTTACAGTCTTGGGCTCGATCCTCTTCTCTGCAACCTCTTCTACTTGTTTCACTTCTCTCTCTCCTGCCAAATGAATTCCGGATCCTTTCTTTTTGGTTGGGGGAGGTCATTTACAGGGAACCGATGGCGGTTACGTAACCGACGGCGGTCGAGTAGGAACCGATGTCGGTTAGGTCAAAGTGGCTATTTTTAGTAAAATAGCCATCTTTCCCTCCTTTTCTCCCGAGGGATCAGTTGTGGGCTTGGTCAAGTCATTATTAGGCTCGTTTTGGTGCGGGTGAGGGGTGATGAGTCATGGGTGTGGGTCTGGACCAAGTCATAGGTCTTAATTAGGTTGGTTTAGGGTTAGGGCTAGGTCATGGTGAGGTGGCGAGGTGAGGTGGCAGGGTTGGAGATGTGGATTTATTAATTATAAGGTAATTAATAAATCATTAAGTGTGTAAGGTTTAGGTGGTGAGGTAGGGTTAGGTTGCGGGATGAGATACGGGGTACAGGGCATCGTAAGACCCAAATTTGGTGTGAGACACTCCAGTGTGTTGTTGCAGAGTGGTTCTATCACTTTCCTCATGCATCTATAAAAAACTAGGCCACTATGAGAACAAGGTTTGAGGCTAGATTTAAACTTGCATAAGATACACATGCATTGCTAGCTCAACTTACGTAGATGAAGAAAGAACCACATGAGCTTATGTGTGATTTTGTGGCCAAGTTCAAAAAGTTGATATATAAGATCCCAGAACACAAAGTTCCCTCTCTTGAAAATCAAAAGTGTTTCTTTTTCAATGTCCAACTTCTTGAAGTAATTGTCTTACTAAGAAGGTCAAATATTCTTGACTTGGCCACTGCACAGTAAATGGAAAAAGATATTGAAGATGATCTAATCATGGCTGGTTAAATTAGAAGAGACACCATTCAAATGATAAGAATCCAAGTACCTCTTAAAGTAACACTGATCCTATGATTTAGAAACTAGATAATGACTTGTTGAATATAAAAAATCATGTCTCAGAATCCACTCAACGCTAATTACCAATATATCCCTAGAAGGAGCTTTAACAATAACAATGGTGCTCCCGCTAGAGATATAAATAATTTACCAGCTACTCACCCTAGGTTATCCATTGAAGATCCTCCTGTTAATACTTTCGTGCAGGTAGTTGAAGAAAAATAATAATTTATTTATGAATCTAATGAATCCCTTGAAGCTTCTGGTTATGTTGATGATTCATATGATATATAAGCTAGCAACTCAGACATTGGGTACCTAGAATCTGAGGAAGATGATTTTAAGGATAGTTATCAATCTTTCTCTATTTTCACTCGATATCAGAATTGAAGAAGAGAAGTAGAAATCCCTCGAGAAAAGGCCAAGGGAAATGACGACCCAATAATTATTTCTAAAACAGGGACTTGTGTAATGAAACTTCTTATATATTATCAATAAAAGATCGTAGATAATATTGAAATGATCAATAAACAAAAAATAGAACAAAATATAATAGTTTATATCACTCAACCACTTTGAGGTGACAACGTCCAAAACCTTACAATAAGATTATAATGCTCAAGATGATCCTCAAGTACTATCCCTACCTTTTATACATATATATCCTAATTAGGAAATGGTTAGTCCATATGCCAACACTACTATAATATGAAAGGATAGAAAGATCTGACAAGATCAAGGAGAGATTATGTTAGCCACATATTGACTGATCATATCCCATTACAGAGTAAGTAGATTAATGGCGTAGTATGCCCCTCTCCTTGAAACCAACATTTTCCTAAACATTGAGTAATCCTTGATGATTCTAAATGAATTATTCATCCTCTGAAGTGACATCTTCATTTGGTAGGTTCTTTCACTTGATCAAATATTGTTGGAGGATCCTGGTACACAACTTCATTATACACATTTGAAGGACTGACTCTAGTTTGAGAATAATTCACCCTTCATCATCCAACTCTGGTTATTCTTTCTAGGTGGGTATGCCTAAAATTGTCTAATGACCTTATTCAATCAAGAGACATGAAAAAAAATGATGTATTTCGGATGAAGGGGGTATTTATCCAATTGAAATGTTATGCCAAATGCCAATCTTATGTAGACCTTTGGAGGAACATAATACTTGGGAGCCAAATTGTTATCCTTCCTTTGTTGTTTCAGTGAAATTTCTTGTATGGTTAAAGTCTTACAAAAAACCCGATCATTCCTAATTCAAAATTCCTATCACTTTGGAAAACATTTGATTCATTTGTTGTTTTTCATTCTATTTTGCATGAGAGAGTGAAAATGGCATCCTTGAGGGTTGCCATTTTGGTGTGCAAGTGTTCATCATGTTGGAAGTGATCCTCCATTTCAAATTATCTTATATATTACATGCATGCTTTAAAGTGGATGTATGATGAAGGATGGTTTATACCCATATAAATCCATAAATGGTGACTTAGAAGAGGAATGAAAGGATGCATTATACCACCATTGCCTACAAGGGGTAGACACAGATCCCAGCTTGCCTATTGATCTAAGTATAAAAAGTTTTGTCAATGCTAGATATCCCTCAAGGACATATTTTGAGTACCTCTATTTGACCATCCGATTGAGGGTGATATGATGAACTCTAAGCTAGATGATTACCTGGAACAGGAAAATAAATCAGTCCAAAAATTACTAATAAATACTAGATATGTTGTCCATATCACTAACTATGATCATCTAGGTGTACCATGGAGTTTTGAACTATGTCCATGAAGTCCAAGGCCAATGTACTAGTTGTAAAGGGTTGTGATGGTGCATAATAAGTGATCATAATTAGTGAGCCTATCCACTACCACCATGATGACATTCTTAACATCTGACCTAGGAAGCTTATGTAATGAAGTCTATGAAAATATTAATTCAACGGAAATTGCTTATGATAGACATTGGCTGCAAGAAACCAGGTGTTTTGAATATTTCACCCTTAGTTTAATTTGCATATCATACATTCAAACACAAATTTATATACATTCCCCTTTAATCCTTCTCTGAAGAAGTCCTTTTTGTGAGTTTCTTGTAATATGATCGTAAGGAATCCAAAATTCCAACCTTTGGGATTGAGGAAATGTAATTCTCGAATGATCTTATACTTAAGTACTGAGTTGCGACACAAGTACAACTGATCCTTATACCAAAGAGTAGGAACATCCCATAAAAATTTATAGGATGGGCTTTAGGAATCTTGAATAGAAGATCTAATGAATGATATCCTATGTTACTACATCATGTTCCCATTTAGTCTTGGCATCTATGGTATCCAATCTGGATATAGTAATGACATGGCACTAAAGTATGTGATTTAATGGGCTCATCCTTTCTTGAGATTGCAATCTTCTAGAAACATTTTACTTCCCCTTCTTATAAATTATTGCATAAGTCAAATGCCAACATTTTAAAAACCATTTTTGTTTTTACCTTATATGAAAGACCTGTGTTCTAAGAAATAATTAAGACTATCGTGGATTAGTTTTTACCTTGAAGGCTTGAAGTGCCTAACAAGTAGGTAGGTTTTCCATTGTTTTACAGCATGAAGGATAGCCATGATTTTCTTCTCATAGATGGGCTTGAGAAGGTTCTTCCCTGTGAGTTGACGACTCTCAAAAGCATTATGGGGTGTCCTTCTTGCATGACCTAACTAGACCCATTCCATATACATATGCATCATAATCTCACAATAAAAGGCTTCAAAAATTATGGAGTAGCCAAGACAGGTTGATTGGTGCACATAACTTCTTTGATTTGTTATAATTCATAGTAGTATTGTCATTCCACTAGAAGGAATATTTCTTTAGGACAGGTATGAAGGTATTTGTTATGCCCCCATAGTGCTTGAAAAATCTCTGATAGTAATATGTTAATCCCAAGAATCATCACAATTGTTTTAATGTTTTTGGAATGGGCAATTCCATCATGGATTTTATCTTCTAAGGGTCCAAAACAAGTTACCACTATTATGTGACACATATGTCATTAAAATACTCCAGGTGTCATTCAAAAAAGGGATTGTATGGCTTGGCATATCATTTGATGTTTTTTAGGGTGAGGAGCACCCAATCCACCTATTATAAATGATCTTCCCATGTCTTAGTCTGTAAATTAATCAACGTCATCAATAAAATACCTAAAACAAATTTACAAAGAAATAGTCAGAATTTTGGTGTGCATCAGATCTGAAAATGAAGGGGGCATTTGTGAGGAAAAAAGGCATCACTAAAATATTTTAGCATCCCTCATGGCCATTTGATAAATCTATCTTATGGATAATCTTCATCTTTGATTTGAATTTGATAGTATGGCCCGAACGAGGGAGATCTAGCTTAGTGAAATAGACAACACCATGTAACACATCTAGCAAATCCTTAACAACTAGGCCCAATATGAAACTTATATTTGATGGTGTACTTTTTTAAATCTCTATAATTTGGACACATGCCTCAAGTTTTCGGGATCCTTGCTTACGTACCATGTACCACAGAAAAATAATATGTACTCTCACTAGGGCAATATAATACTTGCTTCTCAACTAATCTCTATGCAACTATCTTCTCAATATCACTCTTTTGGAGATAAGGGCAACTGAAAAGAGTTTGCGAGAATCAAATAAAAAACGAGGCACCACGAAGTAGTTGCACTCCAACATGGAATTGTGATAGCTCCAGCGAATCGCAAAATTGATCAGTAATGGAAGAAATTTCTCAATAGAAACAAAGCTTGCACATAGAGGAAAGACAGTGGAGTGTCTTGGCATGCTCATAAATGAATAGAAAAGGGGTACATATAGGGTGCTTGAGTAACCCTAGTGCATGACACATATGAAACCCAAACCCTAAACCTAACCCATGTGAGATGACCCTCCAACATGAGAGGAGGACACATAAGATAACTCATACTAACACCCCCCTTCATTAAAGTTGGGGTAGTGGCTGTCATGAGTCAGACGGAAGAGGAATACACTCCTAAACAACTAAGAAAGATGTGTCAATGGGGCCCTGGACAACTAAAGGCCTGATAAGATGCCCATATACAAACACAATCTTCTTAGAAGAAGAAGAAGAAGGACTACATAGCCCTAAGAAGATGGGAAGCTGTAAGACCTCACCCCAAGAAGAGACCGTAAGTGAAGAAACTTCATCTCAGTGAAGGGCTTGGTGAATAAATCTGCAATCTGATCAGCTGTCTGAATGTACTGAATGTTGATGATACCATCATGAATAAGCTCCCGTATGAAGTGCATATGGATCTCAATGTGCTTTGTCTACTGATGCTGAACTGGATTTCTACAAATAGAGATTGTGCTCGTGTTATCACAGTAGATAATGGTAGGCTGCCAAAAGTGGATGCCAAACTCTGTCAGAATACCCTGTAGCCAAATAGCTTCTGTGGCAGCGTTAACTACTCCTCTGTATTCTACCTTTGTATATGATATCGCAATTACATTCTGCTTCTTGCTAGACCAACTAATAGGACCCAAACCAAGAGAGAAACAATAGCAAGTAGATTTCTGATGATCTAAGTCACTGGCCCAATCAGAATATGTGAATCCAATCAAGTCAATATCAACCCCTCCATGATAGTGTATGCCATCAGCATAAGTGCCATGAACATAATGAAGGATCCATTTAGCTGCTTTCTAATGCAGCTCATGTGGCTCCTGCATGAATCTGGACACGATCCCAACAACATATGATAAATCTGGTCAAGTGTGAGTCAAGTAGATCAAGCTCCCCACTAACTGTCAATAAAGAGTACCATCAACCAAGGGAGTAGAGAAATCTAAAACCAACTTAACCCCAAAAAGAAAAGGAGTAGGAGAAGACTTGCAATCAGACATCTGAAACTGAGCTAGCAAATCAAGAGCATAATTAGGTTGCAAAATCAAGATTCCCGAGTCAGATTGTGAAATCTGGATCCCAAGGAAGTAATGAAGCAGACCTAAGTCAGTCATGGAAAACTTGTTGGCTAAGACGATCTTCACAGAATCAATAATAGAGGAAGAGCTGCTTGTGATCAACAAGTCATCAACATATAGAACAAGAATGAGTATGGAGTCATCTTTCCATAGAATATAAACATTTGGATCAGAGTGACACCTAGTAAACCCTGATGTAAGTAAGAAGGAGTCCATCTTGGCATACCAAGCCCGAGGGGCTTGTTTAAGGCCATAAAGAGACTTCTTTAACTTACAAATGAGGGAGGATTCTTGGACATAACCCAGAGGTTGTTCCATATAGATCTCTTCCTCTAGGTCACCATGAAGGAAGGAACTCTTAACGTCCATTTGATGGACTTTCCATCTGTTTGCTGCGGCAATGGCTAGGGTCAGTCAAATAGAAGTCATCTTCGCAACTGGAGAAAAGGTTTTCTGTATAATCAACCCCAGCTATCTGGGAGAAACCCTTAGCTACTAATCGTGCTTTAAACTTTTCAACATCTCCATCTGCTCCATACTTTTTTTGAAACACCCACTTACACCGAACGATTTTTCTTCCTTTTGAAAGAGTGGTGAGATCCCAAGTATCATTCTTCATGAGAGAGGAATACTCCTCATCCATGGCAGAATCCCACTCAGGAATACCAGAAGCCTCCCAGAAAATACTATGGATCAGAAGTAGAGGTGAAGAAAGAGTGGGGTCCAATGAAATCTGAGTGAGTACGTCTCATATCTGAAGTATCTCCAACTAAATCTCCAGCACTTTGTAAAGTTTTCCTGGCCCAAAGGGGACCAGGAGGATCAGGCTCAGAGTCAGAAGATTCTTCACTTGAGTGAGAAGGGACATAGTCCTTGTCATCACTACTGTCAGAATCAAAAGACTCAAAGATCTGATGGTCAGGAGGATCCGGAAGAGGAGCATGCTCAACAGTATCATCATCTGATGAAGTCAGAATCCAAATCAGCGAGCTGAAGAACCTCAATAGGTGGAGAAGTAGAAGTCAAAGAAGACTCATCAAACTTAACACTTCTCTCAATATATAGCTCATGAGAAGTAGGATTCATCAATCGATATCCCTTCACGCCATCAGGATACCCTACAAAGATACAAGGTTTGGATTGTGGTTCCAATGCCTTGTGTTTCTTCTTGGGAATCCAAGCCATAGCCTTGGATCCAAAGACTCGAAAGTGCTCAACATCAGGCTTGTGTCCAAACCAGGCTTCAAAGGGTGTCATCCCTCTTACTACCTTGTGTGGAACATGGTTCTGAATGTAATTTGCACAATTCACTGCTTCAGCCCAATACTATGGAGGAAGAGACTTCGAGTGAATCATACAAGTGGCCATCTCCTTAAGAGTATGGTTCTTTCTTTCTGTGACTCCATTCTGTGAAGGGCTATAAGCAACTGTATGCTGCAAAGAGATCCCTTCAGAAGTATAGAAATCCATGAACCTATTGTTTACATATTCACCTCCATTGTCAGTTTGAAGAACCTTGATAGACCATTCCACCTGTTTCTCAGCAAGAGCCTTAAAGTCCTGAAAATGTTCAAAGATTTCAGACTTAAGCTTAAGAAAATATACCCAAGTATATCACGTGAATAGTCATCAATGAAGGTTAGCACATAAAGAGCTCTAGTAAAAAGGAGAAGGAAATGGACCAGAAACATCGCTGTGAACAAGATCCAAGGGACGAGTGGCTCTCCAGGATTTTCCTTTGTCAAAGTTCTTTTCAGGATGCTTTCCAAGGGTACAACCCTCACAAAGACCCTTAGAAAACTTGACGCGAGGAAACCCGTTGACCATTTCATTTTGACTCAATTGTTCAAGGTAGTGATAATTTAGATGTCCAAAATGCTCATGCCATAGCTTACTAACCTCATTTGCATGAGTGAGCAAGGAAGTGGGCATAGAATCAGAAGTAAAGTGGGAGAAGGTGTACAACCGTGAATGGTGATCTGCCTTTCCCTCAGCCACTGTAGTATCATTGTTAAGCTCACGAATAATCACCGAGTTAGGACCAAATTCCACTTGCATTCCTTCACCAAGGTGAGTAATTTGGTAAACCGATAGGAGATTGGTAGAGAGATCAGGAACACTCAACACTTGGTTAAATGTTCCCCCATCCATCTCTACCGATCCACTACCGGAAAACCAACACTGTCGTGTCATTACCCATCGTGATTTGGGACATTCCACAAGGTTCGATGTTGGAAAACTCAACATGTGAAGAACCCATGTGGTGCGAGGCACCGGAATATATAATCCATGTTGATGAAGGAGCAACTTTGGCTACAAGGGCCTTTCCTTTCTTCTTATCATTTTTAGCACCTTTTGCAGTAGAAGACTCGGCCTTCGGAGCACTTTGTTTTATGGATTCAGGAACACTTATTTTATTTTTCTCAAGTAAATGAGATAAGTGATCAATCTGTTTCTTAAAACAGGTGTTGCTCGTCGTGACCAGACTTCTTGCAATAGGAACACAAATACTTGCTTTTCTGCACCCTAGGCTCAGAAGTCGAAGTGTTTGTGTCATTTTTAGGTTTGATCTTGGTTTCTTTCTTAGGTTGATCCTTAGTTTCTTTCTTCTTTTCAGTCTTCTTTCCCTTGCTAGTACTTGCTACAAGGGCATGTGACTTGGACTTGAGAGACCCCATTTGAATGAGTTTGTCCTATTCTCGAATGAGTTGGGATGAAAAACAGTCAAAGGAGGGCATTGTCCAAGTATCACCCAAAGTAAGCTTTTGTAGCGTAGAAAGTTGACACGAAGACAGAATATTCGGGACCTAGCTTAGAGAGAATCGACAAGATCAGTTGAGAATCTTTCTTTTCTACTTGACATCCTTTTAACAATAATCTAATGTGGACAAATTTTGAGAAGAAGGCTTGTAGGTTTTCAAAGTCACTAGGATTTAACCCTAGTAGTTCATTTTCCAACTCATGCGCTCTCATGTCATCTAGTTGTCCAAACATCACATCCAACATTTTCCACGTAGATGTAGGTGTTTCAGACACCTCAATGTGGAAGAGCAAGTCAAGAGAAACAGACATGCAAAGAAGACCTAAAGCTTCATCACTACAGTTTAACCACTTAGATTTTTTAGGTTCGTCGTCTGGTTCAGTCTCAGTTCCCATGGTGATGCAGAATAACCCTTTACCCCTTAGTTTCATTATTATTTTTTATCTCCATTTGAAAAATTTGAATGGCGTAAGCAAAGGAATTGAAAGTGCATCCATAGTGAGAGAGAGAGAAAGAAATGCAGAAAAGAAACACAACCACCCAGGACAATAACAACCCCCTGCTTTCGGCACTTTATAGGTTAGTGTGTTGATTACAATTGGGTCTGTGTGTGTGGTTTGAAACACTTGGTAACTCATCTTGCAATTAGCATAATAACGCGCAAGAGAGGAGACCACAACAGTGTTTCGTGTAGCGCAACAAAAAAGGACACCGTAAACAAGCACAAGAAAAAAATAGAAAGGAGGTGAAAGCCAACCCTGGTGGTGAGAAAAAGTGTCTCACATCGCATGAAAGAATCCCTTTATCATAAGATTGTGGCGGAACGTGCTCACAAGTCCACGAAAAAAAAGGAATAGAACAAAGCTCAAAAAATGAGCTGAATTAAGCAATACAAAGACACCCCCCAGAATGCGGCACTTTATAAAATTAGTGAATTTACAAAACTAATGATCCCATCATCTAGAGTGCAAAAAAAACATGCAACTTTGACTAAAGAAGTGCTCAAAACTGAGCAATGAGTCAAAAGTTATAGCAAAAACCAATTCCCATAATTGATGAGAAAAAGCCAATAAGCCTGCAAATGGATTAAAAAAGTGCCCTAAACGCATGCAAAGGGTGTCGTATGTATGCTCGTTGGAAACAACACAAAATTTGAGATAGGGTTTGTTTGTATTGCGAGGGGGGATTAGCCACCTGCCAATCCCGGACCTCACCCTTTGTCTTCGACACTCGACGGAAGGTTATAAATACACAAAGCCAATAGACCAAATTTTATAATGCCAAAGAAATATATTGTTTAGATAATGTGAAATTAAATTAATGTAATTAAATCTAATGAATTTTGAAAAAGGCTTTAATTAAGCAAATCACTAAAAAAAGCACTTTTTTGAATATTTTCTAAAACAGAAGATTTTAGAAACAAGGAATTTTTAATTAAAACAAATTTTCTAAATAAGGCGTTTTTTAGAAAGTTTGATTTTAAATAAAAAACTCTTAAAGTTTTGATTTAAAAAACATACTAAAAAGAAGTTGATTTGTTTGTACCAAAAAAGGAAAGCTTTTGAGCAGAAAAAAACTCGGGCCGTTTTTGCTAAAAAATTTTTTTTTGAGGTTTTAGAGATAAGATTAAAAGGAAAGTAGTTAAAAAACTTACCTAAAACCAGACCATGTCCAAAACAAGATGAGACTTAGGCTGGGTTTAGAGACATGAAAAAAAAATTCAGAAAACAATAGCCCAATGAGACAGGCCGTGCACTAGGAGTGTACAGTCACATTTTTCTATTGCCAGCACAAAAAAAAAAAAGGCCAGTTGTGCCCTTTCAAGCAAAAAAATGTGGTTGTGTTGTTGAAAAATGCCCTTGCAAGCAAAAAAACGTGGCTGTGTGTTGAAAAATCCATTGCAAGAAAAAAACATGGCTGTGTGTTGAAAAATGCCCTTGCAAGCAAAAAAACTTGGTTGTGTTGTTGAAAAACGCCTAGGAATGATCTTACAGTCCACGCATGATAGTTAACAGCCTATACATAAGAGTTTACAACCCCTTCAAGCAAAAAAATGTGGCAGAGGTTAAAAACACCTAGGAATGAATGAAAAAAGTGTAGGCCGCGCGTGAAAACAATCCAAAAATGGTTAAAGGGATAGCAATTCATTGATGAGCAACCACGACTGAAGAACTCAAAGATCCTGCAACCACAGACAACATGCATAGACAAATATCCTGCAAAAACCAGAGATCTTAAAAAATTTCACTTTTATTTGAATAAATTTAAAAAAATGAAATGAATCTCTATCTTGAATTTTGATACATCCAACTAAAAAAAGTAGTTAAAAAAACTCTGATTTCTCAAGGTATTTTGAAAAACCTGCACATGCACAAGAAAAAAACACAAAAAAACTTTCCGAGAAAGCTTGTTAGAGATATTAGCAAGATAATTTCCAGAAAATAGTGATCAAAAGACTTGCATGCAGAGTAAAATAATGAAACCAAGTAAGAGTAATAGCAACAAAAAACAAATCGAGTGCACGTTTACCCGATCTCATCTCTGATACCATGAAAAGAGTTTGTGAGAATCGAATTGGAAACGAGGCACCAATGAAGTAGTTACACTCCAACGGAATCATGAAAGCTCCAGCGATAGCAAGGAAAAAATTGATCAGTAATGGAAGAACTTTCTCAACAGAAACAAAGCTTGCATAGAGGAAAGACAACGAAGTGTCTTGGCATGCTCATAAATGAATAGAAAAGGGGTACATATAGGGTGCTGAGTAACCCTAGTGCATGACACATATGAAACCCTAAACCTAACCCTAAACCTAACCCATGTGAGATGACCCTCCAACATGAGAGGAGGACACATAGGATAACTCACACTAATAAGTACCTATATGGGAAAATGTTGGGTGGTTAAATTCTTCTGAAGTAACCAGTGCTAATGACATTCTCATGTGATAATTTTGGAGGAAGAACTTTTGGCATCTCATTGTCCAAAAACCTTCAAGTGGTTATTGAGAATTGGAGTTATAAATCCAAAGGGGTAGTAAACCTTCATCTTCCAGATTCGATGGAGAACAACTATTTGACAAACCCTCAACACCCTTATTTAATATCATTTGCATTTGATGGGAGATGACAGGGGAATTTTACCATAAGTCTCTAAAGTTCAAACTTCTTACCCTCATATTAGTATCACATAAAAAGTTTCAAAAATTTCTTCTCAATTATACTTAAGGTTGTGAGCCATTATACTCCCAAAACAATATCAACACCACCCATAATAAAGGAAAACATAGGAGAGTCCAATTTGTACTCACCCATGGATAGCTTGATACTATGCAATTTTCTTGAACAACTAATTGTGCCACCCATCAACAATCATGACTTGAAGTTTAGGGTTGGATAAATAAATCAATTCAATCCTGCTACTAATTTATGGTTAATGAAGTTATGTGTACTACCTGAATCAATCAAGATTGTGACTCTTGGCTTCTTGATGAAACCCACCACCTTAAGAGTTTGAGGAGTGCTAATTCTAGATGGAGTGTGACATGAAATGGTTAGTGGAGATTCTTCTAAACTACTCTCAGGATCCTCCTTCACCTCCTCTATGTAATTATCCTCCTTGTCATCATCCTCTGCTCCTTCAATGTAGAACAACTTATTCTCAACACATTTATGACCTCGACTATATTTTCTATTAAAGTTGAAGTATAACCCTTTGGAATTTTTCTATTCAATTTGTTGAGTAGTCAGGAGAATGGGTTGGGAGAATGATGCCCTGGTGGTTCTGACATATAACGTTTCCAACCCGAGGTGAATACCCAAATTTTGGAAATATCTCTTTCTTCCATTGTCTAAGCAAGGACCATAGAGTCAGAGATCAAATTCGGGTTAGAAATATGAACATCATGTTGGATGTTATCCTTGAGACTTCCCAAAAATAGGTCATTGAGGTTCTCATCAGTGATATCCTCCACTCTCAAGGATATATTCTGAAATAGTTGAATGTAATCATTGACCAATTTTTTTTCGTAATTAGGCAAGCTAATTGAAGTAGTTCTCAGTGATACTATTGTTATAGTGTAATTGAAGTTCATTTCTGAATGTTGATAAGGAGATATTGAGTCCCTTTTTAACTTTTGTGTGCTCAACCATCAATACCAAATGAATTGGTCTAGTTCCAGGTATACTGATGCTACAATCACCTTCTATACACCAGGGGTTTGGTGTAGATAAAAAAAATTCCTCATTTGGTTTATCTAAGTGACTGGATCCTTCTCATCAAATTTGTGCATCTCCACCTTTGGTAGCATGTTAGGTAATCCTACATTAGGTCTTATTAGTGGTGGTGTATATGGTAGAGAAGCATGCAAAGGTACTAGGCCTCTCATTATAATTGCTTGTATAGGATGTGAACATGATGAAGATGTAATGTATTCATATCCACAAACAACATAAATATTCCACAGAGCATATTCCAGATCTAGATCTAAAATAATAATGAATTAAGTGATAGATATAACAAAGTCAACCATGTAAGAACTAGTTTCAGTCATGTTTAACACCATTATTCACCCAACACACTCCATTATATTAAAACACAATAAACATATAATCTTCTTACAATAAGTAGTATCATAAGTTTATGTGCGCATCAGATCTGGAAGCATAACTCCACAATAGCTCATACACAACACTCTCTAATCTACATAGATTACTACATATTTATAAGGGTGGGGACTTTCCCTTCACTGCTTATGCACTTACAAAAATAGGTCACATGCTGAAAATAGTCATGTGCCTTTACAATAACATGCACACATGCAAGTGCACTAATAATAGATCTCTTACAGTTAACTGGTAGTAGTAATTCTATTATTAATTTGAACTCATGCATGGCACTTTAGTAGATGCTCTTCCCAAAATAGCATTTGTGTGTCGTGCAAGTCTCCATCTCATTGTGTGCTCCATACACTATCTCCAAAAATAGCTCATAACCATGAAAATGGCTAAGTCCTAATTCAATCTATCTTTCATGTGCACGCTTCCTTTCCCTATCCTTTGTGCTTTCAAATCTTCCTTGCTACCATGCGCAAATCTTCTGTGCGCCTTCTCATTAGTGTCATACTTTGTCTACTCAACATTACCCCACACTAAACTGCATTTCCGCCCCGGCAATGGTTGCCTCCTGGTGCCTTAAAGAATAAGAATGGAAGAATATAAAGAATGAATTTATGTATAAAGAATATATTTTACTCTCCAGTACCCTCCTCTTCCACTAGGAGAATCAACTCTAGATATTCTTCCTTAATTTCAGCTTCTAAAGCTTCCCAATCATCCAACGCATTCTAGGTCTTCTCTGGGACATCTGCAGTGATGTCCTCTTAACTCGTCTTGGGTCATCTCTCCCTTCTCATTCTATAATACTCTGACAACTTTAGCCATATCAGACATCTGTCCCTCCAGAAGATCCATCTTTTGTGCTATGAGATTTCCAAGCTCATCCAACCTTTCCTTATGGTTGTTGTGCTGCTACAAGGTCTTCACGCTTTTTCTTCACTAATGCCAATCTCTCTGTGTGCCCTAAAGTCTCATCCTTCATTGCTTTCAAAACTTCATTATCCTCCAATATAGTTCTTATTGGATTACTGATTCTGGAGCTACACAAATGTTCAATGCCTGGTTTTCTTTCTTCATCTCTTCCTATAAATTCTGGAGCAAGGCTTCGTAAGATGAAATCTTTCTAACTACTGAGGCCCTTGCTCTCTCTATACTTCTTGTTCAAGGTCCTTTGGCACTAGCATACAAATTGGTCCATCCTCAAGCACCAAATCTACTAGGGTACGCACATAATGCATAGCTGAAGGAAACTTTTCAGGTACCTTAGATTCTAAGTGCAGTCTTGATTTTAGGACATGGTCTCCCATTTCTTCCACTATACTGATAAAGGCCTCATTATTTTTCTACTCCAAGTCCTTTTCTCCTTGTAGACGTGCTATTTTTGCATCTTTGGCCTTGTTATCTTCTCGTAGTGCTCTAATAGTGGCATCCTTATCTATGTTCCTCCATGCCAATTATGTAGAAACCTCAACTAAGGCATTGCTTGCCTACTCATCAGACATGAGAGTGGCCTTTATACTCATGTTCCTACTCTACGGTGCCTTCTTCATTCTTTGGGACACACATGACTCCTCACATACATCAAAATTGGGCTTGTCCATGTGAGTTTGCATAGACCAGGATAGTTGTTTCCTCATGCATGTAGTGGCCATGTCTGGGTCCATCAACTCCCATCCATACAACCCCTTAAGGCCCATTGTACTCTGGAAATGGGTGCAGAAAATTTTACTTGTGTCCTCAACATAGCCCATACTTGGTACAACATACTCCCCACTTGCTCTCTTTGTTCTTGGCCCCTTAGGAATTTGAGCACCAAGATTTGGAGTCAGATCTTTGATGTTCTAAGAAATATCATGTTCTGTTTCTTCTACCACCTTTACTCCCTCTTCTTCATCCTTCAGATCTTCATCCTTGGGTTCCTCCACATCTTCTAGTTGTATAGGGGTGCCAGGCACGTGCTTTCTGCAGACTCCTCTACCTCCTCATTTAGATTTTAGCTTTCTCCTTTTCTTCTCAACTACCTCTTTCTAAGGAGAGATTCATGGTGATATCCTCACAGGTTGTGGGGTTCCCATGCCTTGGGTCCTTGTTCTTTTGAATACCCTTTTAAATTGGTGCTCTCCCTGGACTACTTCTATGTCCAAGTCTTCATCTTCTTCCTGTGCCTATGGTGGAGTACCCGCGCGCTTAGTATCCATTCTGTCTATGGGTTGCCTCCAGCCTCTATGATCTAAGCTGACACTATCTTCATCTTCCTCCTCATCATCTACCTCTATAACTTATGTGGGATTTGGGGCTGGCACATTCTCCACTGTATGCTTTCCCTTAGGTGGCCCTTGGGAGCGCAAACTCATTCTCCACATACTTGTTATTCTCCAGCTTGGGCTTAAGCTGAAGATATACAAGCACTACTCCAATGTCCCCAATTTCCAATCTTACAGGATTCATGCTTATAATGTCTGAAATGAGCCTCTCAACATAGGAAAGTCTAGACCTGGAAATACATATGTCTTCCTCAGAGTGTGGTAGTCACAGTCTACCTTGTCTACAATAAAACTCAGGTGGCATGCATCAGTAAAGTGGTGGACTGATGCCTAGAAGTAGTGTGTTGTGAAGGCATACATTTTTTTACACCATGGGCTCCATGTCCCATCCCTCATATCAAACCACATGATGTAGAAGTGTTGGTACACCACAAACTGTACTGCCTTGCCAACTAATGAAGGTAGCTCCTTGGGGATGTGCCACTCCTCTTCAAATTCCATGTGAAGTTGATCATACCACATCTCCACCCTCTGTTTAAATGGCCCACTCATTGACCCTTCACATAAATACTTTTCAAACCTTTCTGCAAGGGACTTGTTTTCCATGGGATATTCCCAAATCTTGTTCTTTGGCCCATCGGGCACTCCAATTTCCATAAATACTAAAAAAAAGTAAGATAGCACCAAAAATGATCTTATCACTGTGCATGCTTCCTCAATAATGGTTTCTGCAATGTAGCCTGTTATGTTATAGACTACTCCCTAAGACATTTTCCTCGCGATATGGAGCCACATGGTATTTACTTGTGACCATCTCTCTTGATCATTTAACTTGGTCACCAGATGTGTAGCTTCCTGTACCACTGGGTACTTCTTCAATTTATTAATGGCCATTCCGTGCGGACCCTTTGTATATACCCTAACTCCTTCCATGTCTCCATGATTGCTTCTTTATCAGTTAGGTCACTAGCCAGGTCTACCCCTATTCCTTTTAATCATGTTAGTGTCAAAATCAGGGCTGCTGTGATTCTAACCCTTCGTTCTAGAAAAATAGAAAAAGTCCTCATGGACTCTGCTCATCAGCCACTGGTATAAAGGTTCATACTTTCCAAAATATGGGAGCTCGTACAACTGATAGAATCCTACCTATTTCAACAATTTCTCTCCAGCGTCATCATACACTGGCATATCCTCCACCATGCACTTGTTGGTCTTTGTACTCAACAATGCATCTAATTATTTCTTGTTGTCAGATGTGTGGTGGTTGTAGTCACTTATCTTACACTTTTGGATGTGGGAATCCCATTCTTGTCCAATTATCACACCCTTGGATATTGCATCTCTTAAAAAATTACACTCGAGAGAAATTTCAACTTCTTCTTGTACTTTCTTCTTTCCTTTGGTGCCTGTGGCAGGTGCTTTCTTTGGTGCCATCATAAAAATCCACCTTTTCACTATCTATAATGAGAAAACTCAAACCCTAGCTTGAATCCATGTGCCCTAGCTTGAAACTCATGTGCCCTAGCTCCTCCTCAATGCTTCTTCTTTCACTCAAACCCTTCACCAATGGGGATGCAAGCCTCTTTGTGCAACAGTCTACTCTCCACATCTGGTTTCACAACTCTCTGCACCTTAACCCAACTCTCTTATCTCATTTGCACTTAGCTCGCTCAAAAAATTGTGATCGTAAAAGTAAAAATGAACCTACATCACGTCCTTATATATATTTTCAAAAATTTAGTGCATTTATTACTCCTCTACCTACCAAGAATCCTCTAATTAATTGAACATTTCCACAATATCTGTGCAGTACATCTTCACGCCCTAGCTATAACCTTCTAGCATGCCTTCCTACCTTCTGGCTACATAATTCTCTTCAGTGCACTTCCATGTGCCTGAGTACCTCACCATTGTACCTTCTCCTGGTAGTCTCCATGGCCGTTGCTTACCTCACGTTATATTTTTCCTTCATTTATCTCCATATATGGTCATCTTTTTAAAGCAATCTCCTTTCTAACCACTCCTCTGCAAACTTGAATAACACTTGTAATAGTTTATTCCTTTATGTGTACCTAGTTGTAAATAACCACCCCACACCAATGGTATGTGCAGTCCTCTACGCATAAAATTTCTTCAAATGGTAATTAGCTTCCAGTGCACAAAACATGCTTATTACACAAAACACCAACTAAATTGACAAAGCATAATGACAAAAAAGGAAATACATTAAGGAAATACAAAAATGAAAACCTAGTCTAAATGGAAACACTACCTTATTACAAACACCAAGAAGACTTATTTATAGTAGGGCTTCAACCTACTCCCATTAAAGTAACCAGGTAACCGTATTCCATCAAGTGTCTCTAACTGACAAGCACCTGATTCAAGTATATGAGTGATAATATATGGTCCCAACCAATGTACTTTAAGCTTTCCTAGATGGCGTAGAAACTTAGAGTCATAAAGAAGCACCATTTGTCCTATCTCAAGCTTTTTTTCCCTGATGTGCCTGTCATGCCATGCCTTTTTCCTAGAATTTTCCTACTTTTGGCTCCAACGTGCTATGGTGCACCTCTCATCCAACTGTATCAATTGATCAATTATTTCTTCCAAAGCAGTGCTCATCAGCTAGACCTCTAGTGCATGCATAAACACGTAAAGAAGGTAACATGAATTCCATCAGAAGAACTACTTCTATGCCAAACACCAACTGAAAGGGTGTGGCCTTATTCAACCACTTGTAGGTTGTTCTATATGCCCAAAGCATGGCATAAACTTTATCATCCCAATCTTTCCTTCCAACATCACAAATTTTTGTCAATGTCTGGCTCAAAATCTTGTTGAAAGCTTCAGCAGTCCCATTTTCTTGAGGATGATATGGTGTAGTCTTATGGTGTGCAATCATGAACTCATCTAATAGAATTCTGATTGTCTCATTCAAAAAGTGTGTGCCCCTATCACTGGTCAAACTCAATGGGCATCCATACCTTGTAAGAACATTTTCCCATAAGAACCTAGCCATTGTAGCTGTTGTACAATCCTTGGTAGGTGTTGCTTCTACCCACCTTGTAAGATAATATGTGCAAGTGATGATGTAGCATGATCCAGTTCTACGTGGCTGGTGAAATAGGACCCAAAAATTCTATAGCCCATTTCTCAAATGGTCTCTACACTAGGAATAGGTCTTAAAGGCATTTCATCTCTTTTCCCAGGTTTACCAATGCATTGACAGTGATCACACGCCTTACAATATGCTTTACAATCCTTGTAGAGGGTCTCCCACCATAATCCTAGTGAGTAGAATCTTGTGTACAGTGGCATCACCTACATAGTGCCCACCTACAATACCACCATGAGCCTCTTCCATGATGTTCGTGTGCTCATGCTCTACCACACACTGACACAATACTTCATCTCGGCCTAACTTGTATAGGTCACCACTAATCAACATAAAAGGAGCCACACGTGAATTGCAAGTTGTTTCTTCTCTAAGGATTTCATTCCTTCTGGCACCACACCTATACATAAAAAGATAGCAATATCCTCCAATTCCAAAGGCATGGATTATAACCTATACAACTGTGCATCTGACATTGTATCTTCAATTGTCTATGCATCCTCCCTGACTAAATTTGTGATAAATGGTCTGGGCCAGAATTACTTTTACCTAGTTTTACCACAACTGTGAAATCAAATTCTTGGAATAAAAGCACCCATCGACATATGTGCCCCTGTAAAATGGGCTTGTTTACCAAGTATTTCAATGCCATGTGATCGGTGTAAAATACAAATGGTGTTGCTAAAAGGTATTGTCTGAATTTATGTAGTGCATAGATCATGGACAAGGCTTTGTGCTCTATAGTTGTATAATTCTTCTCTGCATGAGTCAAATTTCTACTAGCAAAAAAAGATAGGATGATCTATAATACCTTCTCCAGGATGAGCTAACACTATGCCAATGGCCATGCTAGAGGCATCCACATGTACATGAAATGGTTGGTCCCATGAGGGAAAGCATAGAATAGGTGTTGTAGTAAGTCTCTCCTTTAGTACCTCAAATGTGTTGCTATTTCTCCCCAATAAAATGTCCCTTTTCCTTTTAGTAACTCTTCCAAAGGTGTGGAAACCTTAGCATATCCTTTGATAAATTTTCTATAATACCCAGTGTGACCCAAAAATCCACACACCTCACTTTGACTGGTAGGTTCTTTCAGGCTGACAATAACTGCAACCTTAGCTGGATCTACTAACAAACCTTCCTTGCAGATGATATGCCCTAACAGAGTGCCAAAAGGTGTAGCAAACACACACTTTTTGATGTTCAAAGAGATGCTTAACTATCTACATATTTCAAACATTAAGTGTAAATTGTCACAATGATCCTTAACAAGCCCATACACCATCCAATCATCCAAGTAAACTTGCAAGAAAATATGAATAAAATCCTGGAATGCTTGAACAACTATTCACAAAAATACAACAGGCACATTTTTCAGACCAAAGGGCATCACAGTATATGCAAAACTTCCCCATTCAGTGGTGAAATTTGTTTTTTCTTGATCCTCATGTGCAATCCCGGTCTGATGATACCAAGAGAATCCATCTGTAAAAGAATAGATCTCATGCCCTGTAATGCCTTCTAATATCTCCTCTGTGAAAGGTGTAGGAAAGGGATCAATCACACATGCAACATTCAGTTCTCTGTAATCCACACAAATCCTAATCTGACCATCTTTATTTATACTGATAACCATGGGGCTAACCCACTCCAATTCTTCTAGGGGCTTGATGATTCCAGACTTCAACATTTTGTCAATTTCTTCTTTGACCTTTTCGCGCAAGTTGGGGTTCATCCTGTAGGGTCTCTTCCTGACCGGGCATGCACCTTCCTTAAGCTTTATCTTCATTTCTCCTAATGATTCATGCAATCCTTTCAATTCATGGTAGCCCCTAGGAAATAAGTCCTAAAAATCATGGAGCAACTCCACTATTTTTGCTACTTCAGATTCAGACCAATAATCTCCAATTATTGCCTCTTTAGGTTCAACATCCATACCAATATTCACTTTCTTGGTCCTCATAGGTTCATGATAGGCATGTGCATTGTTATCTACAATTTCCAAGACCTCGCGTGTACCTGTTGAATGATCTATATCTAGTTCTTCTACTTCTTCATCATCCACTATGTAGACCATCTTCCCTTTTTCTTTCTCAAAGCAAGCACGCTTAAGTAGTGTGGCATCTGTCTCTGTTCCTTCAACAAAACACGCTCCTGAGTCGTTCTCATCAAATAACTCCTGAATGAGTTCTTCCACCTTTGCACTATCTCCCATAGTTAACCACTTTATAACCCTTAATGCCTCTTCTACTGGAGGTTTAGTAGAGAAGTAGTCAAAATTCTAGACCATACCTACAATCAAATCCTGCCAATTTCTAGTTTCTCTATGTAGCTCTGCATATACATACCAAGTGTGTGCGTAACCTTGTAAAGTGGAATAAAGTTTGTGCACCCATAGTGAAGGTGGTAAATCTTCCTACCCCTCTATCCAGAGCCTCTCACACTACTGAATGTGGTGCTGAATAGGTTGATTACCATGATATGTACATATTTGAGTAGGTGCATTGCTCCTGAAAAACTGAGTTGTAAGAGAAATCTTGACTTCATTCCATTCTACAAGATTATCCCTATGAACCACCCACCAGTGCACTATTGTCCCACATAGGGTATATGCTATCATACTTCTTCTCTCTAACTAGTCTATCCACTATTCCTCCATGGTGACAGGAATACCGTAGGGTCTCCTTCCCCAGTGTATAAGGTTCAGAGTTGTTACCTATCCTCCTGAGCTAATAGACCAATTGAGGTTTTCTTTTCCATGTAAATGTTCTCCTTACTTCATGCCCAACCATCTCATAAGTACCATGAGCCCAATTATCACAAGCAACATTGTTGTAGTATCACTAATAGACTATGCATCTTCTACACTGAAGGATTCCTTCTTTAGATGGCTGCAAGAGCACTTCTGGGTCTATATAAAATGGCACGTACATAAATCCTTGTCATTATTCAGATATTTGCTCCTATTAGGAAATAAGGGATAAAATATGCGGAATAATCCCTTACAGAATCGCAACAGTAGAAACTAATATGCAGAAAATATTACAGATCTCAAATAAAAGTGCAGAATAAATAACACAACACAGAGAGACAAGATTTAACGTGGTTCACCCAATTTGGGCTACGTCCACCAAGAATCACTTGCTCAGATTTTATTACAAGCCTCCACTCTCTCAATACAATACCCAGATCCGTTTGGAGCTATGCTCAACAAACTCTACAGAATTCACACCTGAATTCAAAACACATCTGCAATACATTTACTTGTACATCTATCATATGCATAAGACCATATAAATAGACAACTGCTTAAGCAGTTTTACAAAACCGTGGGTATCAAAACCATGGGAAAAACCGTCCCATAAACCCATGGGTCAAAAAACTCACCCATATGAGAAAAGCACATTTCCCGATATCGGGTTAATTTTTAAACCACCCATGAAAATTTTTTTTCGGGGGCTGTGCCCCCGAACCCCTCCTACCGGGGGCTGCCACCCCCGGACCCCCGAGGCGGGACCGGAAAAAATGAGGATACATGAAAAGTGTACAGTACTCTTAGTGTACAGTCTTCAACACTTTCACACATGAAAATAGGCTCCACAACATAACAATCTCCCACTTGGAGACTAGTTTTCCTCTGAGCAAGCTTCTCAACCCTTCACTAGTTTCTGTGAAGACCAACCAAAGCTGAACACAACTTTAGTTTTTCCCTTGTGACCACCTTGGTCATCATGTCTACAGGATTCTGACTGGTATGAATCTTCTCCAACTTCAACTTCTCTTCCTCCAAAGCTATCCTAATGAAATGGTACCTTAACTGTATATGCTTCATCCTAGAGTGGAAAGCAGAGTTCTTAGCTAGGTGTATAGCACTCTGACTATCACTATGCAACTTACATTCCTCCTGCTTATGCCCCAACTCCTCAAGAAATTGTTGTAACCAAATCATCTCTTTGCTTGCCTCTGTGGCAGAAACATACTTAGCCTGTGGTTGACAAAGCCACCAGCTTCTGTAGTCGTGAAATCCAGCTCACTGTTGTCCCACCTACAGTGTAAATATAACCTGTCATGCTCCTCCTGCTGTCTACATCTCCAGCCATGTCTGAATCTACATAACCATGTAAAGTGGTGTCTGATCCACTGTAGCACAAAACTTGTCCCCATGGTCCCTCTCAAATACCGAAGGATCCACTTTACTGCTTGCCAATGCTCTTTACCTGGATCACTCATAAATCTACTCACAGCTCCCACTGCATGGGAAATATCAGGCCTAGTGCACACCATAGCATACATCAAACTACCAACTACTGATGAGTAAGGTACCTTGGACATCTGGTTTCTCTCCTGCTCTGTCTTGGGACACTGCTCCTTTGATAACTTAAAATGGCCTGCCAAAGGAGTCCCAACCGGTTTAGCATCCTGCATGTTAAACCTATCCAATACCTTCTTAATGTACTCTTCCTGAGATAAAGTCAGCTTCCATTCCTTCCTATCCCGAGTTATCCTCATACCAAGGATTTTTCTGGCTGCCCCCAAATCCTTCATATCAAAGGATTCACTTAGTTGTTTCTTGAGTACTTTTATTTCCTGCATGTTTTTACCTGCAACCAACATGTCATCCACATACAAACATAGGATAATATAACTTCCATCCTCAAATTTCTTTGTATACACGCAATGGTCAGAATGACATCTAATATAACCTTGCTCCATCATGAAGCTATCAATTTTTTTTATACCATTGACATGGAGCTTGTTTCAGGCCATATAAGCTCTTCTTCAGTTTGCACACCATCTCCTCTTTACCTTTGACCTCATATCCTTCTGGCTGCTGCATATATAGCTCCTCCTCCAAATCACCATGGAGAAATGCAGTCTTTACATCTAACTGTTCTAAGTGCAAGTCTTCTGCTGCCACTATTCCAAGAACAGTTCTAATAGAAGTCATTTTTACTACAGGAGAAAAAATCTCATCAAAATCTATACCTTGTTTCTGTGCAAACCCCTTGACCACCAACCGGGCCTTATATCTTTTCTTTCCTCCTTCTTCCTCTTTAACTCTATACACCCACTTGTTCTGCAATGCTCTTTTTCCTTTGGTAGCTTCACCAAATCCCAAGTCTGGTTCTCCATGAGAGACTTATGCTCCTCATCCATGGCTTGCTCCCACTTCTTACTGGCATCTACCTGCATTGCTTCATCAAAGCTCTCTGGCTCTCCACTATCAGTGAGTAATAAATAATAAAGAGAAGGAGAAAAAACTTTCAGGTTCTTTTCTTACCCTAGAAGACCTCCTCACTGTAGGAGTTTGGGGTTCCTGTTGAGTAGGTTCCTGAACTGATTCATGGGTCACTTTCCCATCTAGAAGATCCTCTACCACTGCATATTCTTTCTTGGATTCTTCCCTATTTTCCTGCAACTGTTGCTTATACATGAATTTCTCATTAAAGACCACATCCCTAGACCGAATGATTTTCTTGTCCTTAATACTCCAACATTTAAATCCAAAGTCATCACCACCATAACCAATGAAAGTACATTTTTCTGATTTAGCCTCTAGCTTGGTCCTATCATCCTTGTCTATATGAACAAACACCTCACATCCAAAGACTCTAAGAAATGAATAATCAACTTTCTTACCATACCAATGCTCCTCAGGTATGCCTCCATCCAAGGCACTTGAGGGTCCTCTGTTTATCAAGTACACAGTTGTGCTCACCGCTTCTACCCAAAAAGAAAGAGGCAGTCCTACATGTAACCTCATGCTCCTAGCACGTTCCATTATTGTTCTGTTCATCCTTTCTGATACCCCATTCTACTGCGGAGTTCCTGGAACCATCTTTTGCCTACGGATTCCATTCTTAGAACAGTAATCATTAAATTCATTGCTGCAATACTCCCCTCCATTATCTGACCTGAGACATTTTAGCTTAAGACCTGTTTCATTCTCTACCAAGGCTTTCCATTTAACAAAAGTGTCAAATACATCAGATTTGTTTCTAATACAATAAACCCAAACTTTCCTTGTTGCATCATCAATAAAAGTAACATAATAACTTGAACCCCCAAGAGATGATACCTGAGCTTGGCCCCCACACATCAGAATGTACCAGCTCTAACTTACTCTCTTTCTTTGTAGGTCCAACCTTGAGAAACCTTACTCGCTTCTGTTTCCCATATATGCAGTTCTCACAGAAATCGACACCTGTTTCTGTATATCCTAGAAAATTCTTCTTTATGATGTTCATGCCCTTATGGCTCATATGACCGAGCCTATAGTGCCATAATGTTGTATTTACATCTGAAGCCACAAGATTACAATCATTAGTACTATTAGTGGTTAAATACAAGGTTCCAACCTTCTTACCTCTTGCCACCACAATAGCACCCTTGGTAACCTTCCAAGAGTGTACTGAAAATATCACAGTACAACCATCACTTCCCAACTGCCCCACCGATATCAAATTTCATCTTAATGTAGGCACATTTCTGACATCCTTCAATAGCCATGTATTCCCATTCTGCATCTTAACCTGAATAGAACCTTTTCCAACTATGCTGCAAGGCTCATCATCACCAAGAAAAACATGCCCAAAATCCCCTTGAACATAATCAACAAAATAATGCCTATGTGGAGAAGCATGGAAAGAAGCCCCTGAATCTAAAACCCAAGATTCAGTAATATTATGCAAAGAAAGAATCAAAGCATCCTGACATACATTACCCATTGCCACATTTGCCTCCTTGTTTTCTTCCTGTTGTTTCTTCTTATCCCAAGAATCTCCCAACAGTCCTTCTTTGCATGCCCAACTTTCCACAATTCCAGCATACAATCTTGCTCTTGGATTTTGACCTTGCCGATCTTTTGATTTTCCACGGTTTCCTCTATTCTTCTGTCTCCCTCTAGTTTCCACTATCAAAGCATTCCTGAAGTAGAAGATTCCCCAGATATTTTTCTTCACATTTCCTCGCTTAGAATCACCCCTACAACATCCTCAAACTTCAACTTTGAGTTAGCTGGAACCGAGTTACTTACCGCCATTACCAGGCTATTCCAACTCTCAGGTAAAGAGCACATAATTAATAAAGCCCTAACTTCTTCATCAAATTCTATTGTAACCAAAGCTAGCATATTCACAACCGTATTGAAATCATTTAAATGATTTGCTACTGAACTATTCTCAGACATCTTCATATTAAACAACTTTTTCATTAAAAATATCTTGTTAGAGGCAGAGGGTTTTTCATACAACTTCCCTAATGCATCCATTAGATCTTTTGTAGTCTTTTCCTTTGAAACATTAAATAATACCGAAGATGCAAGACATAGCCAGATTGTCCCAAGTGCCTTCCTATCCAACAAATCCCATTCCACATCTGTCATACTCGAGGGTTTGTTCACCTTCTCAGACAACGGAATATAAAGATCCTTTTGATAAAGGTAATCTTCCATCTGCATCTTCCAAAGACTGAAATTCTGCCCGTTGAATTTATCAACCCTAGATCTTCCATCATCTGCCATAGCTCCCACTCAAGCTAAAAACTTTCCCTATGATTCAACACTTCAGCAAACCAAACTAGGCTCTGATACCAATTGTTAGGAAATAAGAGATAAAATATGTGGAATAATCCCTTACAGAATCGCAACAGTAGAAACTAATATGTAAAAAATATTACAGATCTCAAATAAAAGTGCAGAATAAATAACACAACACAGAGGGACAAGATTTAACATGGTTCACCCAATTTGGGCTACGTCCACCAAGAATCACTTGCTCATATTTTATTACAAGCCTCCACTCTCTCAATACAATACCCAGATCTGTTTGGAGCTATGCTCAACAAACTCTACAGAATTCACACTTGAATTCAAAACACATCTGCAATACATTTGCAACATCTATCATATGCATAAGACCATATAAATAGACAACTGCTTAAGCAGTTTTACAAAACCATGGGTATCAAAACCATGGGCCAAAACCTGTCCCATAATATGGGTCAAAATCTCACCCATATGAGAAGAGCACATTTCTCGATATGTCGGGTGCATTTTTTCGAGGCCAAAAAAATTTATGCCTAATTTTTTTTTTCGGGGGCTGCATCCCCGAACCCCTGCTATCGGGGGCCATGCCCCTGAACCCCAGTGAGGATACATGAAAAGTGTACAATACTCTTAGTGTACAGTCTTCAACACTTTCACACATGAAAATAGGCTCCACCAACTACGTTATAGTAGTGTCTAAACCTGCAATCATAGGAAAACATATATGTAACATGGCACCAGTCATCGGTTGTATAAAGTTAAGGCATCCTCCATGAGCATTAATTATAACAGCATAATAGATTTTCTGAATTACTTATCCTCTAGTACCTTGGAAAATGAGCTTACATTCAAGTCCTTTTTGAATCAATACTACATTATTAAAAAATCTTATCTATTTTGCTGAATAGTGACACTTAAAGAGGTAGCTAAGCCTGATGATGAAATTTTACCCTTCATATTAGACCTCTAACCTATACTTATACCCAAGATTCTTGGATGATGTTATCCATGTTACTCCTAAGAACTATCACCCGATTCACAACTGTAACCAAGAACCAATGTCTCAAGTCAACATATTTTTTACTAATAGATGTCATGTTCCATAGATTACATGGGGTCACCAATGAGTTCTCCACATCCCAGTTGTAGCTAAAATTTATTGGTGCACAGTTTGAAACTATGGCCACAGAATTCTTTCCAAAACACCCATGATCCTTTACCAGGAAAATGATCTTGTAGATTTTCCCTATGCTAACCTACAACCTCATCACCTGGACCTCAAGTGTGCCCTTAATCTAACCTTTAGCAATCCAGCTCACTTATTTAAGAAAACAATACGGGTGTTTCACTTATTTTCAATTCCCTAATGCCATGGAAACATTTTAATGTCTTTGGCTAAGGGTTTCAAATAAGCTAGCATGAAGAGATTAGATCAGTAGCCTTGAAGGTCTCTGAGACCACCAAATGGTGGCAATCTGGCAAGCTGAAAAAGAATCCATCTTTGGTCCACCTAAATCAAGGCCCTCCTTCCTCCAAATGTGGCAAATCCCAATACAAGGTCTACTGACACATATCAAGTTCCTCATCTTCCCGATGTCTTGTTAGTCCATCAAGCTTGAATCCTATAACCAACTGATCTGTCTCACCTCAGTATGATGCATTCATCAATAATTTACCTCTAGTGACAAGGTCACAATGGAAAAGGTATTTTGTGAACAATGTATGCATTTTCCATAACCTTTCAAGCCAAACCTTCATAGTAAATAAATCACCAGCCATATCATTATCATGGTGTTATCACTAATCCCATATACCCAATAGAAGCTGAATGGGCAAGGTCAATTAGTTCACTGGTCACATATGGATGGGGGAATTGTCTATGCAATACCCTTCTTTGTGTAATCAGTTGTACATCTAACCAACATTGGTGAAAATCCCTGAAAATTTTATCAATGTCTTGGGAATCACTAGTTTATTATATGGCATCAATTACCTGCTTCTTGACCTGACCAAACAACTATATAGACTATTGGTATTACAGTTAAAGGTCTAGCATAATAGGGTCAGCCATGTTGATTTCAACAAGGGAACCCCACCCTTATCGAAGGAGTTAATACCTCCAAGCCTAAATTAAAGAAGGCAGGGAAAAATCAAGAAGGTAGTTTATGGAATGCCAACATACAATTTGTAAGAATATTTCAACCAGAAAATCACCTTCCCTATCTTGCAATCATAGGAGACCTGGAATTAGTAGCATAATCTGATTAATGACCTGATGGAAGACTACAATGTAGCGAATCGCATTTGAATGCCAAAATCCAAATAGGTGATCTAAAATTTTAGACTCTACTAAATGAAATTGGATCTCAAAACTAAAAGGAGTGTTTCGTGTCAATTTATCTTGGATCCAATCTATGAATATACCAGAAAGTTGCACTCACTGCAGGTATCATTGATAAATGAACTTCTTGAACCATTGGTATGATCACCTTGCTAAATTACCTCAACCTGTCTGAAGTGTTGCACCTATAACTTCAGTAAGATGCAGAGTCATCATGATCTTTCAATAGATACTTGCCAAATCTTATGACATTCTAGAAGGTGTCAAGAGACTTCATACATTTTAAAGGTGGGAAGCCATTAGACTAAAACATTTGATTGAAAGTGGTACACACTCAACATATATGAATTTTATTTTGAGCAACTTAGAGACCCATGTTATAGCACCAAATGGGAATATCTTTCAAGGCTACAAGAACCTTAGGTCCATATGACCCACATGTACTGATTCTGTCATATCAATACCAATATGTGATTTAACAACTATTAGTTGTGTCATAGGGGATAATCACCTTCACCCACACAGCAACACCAAATTTGTATGTTATATACCAGCGTTGGATACCATAACCAAATGATGTATAGAGAATGAAGGAGTGAATGTGTAGACACTAAAATTAGGTCACACTCCCCTTTGGTCCCTAATCAAATAAACACCCTTCAAACATGGGCACCTAACCATGACCCCCCTTCACCCCACTAATATTAATTTAATTAATTAATATATATCCTCAAACCATATTTATTATTTAAATATCTTATTTAAATAATATCCACACATACAGTTCACTTAGACACCTCATCAAGCCACTCACCCTAAGACCTATTCTTAGTAAGTTTCCATAATTAACCGAGTCTTACCCAAACCCTAAAAATGAATGCCTACATTCCCTCTAACCACATTCCCGCATGCTCATAAGAATCTCTCAGTCTAATCCATGGGTTAACGACATGAGATCCAAGGAAATTAAGAGGATCTCCCTAGTTTAGTAAACCTAGGAAATCCCACCTTGACCGACGCCGATTACCCCTAACTGTCGCCGGTTAACCGGAACCATCGTTGGTTACCCCTTTTAACCCCTAAAACAACCTTATTTTCAAGGTTGGAATTTTGAAGGAAGAAAGAAGGTTGAGCAAGCATTAACACATCTTAGAGAGATAACACATCTTCAGAGAGTGAATTCCAGCGAGACATCCACATGCAAGGAAGGAGATCAAATATCTTCTCCACATAGCCATCCCAGCCATGATCTGATCTAACCAAGCAAAGAGGAATGCACATGCAGTCCATGTAGAATCTTTCCTTCATTTGGTGATCAGTTGCAACCTTCAAAACCCTCATCAACACCTCCATCCCTCACTCACAGGCATTCAAGACCAGAATCCAAGTAAGTATAATGTCATACTTTTCTAGTTATTTCATTTCATCATCATTTTATCATATATTGTTTACCTGGCCACCTATTGACCTTATCCAACATTTTCACCTCCATATACCCATTAAAACCTCACAAAATCCTACCCCAGTCACCCAATACCTCATCCCGACTAACCAAATCCTTTGTGCAATCACAAAGGAGACCTAAAAGCTTGTTCTGTGCATTTCCAGATTTCCACATTAACCGACCCCGGTTACACATGACCGTCATCGGTTACCCCTAACTGACATCGGTCTCTATATTTTCCCATACAAGCCATAGAATAGAGACCTACCCACCTAATTTCATTTCACCCTCATCCACTTGTGATCTATCTGAGACCTCTGTCAAACCTGCAGAACCCAAAACCAATCATTTGACCTTTGGATTCTATAATAGCTTAGCCTGTTAGATTAGATCTATTTCTTATTGTATTTTAAGTGAGATACCTAAATCATTTCAAATACAATAGGATTTACTTATTTACAACATTAATTTGTTTAAAACAGTGGACTGACAGCCATCTAGGAAGTATCACACTTCCAGATCTGGCATACGCTAGGTAGTTCACTGCCCATATTGTTTAGTTCCTTCTACTGGTCTTGCTTTTATTACAGGTAGTTCCTCCTAGCCAAAATGAAGCTCTCACGATCAGCTATGGATTCAAAATTCATATGTGCGCAACAACCCATCAACCAACATTTGAACAGGTATTCCTCCTATGCCCGTTACCCTATCTGTTTCGTCAACACTTCAAAGAAACAATCTAAGAATTAGGTGAAACATTTTGGCACGCCCGGTGGGACCCATCCGGGGTTCCTTGCATTTCATTCATTCCTAGGAAAAATTGTGTGTTTGTTTCCCTTCTAAAAAGCGTACACATTAATTTTCTTCCTTGGTAACCCACCTCTTCTTTCTATTTGCTCTAAAGGAAACTTTTCTTTTGGTGTAATTAAAAAGAATCATTTCTTCATGTTTTCTGCATTGTAGTGAAAGAGCATCCCTCTTCCTCTTCATCTTATTGTGTCATCTAATTTCACATTTTCGATTTGGGCTTAAAAATAAGTGCATTCCATTCTGATTTATTACATTAGCTCACATTAATTGAGGGAAACCTATACGCTGGAAGTCATGTCCAGCTGATGGTTGACAAATGAATTGTAGAAAAGCACTTCTTTCTCTTTTCTCTTTCTCTGAGTCTTACCAAACCTCACAAAAATTAAAATTACATACATTCTTAAACAACATATTACCTAGAAGAAGTTGTAGGTGATCACACGATCATGGCACAGTGGGCACCCAGCTCACTACTCTGTCGAGTCATACTTCAGAGCGAAGCCCTGCCCCCACCATAACATACCTGAAACCTCACCTTTTAGATCTCCTTCTTTGTAGGAAGCCATCCTCACAAAAAAAATCTATTTCACAATTCATGTGTAGTCCCTAAATAGCATAAGCTAAACAAACATAATAGAAAGGGCACTCCTAGGATCGCATTTTTCTTAGTGTTTTTGCTTGGCGTGCGTTTTGAGGTGAGAGATCACGCTCTTCACTTTTTTCTATTCATCCTTGCACGCTTCTCATCACAGCTAGTGTATTATGGCTTCACCTGAGTGTGCTTTGGCCATATCATCATCATTCTCAGAATTCTGGGTCTGATTCCACATCAAATTTTAATTCACAACCACTTTTCTTTCATCACTATTTCAATTTCACAGTAATCATCATTGGTTACCTCTGACCACCATTGGTTATACCCAACCAACGTCGGTTCCAGGTCCTTTTGCTAACCTACTCAAAAGGATATTTTATTCATTTTCTTCCACTTTTCACAGTTCCTGTCACTATCATAATTCCCATTGATGTTGTAAACATCATCAAATTTGGCATACCTGTCAGATTTCACCTTCTACCTTGTTTTTTCACTCACTGTCCATTTTCTATAATGACTGACAGCGGTTACCCCTGACCAATGTCAGTTTTCCCTAGCCGGCATCGGTTAACCTGTTTCACATTCTAACCATCATTTGGTACATAATCTAATTTTTACCACTAGATTCACATGTTCCTGTTGTTCTCTGTGTCATTTACAGAGAAGCAGCCCCACCTGATCAGTACTGGTTCACATGGTGCTGACCCAAAGACAAGCAAGCGCACTCGTATTCCACACCAGTTGTCAACCACTCCCACCTAGTCCTTCACCACCTTCCATTTTATCACCAGCCATGGATCCCATCCAACCTATTACTATCGCTACTGGAGATGAGGAGTTTATACGACTCCTTGACCAAAACCCTGTTGCCTTGCAGTTTTACCTTTCCCACTCATCCACTCGAGATGCCTCGGGTCAGTTGATATATGGCATGCCCATATCTATCCCCCTGACTCTCACTCCCACTTCCGCATCAGCCCCATCTGGCTCTGTGCTACCCACATCTGCCTTACCCTAAGTCATTTTGCAACTAGGTCATGTAGCCATTATGATTGCCGCATCTGCAATCTCTGTGGCACCCATTACATCCACCATACCCTCGACAACTACCCTAAACAAAACCTCATCCGCCCCTAATGTCTCACACATACCTAGTAGCTACATCTACCACCTCCAGTGTCGGTGACCCCTACCCCATTTCAGAACGTGTTCCTTTCCATTCCACAATCATTAGCCCCTATTGCCACTAGGGTTACCATGACCCTTCCACCCCCATATACATACTACCAACAACCTCCCTGTTTCATCTATTATTCATTCTGGGTATGTACCCCCTATTTCACTACCTTCTTCTCCATCCACCTACATGGCAGCCCCATACACTAGAATGCCACCCCCATTATATGCCCAAAACCAACCTTCTCATGCTATAGGAGGCATCCAATCATCGCAACCCACCAACGACCTAATTAAATTGATGTTGGACAAGATGCAGACATTAGAGGCATCGGTTTCAGCTCCTGCAACACTCTCACCTATGACGAGATTTGCAATGAGCCATTCACCCATCCATTCCTATCCGTTCATACCTTGTGCATTGGGAAATGCCTAAATTCAACATTTCAATAGCAAAGAAGACCCACAACAACATTTGCAGTCGTTCAAACATGGGTGTTATCTGATCGCTCATGATGATGCCTTGCTCTTGAGAACCTTTCCCATGTCCCTCACTGGACCTACATTAGATTGGTATAGTGGGTTACCTAAACACTCTATATTCTCATTCAATCAGGTAGCCCAAGATTTCTTGGATCATTTCTCTATCAATATCATCAAGAAGGTTACCATGACCGATCTATATTCCACATGTCAGTATGAGGAGGAATCTATCATAGATTTTGTCACTCACTGGTGTAGCCTGATCAATCAACTTACCTTCTAACTGCCACAAACATAACTCATTGAGCTCTTCACATGGGCTTGTGCTAGGCATATCTCCCTGACCTTACAGGTCCAAACCTTCTGAACATTCGATGAAGCATTCACTATGGCACGAAAGTTAGAGATTCGGGCCATCGAAGAGAAGAAAATCCAATTACGCAATAAGAATTTGGCATTCAAGTCAAATGATACCTCTTCTTCTTCCAAACCACAAACCAATTATTCAAAAGCTAAGGGCACCGCTAATGCAGTGGTACTCAAGGCCAGCCCAACTCATCCATCAAATCAGGCTACCCCTCATCTAATCTCTCACCTGTCCAGACTTTTCAATTCAGATGAGAGTAGCAAAAATACACCCCAATTGGGGAACCTTAGTATTCTATCTTAGAAAAGCTTATCAAAGCCGAAGTCATCACCCTTCGACCTATAAAACTACACATGGTTTCGACCCTACTCGCCCCATGCCCATTGGTATAAAGAACATGATTTCTATAACTATCATCGAGTAAAGGGTCATAGTGACGGCAATCCTGCATCGGAACGTTTCAAAATATTGTCCAAGAAATGCTCAAGAAAGGTGAGTTAACCATTTTTGGATAATCCTAATGCACCTACCAATCAAAACCTACACATCTTCAAGAAACCATTTCCTTTAACCATGCCCCTTCATCTAATCAAACCGGTGAGACCTCAACTCATGATACCCATACCCGTGAGGTTCACATGCTATCTTTAATGCGCACCATCACCTCCCAATTACCTCATATTCCTTCCATAGAGGAAATCCTAGCCTGAAATCCTCCTTCCACATTAGAACCAACCTCCCTTTTCCTTCACCATAGAGGAACACCTTTCATCTCCTTCATCACCTACGGAGGAGCCAAATTCACACTTTCCATTGAGACCATCTCACCCCTAGCTTCACCACTCCAGAAAAAGTTGGTGGCACCCACATTACCTCCTCAACCCATATATAGGAGCATCCTGCATTCATCCTCCACCTACACAAAGGAGTAGACCCATTTTCTCTCCATCTGTACCATGCCAGCTAGCACCTACCCTGTCATCTCCTAAGATCATTTTCATAGACCCAGTTTGAGATACCTTTCTCTTGGCGAGCATTCTCCATAGTAAGCTACCCAGAATCTTGCAGACCTACTTTCGGCTCTCTTGTGGAAGTTGAAGCTAGCCAATTCCCCATCTCTAAAACAAATTTTACGGGGATTGCCATTAGTTCCTCTCAACTCCACCTACAGATGTGTCGTTCTGACACGTTTGGCCAATCTCCTTAGATTATGTGGATAGAGCCTATTGAACCCCCATGCCTTTTACTTCCCGTCTCACACAGATCTGCAAAGATCCCCTCTGTACCTCCACTATCTTACCCATTTTTTTTTAGCTATTTCAACCAATCAAACCAAACCCAACCACCTCTATCCACAACTCCCTCCACAACACTTGTTATAGCTCACTCATCCACCTATTAAACATAGATTTAGCTACATCCTCCAATGGCAATGCCATACCTACTCCATAAACCCAAACAGAAGAACTAATAAACCCTCAACCTCATACCCCGGCTGTCCTTCACCTAAACCTATTACTGTTTGCTTTAGGGGTGCACCAACTCAACCACCACCTTACTCACCCACCTATTAAACTAGTTTAGCACATTCCTCCATGTCACAAACCTCACCTGTACTTTATATGCCCAACCTAACTTACACCAGCGTAACCATGCACCTCTTTACCCCATACATCCAATCACACCTACCCAATCACCTTCCACTTGCGCCACCCACTAACAAGTCCTGTCTCCCACATTGAGTCAACCTCGCAACTCCCGCCTCATCTACCTTCACATAGCCAAGAGTTGACCATATGTAATATTTGCAGGCCTTTTGGACCCAGATCTTCCAATCCATGGAGTATGGTCCTTGCCCCTGTGAAATCACCTCCTGCACACCCAATTCTTCTCCTATGTTTCTTACTAGTTTCTTCAAAAACTTTCATCTTCTTAATCATTTCCATCTTGATTATCTTTTTCTTTCTTTCATTTTTGTTACAAACACATCTACTTCATTATTTCTGCTCTTATCTACTACATCAAAAGAATTCACAGGTACTTTTCCTTTATCATTATCCTTACAAGATGTAGAAGCTCTATCTGGACAATTATACTTATAATGACCCTTTTTATAACAACCATAACAAACAACTTCAGAAATATTTCTTTTTGGACCTCTATCTCCTCCATGAGAACTAAATTCCTTTCCTTGAAGAAGATTAATAGTTAACTGACCCTTTTTGAGCAAGATCTTCATACTCAGTAGATGTACTAGGAGAAAATTTGTGCTCACAAGTGGTTGTGGATTCAGGACCAAACCCTGGTGTAGGCTCTACTTTAGCAACAATTTCTTTGGGCTCCTCTTCCATGCTTTCTTCTTAACCTTCTTGCAATCTCCTTTGCTTGTTCAATGGTACCTGGGCGGTCATACTTCACTCGTTGTCTGATCTCTGGCTTCATCCCAAGAATGAAGTGCTTACAGAGGAGATTATCCACGCCATTCATCAACCCATCCGCTAGTCCTTCCTTCCAGATCTGGGCATCGAGCTTCCTCCTTAGCTCTAGAACACGAGCATGATAATCCCTTATCTTCTCCTTCTCTCCTTGGGATAGCTTTGTGATCTCGATCATGAGATCTGCATATTTCTGTTGTTCACCAAATTCTTCAAGAAAACTTTCAGTTAATAAATCCCATGAATTTTTCACATTATCACCTAGTGTTTCAAACCACCTAATGTTGAACCATCCAAAACGGTAGGAAAAAATTCAGTCCATTGTTCCCTTCTTATAAGGCCATTACAAATACAAGATCATTTAAACTCTTGAATGAAAGACCAGAAGCATCTTCATTAGATTGAGCTGAAAAAACAGGAACCTTTCCCCTTTTCAGTAACCACCGTGAAATACCAACCCACAAGTACAATCAACAAGACTTATGTGCACAAATAATTGTAATCACTATACTAGAAAGTGACTTTACACCTTTCTATAGTAAAATATAAATAACCACGGTAAACTATGGTAAACCCCAATGTTGACTCTACTAAAAACTGACTTGGTAAACACTATTCACGGTAAAAAGTGAAGTTACTGCGGTAAATACTATTCACGGTAAAAAGTGACTTTACTGCGGTAATTACTATTCCAGCAAAAAGGACTTTACCATGGTAACTACTATTCATGGCAAAAATGACTTTAACATGGTAACTACTATCTCACTAAATGACTTTACCATGGTAACTACTATGCACAGTAAAAACAAGGTTACCCTCCAATTGATTTTTGACTAAGTGGGAATATCTCTCCAGAAAATCCACCAACGAGGAATGGTCCTGGCAAACATGAACCAAAACTGTCATCACCAATCCGGCACTATGATAATTCTTCACCGGGAACTCCTCGTGCTATGATTATTTACTAATGCACAGCCTTTAGTTTGGTGGATGTAATCTGGAAACAAAACAACAACCGAACACAAGAATACCATTGACTATGATAAGACAGAATGATGACAAATCTGAAATATCAAAGTAAATTATAATATTAACATGAAATTGTTACAATCACTCACCTTCAGTGATTGACTTCACTTCAACAAGACTATGGGAGAAACTTTACAATTACACCTCTTGATGGCTTCTTCAACACACCTTTAACTGATGGCTTCCTTCGCACACTTCCTACAATATTTCTCACTACTTCTTTCTATGCTAAATGAGGGGGGTGGCCTCTCTATTTATAGAACTTCCAGGCTTATCCATCTTATCTCTAAGATAGGATAAGAAATCCACTCTGACGAATCATATTCCATACCTTAACTCTTATCTGTACATGTAAGCTTATCTGTTAAGATAAGATAAACCTTATCATTTTACATGGGTTCCACATTTTTAGACTTTTTACAAATAAAATACACAAAATATTTATGACCTCACTCCTTGTCCTTATTACCAATATAATATTTCTAATTCCTAATCATGTAGACCCTACTTCTCTAATTACCCAAACTTTGACATTTTAACATTACCGGACCACTTACGACAAATATTTACTTTTTACAACATTCCTATTGTACTTTGACTGTTACCGTACTCCACATTATTGGCGGCACCGTACTGACAGCGCCGTTATCTTCTATCAGACGCTACTACTAATTATACTTAACAACATCCTATTCCTAATACATACATTAATGAAATAGAAATTATGGAGGAAAATTTTAGTGTCGACATCTTCCCCCTTCCTAGCTTCTACTCCGTCCTCGGAGTAGACTATTCTGGTGCTTGGAAAATCTTCAACTTGTCGTGGTTGACCCATTTCGTAATGGGAGTGCCATCCAATTCCTCCAGTCGGTACGTACCATTTTCATGCACAGCTGCTATTTTGTAGGGCCCCATCCATTTTGGAAGAAATTTTCTCTGTCTTCTTTTTTTGTATCTGGAATCATATACTAGAACCAAGTCATTCACATGAAATGGAGACCAAAGGATCTTTTGATCAAAGTATTCCTTCTGCTTCATTTTCTTCTTATGGCTTGTATCCTTTGCTATTTCCCTCATTTCCTCTAGCAA
Organism: Taxus chinensis; assembly: GCA_019776745.2. Classification (NCBI taxonomy): domain Eukaryota; kingdom Viridiplantae; phylum Streptophyta; class Pinopsida; order Cupressales; family Taxaceae; genus Taxus; species Taxus chinensis. The sequence continues at coordinate 56,594 of JAHRHJ020001919.1, forward strand.
ATGAAGATGTACCAACCTTTCTTTTACTGAATCACTTTCATCCATCCTTTCATTTTTCATAACTCTCACAGTGGGAATATCAAACTCAATAGGAAGAACTGGATCAATGCCATAGGCCAACTGAAATGGGGAGTATCATGTTGCTGACTTTGATGTTGCCCTATATGCCCACAATGCTGCATGAATCCTTTTATCCCATTTATGTACCTGCAAGGCTGCATCTTTTGCTAGAATTTGACACAACACAAAATTTGTTCGTTCCACCTGTCCATTTGTGCTTGGCTTGTATGTTGTTGCCTTCCTGTGCTTAATAGAAAACTTATTGACTAGGGCTTCTACCACCTCATTAATGAAGTGGCTTCCTTGATCTGTTACAATTTCTAATGGACAACCAAATCTGGTGACAATGCGTTCATATATGAACCTTGCCACTTCATCCATGGAAGTTGTTTTCAATGGCCTAGCTTCAACCCACTTGGTTAAATAATCTGTGGCAACTACAATATACTTATTTTGGCGTGATGTAGTTGGAAGTGGACCTACAATGTCTATTCCCCACTTTTCAAAGGGACCAAGTGGAAGAATAGGACATAATGGAGCTGATGAAGTCTTACGGTTACCATGTGTTTGACAAATATCACATGTCTTACAATAATTATAACAATCTTTAAAAAGAGTGGGCCAGTGATAACCTGCATCCAAGATCCTTCTTGCTGTAAGTTGTCCAGAGAAGTGCCCTCCACATGTACCATTGTGGAATTCTTCTAGCAGCTCCTTCCCTTGATCACGTCCAACTGCCCTCTTGTACTGTCCATCAGGTCCTATTCGAAATAATACTCCATGCAGAATAGAATATGGACGACTGGCTTGAGTAATCTTTCTCTTAGTCTTTGCATTGGCACCATCAGGAAACTTGAATTCATTCAGATAATTCCAAATATCTATGTATTCACTAGGGATTGTGTCAAGGGATAACAATGTTGCATCGGGGAAAATCATCATCATCACAAGATGATCCTAAACCATCATAGGCTCGAGAGAGTGCATCTGCATTGACATGCTTCTTTCCTGGCCTATCTATAATATCAAATTCAAATTCTTGTAGCAAAATTATCCATCTTGCTATCCTCCCTGATGGGTTAGGCTTATTGACAATATATTTTAGAGCCTGATGATCTGTTACAACTATAAATTTCTGCCCTAGCAAGTAATTTCTAAACTTCTTTACAGCAAAAATGATAGCCAGAGCCTCTTTTTCAGTTACAGTATAGTTTACCTCAGCACTGCTCATTTGTCTGCTCCCAAAGTAAATTGGATGTTCATTCCCATTTTCATCCTTTTGGCTCAAAGTACTTCCTAGTGCTGCATCTGAGGCATCAGTGTACACAATGAATGGCTTGCTCCAATCTGGATTCTTCAAAACAGGTGAAGACACCAGGGCTTCCTTCAGTTGTCCAAAAGCTTCATGTGCCTTATTTCCTGGTTCATAAGTAACATCCTTCTTCAAGAACTGGGTTAGTGGCTGTGCAATCTTTGAGAAATTCTTGATGAACCTTCTATAGTAACCCACATGGCCTAAAAATGATCTCAACTTACTTCTATTCATAGGAAATGGTAAATCTTTGATTTTTGAAACTTTATCAGGATCAGTACCAATACCATCTCTGGATACAACATGCCCTAACAAAATGCCTTTAGAACATCCAAAGACACACTTTGTAGGGTTTAGTGAGGCTTGTGCTTCATCTAACCTTTGAAATGTTGTCTCCATTTGGTGCAGGTGGTCCAACTTGCTCCCATAGATGCAAAAATCATCCAGAAATACTCTGATGAAGGTCCCAATGTAGGGTTCGAACACCCTATTCATCAAACGCTGGAATGTTGCTGGAGCATTACACAACCCAAAAGGCATAACTCTATAAGCAAACGTTCCCCAAGGAGTGGTGAACGTGGTCTTCAGCTGATCTTTCTCTGCTATACGAACTTGGTTGTAGCCGCTATATCCATCAGCAAAACTATAGCACTCCTGGCCAGCTACTTCGTCCAAGATCTGATCTGAAAATGGAAGAGGGTAATGATCCTTCTTTGTTGCCTTATTGAGCTTCCTGTAATCAACACAAATGCGTAGCTTCCCATTCTTTTTTATTGAGATCACAATGGGAGAAACCCATTCTGAATTCTCCACAGCAAATATGAATCCTGCATCAAGCAACTTATCTATTTCTTCTTTTACAGTCTTGGAAAAATTAGGATTCATTCTATATGGCATTTGCTTTATGGGCTTAGCACCATCTACCAGCTCAATACAATGTTCTACCCAACTTACTTGACGGAGTTCCTTGTAATCAAAAGTGAATAGGTGTATGTACCTTCGAAAGAGCTGGAGGTAGGATTCCTTCTCACTCTCCATCACAGCATCACCAATCTTTATTTGTTGGAGACGATCATCAACTTCTTCTTCAGATAATTTTATGGGGTCATGAGTTGGTGTGACTGGAAGGATATCCATGACTGAAACATCCACCTCACTTTCTTCATCTTCAGTGTCCACTTCACTGGTACTAGAGTAATCAGAGGATGTCCAATCATCAGTTTCATCACTTGAATCCACAGGTTCTGCCTTATGATGTCGAGGGATCACATTTATCTTCACCCTCTCTCTACCACGTCCAAGTGTCATGAAACCTTCATTCCAGTAGTTTCTTGCATGAACTTCCTTAGCCATGGTCTTCCCAGCACATTGGGTATGCAACAGTACCATTTTTCATCACCTGAAAGTCTACCACACATACAACACCCATAACAGATATTGCCACATTTGAAACTACACCTTCTGGTTTAGTTTTTCCCTTATTTAATGACCTTAACATAAGTGTTGAAGGGCGATCAATTTTTAAACCCAACATATTCATTACAGACTCGGTCATTACATTAACTGCAGCACTCTGACGAATCATATTCCATACCTTAACTCTTATCTGTACATGTAAGCTTATCTGTTAAGATAAGATAAACCTTATCATTTTACATGGGTTCCACATTTTTAGACTTTTTACAAATAAAATACACAAAATATTTATGACCTCACTCCTTGTCCTTATTACCAATATAATATTTCTAATTCCTAATCATGTAGACCCTACTTCTCTACTTACCCAAACTTTGACATTTTAACATTACCGGACCACTTACGACAAATATTTACTTTTTACCACAACATTCCTATTGTACTTTGACTGTTACCGTAGATCCACATTATTGGCGGCACCGTACTGACGGCGCCGTTATCTTCTATTCAGACACTACTACTAATTATACTTAACAACATCCTATTCTCTAATACATACATTTAATGAAATAGAAATTATGGAGGAAAATCTTTAGGTGTCGACAGGGGTTTGGCCCCAAGTTAAAATATATGAATACTATCCAACTGAAGCTGGAAAATAGTATCTCCCAGTTCACAAAGATCAACGACGCCTTCTTCTATTTCATCATCTACCTTTGAGGCCAAACATGACTCATGGTCGTACAACCAAGAGCATTGTTGCAGCTACAGAGAAATGGGGGGCCTTTGTTCACTCAATTCCCCACCTTTACCTATCTGAGGGCAGTTAACTTCTTGGGGAACCAACTAAATTGCCAAGATATGCCAGCCCCAAGTTGATCCTGTTGGAGCTGCCAAGACAACTTATAACCTACCATGAAAAGTGCCTCAAGAGAAAGAAGGGTGGAACTCATTTCCCCCTCACAGTGGGTAGGTATACTTGTATCTCTCACCACAAATCACAGGATATGTTTGCAGAACCTAGAGCTAAATCTAAAGCACAACTTCCCGGCAAGGCCCACCTTTGACCCAAGGAATTTCCTGCCCAAGGCCAAACTCGATCCAATCCACATTCCATAGATTGGATATTTATATCGACCTATATCATGAGTTCGAGAAACTCAGGAGGAAAGACCATTCCCACTTGGCCTTGGCTGAAATCATCCAGTACGGTGTGGCCATCGTCCCAAAAGGCCATCAAACTACTGATCAAGAAGTTGATCAAGTATATCTTGACATGGGTGGAGATGACTGGCCTTTTGCTATGATTGACAGAACCAAAGCGCCTAAGACATATGAGGAAAGGGTCAAGGAAACTCTGCGAAGAATAGAGATCTGGTGCAGAATGAATGGTCTCATCTACCTCGGACTTGATTTCACCACATCTCCATTGGGCAACGCACCTTCCTCGGTCAAGACAACAGCTGCCAAATGGAAAGGGTAAAGGTAAAGAGGGTGAGTCCAGCTCCACCCAAGAGGAAGCTCCTGAAATTCCTCCTTCCGCTTCACAAGAACGGGTTGTAATCCCGGAAAGCTTCTAGAAGAAGAAGCAGCGGAAGATGTTCCAATAGGCACATCCACTCAGGATGTTGCCACTACTATAACAATTGAGGTCCTTCTGTCCCTTCTCCCTCTCCTCCTTCCCCTCCTCAGGTGACCCAAGCGACCATTCCTTTGGTCGTGTCCTCTCCCCCATCTTCCACTGTTCCCCCTTCCTCCTCCCCCATCTTCTCTTCTCTCATGGAGCTGTCCCCCACCATTTCTTCCCTCATCTCTAAGCTCCCTTCAATTCCCATGTCTACCTCCCCTGCAGTATCTTCTTCCTCCTGTGCAAGCACTTTCTTGGCTTCCCTCTCAATGCCGCCTCAAGTGTCTCCACTTTTTTCCCTTCTACTACTGCAGCTGCTCCCTTTTCTATTTCTGGTCCTTCTCCCATAAGTCCAGCATAGGATCTCGCAGCACCTGAGTCAACATAAGCAGGAAAGTTCCCATCGCACTGATGGACTTCTCCGTCATCCCATCAAAAGGGGTTAAGAAGCAAAAATTATAACCCGCTTCTCTCAGAGTGCGTCAGGGGAGAGAGTAATGGAGATAGCATACCCCAATCCTTTAAAGGATAAAAAGGATCTGTCTCCGACAGATTACACAGTGACCCAAGTCACAATGGGGACATCTTCAGAAATCCTTCAAGGAGAGGCCTATCTGCAGTTGATGCCCTTTGCAAGAAGCTCCAAGAAGCAAATGAAGAGAAAAGGTTGTTAAAGGAGAAAAATAAACATCTTCTCCATGCCTTGCAGAAAATGGGCAGTGCACCCCCTACAACTACCGCCGAAACTCCTGAGCCTCTGAGCCAGGATAAGATTAATGAATATACCAAAATCGGTGAGCAGGGCATGGCAGTTTCCACCTGGAGGAGCCAAATCCTCAAGGAAAGTGAGGGAGTGATATTGCTAAGTTCACCAATTTGTATCAAAATATCAATCGAACGAACAGAGAACTCCAGTGATAGCAAGACCCATCTCCAAAGAGCTGGACCATGCCAGGATGCAACATGAGACCTTTCAGAAAATGCTCGACTGTTCAGTCAAAGATCTAGTCAAGTTCGGCGTCTTTGGACACCCTAGAGCCCTCAACAAAATCCTTTCTACTCTGGATTATCATGTTGATCAGCTGGAGTTCATCCTTGAGAAGATTGATAAAAGTAAGGAGGTAAGCCCTGGATGCAATGCATCAAATGGAGTAGATTTTCCTCAGAATGTCTCCAGGGTTGCTCACTTCTTCTTTCACCTTAAGAAAGGTTGAGGAAACTATTTGGATCTTCAAGGAGATCGTTTCACGAGGGCTGGGGCCAGAGGTCACTTTTGACGCCGAATCCATCAACAACTTATTGGCATGTCGCGACTTCATTGGGTACCTGATAGAGGCAGAAAATGATTATTCCAAACTCCCGAAAAGCTCACAGATGAGCGGGAGACTTGCGAAGCTATTAGTGATCGACACAAGGATCCTTCCCAGGATCAACTTCAAACCCATGATCAGCAAGTTCATGGAGTATCGTGCCCAGTTCCACATCTCGTCACCTGAGCAGCAACAAAAGCAGGATACTCCCTTTCAGCCACGGGATGACGATGAATAGTTTCCTTCTTCCCAACTTTCTCCTTGTAAATTATCTAAAGTGTGTTGACACAAATGATGACATCATCCATGTTGCACCATGGGATGATGTCATCCACCAAAGTTGTCAAAAGTCAACAAATGACTTTGTAATCTATTGTAAGATATTTTTGTAATTAAGTGGTTTGTTTGCCTTTTGTCTTCTTTTCTTCTCTCCTTCTATATATTCTTGAATACTTGTTGTATTCAATGGTGGATATCTTTTAGATGAAAAATAGAAGTGAGAAGAAAAGGCTTTGTACTTTTTGTAACAGAAGAATATTTTAATACAAATATTAAGACTTTGTTCTGAATATGTGTGTTATGGGCATCCGATCTTTCTTATGTCAAATCTATGCATTTATTCTGTTGGATCTATCTCTACTTTTTTGTCATTTATTCATCAGTATTGCTTTGTTTCGTCTATGCAAGTAGGTTTGGCTCTTTTTACTACCAATCCCAAAACATAGACCCTCTGACCTTTCTACTTTGGAATTCATTTCTTTTCTCCCTTCAGATCCTGATCTTTCTTCATCCTTCTTTCCTTCATTCCTTTCTGTTTTCATAGTCGGAACTACCCCTACTGGGATGAGATCCCAAACCCCTGAAGGTAGAATATTGTGAGACTTGCACAAGATTCTTCCTGGTAGAATAACAATAAACTAGTTTCGCTTTTCTGACTCAAAGAGGGGCTATGCCCTACACACTGTTGGCTCATCTATCCATATATTTCCCAAGTGACAGATTTTTCGGACCAACAGTTAGAATGGTGAAATTCCGCCGTGTCTCTTATCAGATCCAGTGGACCTATCCCATTCTCCAGTGCATGATAGGAAAATTAGTAGAAAGATCAAAAAAATACATACCAGTTTGGAAGTTTTAACTTTTGTTCAAAATCTGGGAGTAAGTGTAAGAGTTGCATAAAGTGACCTGGAATTGAAAAGTTTCTTATAAGATCCATAGAGTCTGGAGAACTATATGAAGATCAAGTAGTTCGCTAGGAATTTGTATAGACATCTGTCATATTTCCATAGATCTCACTTATTGCACGAGTTTGTATCTCTCATATTTGGAAGTGTTTCTTTGTGAAAGAAAAAAGGGAAGAAAGTAAGTTTTTTTCTCCTTCCCAGAATAAGTGGCTATCCTTGATTCTAGCCCAGGCCGCTCCCAAATAAAAATCCTTGGTGTATAACGTGTTGTTTTTCTCTTGCAAATCAAAAAGGGAATCATCTAAGGCATAAACAATTCAATCACTAACTCAACTATCATTTTTATTTAAAAGTAGAAAAATAGTATAATTTTGGTTTTGTGAACAAATTCCAAAGTAGATAGTTTACATATCACCAAGAGTATGGGAGTGCATAATGTTAGAGTCATAATTTACTCATAACTCATCACAAACTAGGTCTTAAAGGTTTACAAGACTAGAGAAGAACACCTCAAATTTACATGTCCATCGTGTGTGATATTTGAAAGGATTTTGATTTCATTTCTATTAAGGAAATTCCTAGGGAATATAATTAGAGTGTTGATTCCATGGCTACCTCTTCCTCTCACTTTTGTCCTAGAAATGACTTGAAGAAAATGGAGTTCACAGTCTCTATCTGAGTTGAACCCTTGGTTTGTAAGATGCCTAATAATATTATTCTAACACATGTAGACACTGAAAAATGAGCCTATTACTCTAGATTTCAGGGATAGTGACAAGAAAAATATTAGGATTCCTCCATGCATATATTGACCTCCATCCCACATATAATAAGAAGGTATTTTCCCTCACCCCTCACCCTTCCTAATACTTCAAAGACAAAACAATGAATCCTTCTTCATCAAAATATTTTGAAATTTATGAAGTTGAGGAAGAGCCTCTGAAGTTTCTTCTGGATCTTTCTGAGTTTGAATAAAGGAAAACTTATTTAATAGAAGGGACTAGTGACATTCACATTGGGAAAAAAGAGGAACTGAGAAATTTAAAGCTTAATTATTCTTTGTCACCTGAAGAAATATAAGAGCATACAAAGGAACTAAAATAACATTCTAAATCCTTTGAATTTAGTTATAAAGATATGACAAGTGTCACCCTTGATGTAGTATTTCATAAATTCATAACTAAACCTAAAGAAAAGGCCATAAAGAAGAAATTGAGACCTATGAAATCCAAAGTGGCTCTAATGGTTAAAGAGGAGGTAATGAAGCTCCTTTAGGTAGGATTCATAAATCTAGTAGACTACTTTATGTTGCTATTAAACATCTTCCTGGTTCTAAAAATAAATGGAGAAATAAGAACATGTATTGAATTTAGGGACATAAACAAATATTTTTCTAAGGATGACTTCTCACTACCATCCATTAATATCATTTCTGATGCAATGACTAGTTATGAGTTTTTATCACTTATGGACGAGTTCTATGGGTAAAATCAAATTAGGATTTCCAAGGAAGATCAAAGGAATACTACCTTTAACACTCCTTAGGGAACCTTTTGCTATATCATTACTTCGTATGGTCTAAATAATGTTGGTACTACTTAAAAACACACTCGAACTTACATATTACATGATATTATTCAAAAGATTGTGGAGACATATGTTTATGATCTCTTATCAAAAGATAAGAAAAGAGGAGACCACCATGAATATATTTGGATCATTATTTTAGGCTTGATCAAATAATATGTGACCTTAAATATGGATAAATGTGTGTTTGGAGTCACTGGAGGTAAGTTATTATGCTATATCGTTTCTTCTCAAGGACTTAATTTATATCCTACAAAGATCCGATTTATTCTTGAAATGACCCCACTGTTAGACAAGTCTGGTATTAGGTCATTCTTTGGAAAACTTGGGGGAATCCATAGGTTTTTCCTAATTTGATATATGATGTACATCCTATAAATGACTTGATAAAAAAGGATTGTTCTGAGACATGGACCAATGAATGTCACAATGCGTTTGAGTCATTCAAGATATTCCTTATGTCCTCACCAACATTCATGCCACCCAAAGATGATCATCCTCTGATATTATATTCTTGATCCACAAATGTTTGGATTGCGTGCATATTGGCACATGATGATGATGATGGTTGTGAGTGTATAATCTATTTAATTTTTTGTAAATTTATTGACTATGAAACATGGTAAACCTAAGGAGAGAGTTTTTTTCCATCGTGTTTGCAACTAAGAGGTTGAGAAATTACATGCTAAAAAAGGAAATGAGATTAATTGTTAAATCAAAACAATTGTGGATGTTCTTGACTCAAGTATCCTTGTATAAGAAGGAAGGTAGTTTTTATAACATTAATGAAATTTTTTAAGCTTACCTTTGTTAATCAAAACTCTGTAAATAGAAAAATCATCATGGATTGGTTAGCTAATAACCCAATAGGTTATGGGAAGGTAGTTGATTTGGAATTCCTTGATCACTGTGTTTATTACATAGAGGCAAGACCTACCATTTCCTCTTTTTCATGGCATACAGACATAATAATGTCTCACGACCCCTTGTGACCCGCATCCCATTTCGCAACCTAACCTCATTACCTAAACTTTACACAATTATTTATTAATTACCTTGTAATTGATAAATCCACATCACCTTACCCGCCACCTCACTTTGCCACCTCATCATGACCTAGCCCTAACCCTAAACTAAGCTAATTAAGACCCATGACTTGGTCTAGACTCACATCCATAACTAATGCCTCCTTACTCGCACCAAAAGCCGACCTTCTAGCCACTTGACCAAGCCCGCAACTGATCTCTCGGGAGAAAAGCAGGGAAGGTGGGCTATTTTACTAAAAATAGCCTACTTTTTCCTTACCGATGCCGGTTCCTACTCGACCGCCGTCGGTTACGCAACCGCCATCGGTTCCCTGTAAATGGGCTTCCCCAAACCAAAACAACGGATCGGAATTTCATTTTGGAGATCAGTCGAAGGATTTCTGGATCAACACAGAGCATTGCGAGCGAGGAACAGAGTCCAGATCTTCATTTGACAGAGCAGAGACGAGTGGAAATACCAGAAGTGTTTACAACCAAGGAGATCAACTTGCATCTTCGTCAAAATCAGTAAGTCACATCTTGCATGTCCTTCGGTATAACATTTCTTATGCTTCTTGGATCTCAGTACTCCTAAATCCATTTCTGAATCCATTATCCAACGTACCATTGCCTCTAACCGTCATTCTTTTGCTTCTAACCATCCCATTTCCTAATACTATCCAAAAACCAGCCATTACAAACACCACAACCAGCCCAGAAGATCCTATCACCCACCGGTATCGGTTATCAGTAACCGGCATCGGTTATAGGTAACCGCCATCGGTTCCTTTGATCAAAACCAGGAAAAACAGCCTTTCCCCTACCCAGTTCAACGAAACAATTTAATTGATATTTTACTGTCTTTTGTGTTAATTCACGTTAGCAGGGAAACTGACCACCTTCGAAAGGAAGTTTTATATTTCCTGGGCCCAAGGCAGTTTCCTCATTTATTGTTTAATCAAATCTTGTGGTCTTGTGTTCTTATTTGCAGGTAGTCCTTCCCAGACAAAAAGGAGTTCTCCGCAGTCAACCTGATCTTTCTCTACGGTACGCGCACATCATCTCGACATTCTACAGGTATTCCTCCTAACCCTAACCTTATCTGTTTCTATAAGGAACGAAGCATTTCCGAGTGAAACATTTTGGCACGCCCGGTGGGACCCATTTTGGGTTTTTCTTTATTTCTTGCTTGCTTTCATTATAGGGAGCATACTTGCTGTTTTCTTCTTCTAAAAATATTCACGAGGTATTTTATTATTTTGGTAAAGGAACTTGCTTTGTTTTTGCATCTTGCATTAGTGAAAGTCATCTCTTTTGCTTCATCAAATATAATTTTCGATTTGGGTTTTAAAACACATGCATTGCATTCCTGCCTGTTGTTTTTCAATTCTAGTGAACATAGATTAAGTAACAGGTCGTACACGTGGGGGTGATATCCACGGTATTGACAGGAAATTAACCTTAGTTTCACTGCACAACACATACCGAATCACTTCACAATTAACACAACAGCTCAAACATCCCCCCTTTTCCGCGGTATTCCTCCGCCCGATTGAGGTAACCTTATAAGCCAAAACAAACTTGACATTTCCCCTAGGTCTTGTTGTTTAGGATTCTGACATCATCTTACGTCTAAAGGCATAAGCCCACGATAACTAAAATTAACCCTAGGGTTAGTCTCTAGATTTGCGTGTGCCTCTCGCTTGTTTTCAAATCCTGTTTTCTCCGTCATACTTTGTCTTCTGTGATCATAAGTTGCTAAGTACACTCAACGCTGCTAAAAATCAAATTAGCAGCCTTTTATATCTTGTTATCCTAGACTTTTGACACCGGCATCGGTTAAGGGACCGACGTCGTTTGCTCCGTGACCGACACCGGTTACTAAACCGATATCGGTTACTGTCTTCATCAGCCCCTGACAAACCAGCAACTTGCCAAATTCATCATTCTGAGGTTGTTTTTGTTCTTGATAGATTGAAACTTTCCTGTGTGTTCTTGTCTATGGTTGTCATCACTCGGAAGCAAGCCGCCGCCATGGTTTCACATGCCTGCTCTGTGTCTTTGCCTGAATCACCCCCTTCACATTCTATAGGGAACCCTACGGACACCAGTGAGATCCCCCAAATTCCTGTAGGAGACAAGGACTTTGCCAAATTTCTGGATGCTAATCCCAGCGCTGTACAATACTATTTGTCTCATGCCCCTGACCGTACGCCTGATGGTCAGCTCCTTATTGGCATGCCTATTAGTATAGCTGCTCATTTAGCTCCCACTCCTCCTGATAACACTGCCTTACTTCCTGCATCTCTAGCCCCGTCTCCCAATCCGACGGCTTCAGAGGTTCATACGACCCCGATTAGCTTTCCTTTGGTTAATCTTGGACCCCACGTATCGTTACCACCAACTGCCCCTATCTCATCTCTCTTTCAGACCACTCCATTCATGACTTACTCTCTGCCACCTATTCACACGAGCTTTCCTTCTCAAGCTCCGCCTACCTTTTCATTCCCATACACATATCCTGTAACCTCAACACCTTATATGGGACATCCCTATTCTGTGGCACCATCATCTCATCCAACCACAGATTTCATCAAACAAATGATGGACAAAATGCAAAACCTGGAGGCTTCCGTTTCAGGAAGTCGTAGCGCCTTGACATACGAGCAAGTTTGTCGGGAGCCCATTCACCCTTCTGTCCCCCTTCATTCATATCCTCCTCAATGGGAGTTGCCAAAGTTTACTCGTTTTAACAGTAAAGAGGATCCTCAACAACACTTGCGATCATTTAGACATGCTTGTTATTTGATTGCCCATGATGATGCCTTGTTACTCCGCACCTTTCCCATGTCCTTATCAGGACCTGCCTTGGAGTGGTACAGTGCTTTAACCCAGCACTCAATCTTCTCTTTTAACCAACTAGCCCAATCTTTCTTGGATCATTTCTCCATTAACATTGCCAAGAAAGTATCTATCACTGACCTCTATGCCATCCGACAATTTGAAGACGAATCTATCGCAGATTTCGTTGGACGATGGCGGGGCCTTATCAACCAACTTACGTATGCCTTGCCTCAAACCGAACTCATCGAACTATTTACGCGGGCCTGCGCTAAGCACATCTCCCCTACCCTCCAAATTCAAACTTTCCGCACATTCGACGAGGCCTTTACCATGGCTCGGAAGCTAGAAATTCGAGCCTTAGAAGAAGAGAAATTGCGGTTGCGTAACAAAAACCCCAATTTCCGAACTCCTGATTCTACCAACAAGTCAAACACCACCACTCCTCACGCGTCCACTTCTTCTAAATCAAAAGGAGCTGTCCACGCGGTAATGGTCAAATCTCAAACACCGTCCAATGCTCCGCCGAAAACCACTTATAAGTACAAAGCCGAGCCCACCAATTACACTCCCTTGGGAGAAACTTATGGCGTCATCCTGGAGAAATTGCTCAAAGCTGGGGCTATCACCTTGCCCCCTGTTAAACCTCACTCTGGGTTTGACTCCACCCGCGCAATACCTTCCTGGTACAAAGAAAATGACTTTTGTAACTTTCACCGCGTAAAAGGACATAGTCATGAAAACTGCAAGATGTTGAAAAACATAGTGCAGGAAATGGTTGACGCAGGGGATATAACACTCGATAATCCTAACGCCCCTGCTAACCGAAATCTGAAAATTTTCAACAAGCCATTCCCGAATCACTCGTCCAGCAGTAACGTGAACCAAGATATCTTAGCTGAGGAGAGTGTTCATGAGATCCATGCAGTCTTCGATTCTCAGCCAAAAGCCTCTATTGAAAAAATTTTAAATCAAGCCTCTCCACCAACACAGGAGTTTGAATCTCCTTCACCACCATCAAGCCAAAGTGAAATTATTCCTTTACCCATAGAAGAGTTAACTGCCCGGACTTCTCTTCTCATCAACGAGTCTTCTTACACCACATCCCTACAAGACTGTGAGCGGATGCTATCTAATTTATCTATTTCCCAAACGTCCCCTTCTACCACTCTTGCTACACAAGAGGAAGGCTCACCACTCCTTTTGACATCCTTAGACGAGAAATCTCTTACACTAACATCACCACATTCTTTTAACATGACAGATCCCCTCGAACACGCCCTCCTACCTATTAGTCCCTCATCGCCTAAATCTTTTCAACGACCGGTTGACCTCCTAACATCTATTGATACAGTGCCTCATCTACCTCCTGTGTCACACCCGCAATGGACTGGAATTACAACCCACCTTTCTTCCGTACCAAAATTACAAATCACACCTGGAGACTGTCATTCCACAGAAGATAGACAGGCCCTATGGGAACGTTTGAGTACCCCTTTTTCTACTCAAATGCAAATGACTGATCCTGATGTCTCCACCATCTACCCGAAGTGCTTACAGAAGCTTAAAATGCCCCTGTTCTCGCCTTCACCCCCCTCACCTCTACCAAATGCCCCGTCCACTTCTATCAACTTAACCAGATCTTCCCCTACGCTTGGGACCTCACCAATGCCCAGTCTAACACACCCGCCTAAGCGACTCGATCTATCCAAAAATAAATCCGTTCCGCCACCTAGGAGACGAACGCAATCCGGGCCTCTATCACAATTAAAACCCTCATCGTCACACCCACCTTCCATATTGGGACCTCATCCCTCCACATTACACCAATATATCATACCTCCTTTGTTTTCTGCAAAACGACCTACGCCTTCTACACCTATACAGAGATCAAAGGGTATCACAACATCGTTACCCCGCGTATCCGGTCCACCTATCAACCCTAAACCAATCCCATCATCAAAGGATTTATTTTCTGTCACTCCCCTTTCTCCGTGGTTGTTTCCCGCTACCACGCCATCTGTAGCCTCATCATCTAACCAGCTGAACGTAACTTCTGTGTCCAAGAAACCACGTTTAGTGAAAAACATGTGTCAGCACCCCTCGGCTAAACCACCACCCATACGAACTAAACACGCCCAAACATTACCACAACCCACACAATCAATACCCTCATCCTCTTCCGATTTTGACCCACTCAAAGGATCTTACGCCAAAATCCTTGCTATGTTGGTGGAGAATGCGACCATCTCCCTACCTCCACTTAGACCTTATGACCCGTCTAAGCCCCGACCTATGGATTATGATGAGTCTAAAATCTGCGCCTATCACCGCACACCTGGACATGATGTGGAGGGATGCAAAGCTCTAAAAACCATCCTTCGCCAGTCACCTCTTCCGGATAGAAAGATTAAGAAAGACAACTTACGAAGGGAGAGACCTCTAGCGTCAATTCCCTCTACTATACCATCTGTCCCCGCCTCACCAAGATCGATCATTATTACAACCCCACCTCTTGAAGACCATGAATTATCCCAACCATCTTCTTCATCTCAGGTCTACGAGATTAATATGATTAGTGTCGCTACTCGAGGACAGAAAAACAATGGAAAAGCGAAAGAAAACACACCTGCGGCGTCTCTTTCTCCTTCAACCATCCCGATTACACCACCACCTAAAGTGGTTATTCGCGGACCCGCCTATCCCGTCTCTAATGGAGTTGCCCACCGAACCATGATCAAACAGCTTCATCAATCGCCCGTAAAAATGACACTATATGATCTCATTCAGACTTCTGAATCTCATCGACAAGCTCTCGTTGAGATCCTTCAAGGGATAGAGGTTTTACCCAACGAAACCCTGCCCGTTGCCTCCATTCTAACACCCAATCACGTTGCCTCTCTCACCAAACAATCCATCTCCCCCACCACTTCTGTCTCAAAACAACAAGCCGCTGCAGTTAGTTTCTCGGAAGATGAAATTATCGACTTTGGTGCAGAAGACCCTGACCCTGCCCTTTTCATTTCCGCTTACGTCCGAGACATTCGAGTACGTCGGGTTATGATTGACGGGGGCGCTAGCCTAAACATCATCTCTTCAAAAGCCTTCCAACAAATGAACATCCCTTCTAGTTGCATGTGTGCCAACCCCATCATGTTGCGGTCATTCAATGACGCTATTACTTCTACCTTAGGCACCGTGATCCTCAACATTCGCGTAGGCCCACGTACTTTACCCGAACTCTTCTATGTCCTTGAAGGAGAGTTCCAATATAATATATTGCTGGGTCGTCCTTGGATCCGAGCCATGGGATGCGTTCCCTCAACATTACATCGATGCATAAAATTTGAGTACGAGGGGAAGTCCTACACTGTAAAAGCTGATCCTCCCCCCTTCAAAACTTGCAATATGTTATACCGCCCAAACGATGTGCTTATACCAATTAAGACACCCATACATTCAACCCAACCATCCTCTTCAAATGTACCTCAACCATCCACCTCAACTGCACCTACGCCTTCAACTGATGAAACCACCGTCGCACAAACCACTTCTCTTCCCGCAGCTAACATCCCAACCTCCGACCCCTTAGTAGATGTTTTTCATCGCCTCACGCTGGGGGAGTACCGCCTATATAACGTTAGTTCTTTCCCTACCCCGCAGGAGTACGGACAATTACATGCACATCCCACCTACGACCGTCGCGTGGGGGAGGTAATCTCTTACGGACCACCCCATTGTCGCACTAACCTAACGTATGGGGGTGTTGACGCATCCTCCATTACCCCTGAACCTCCTCTTGGTGTGGTTCCCTTCCAATCCGATTTTCAATACCTGACAAATCGTCGCTTCGCCCTCACCTTCTTGACTCGCTGTGCGTGGAAAGGCTTTGGTTTTGGCCTTTACGAACAAGGCCGACATACTCTCATCCCCATCACCACACGCAAACATAATGATCGCAGTGGTCTCGGTTTTTCCGAAACACCTACACAGGAGACACCTCCTGTCAGCTGTATCCTGGAAGAAGAAGGCGTCGCCCCTACCGAACCATCATCACCCACTTTGCCATCATCACCCACAGAATCGATGGACCCTGAATCTATCCCCCCTAACTTTTTTTTTTCATAAATGCCATCTTCATAGGTCCTCTCACTTATCAACGCGATAATGAGGACCCATCCTCTCTTCCCCTTCTGTATCCAGACATGATCGCAGAGGATTCGCCTTCGATTAATGTTGTTGAGTGCCAGGATGACGACTCCATCCTCACTTACCTTGGGGCGGACGACTCCTATCTTCAACGCGCCTTACCATCTGAAACTCAAACCATGCTGAACGAATCTACTATAGAAGTCAACATCCACACGGAGGAAGATCCTCACATAGTGAAGATCGGACAATCCCTTAACACATCAGAACAAGCCGCCTTTACTACCTTTCTCCGTGCTCGCAACCAAGCTTTCGCATGGTCTTACGCTGACATGCCAGGAATTGATCCTACCATTGCCGTCCATAACATCACCCTAAACCCCGATTCCAAACCAGTCAAACAGAAATCGAGAAAAATGCATCCACGCATTGCTCTCTTGGTCAAAGAGGAGCTCCAACGACTCCTTTCTGTTTCCTTCATTCTGCCTATTGACTATCCTCAATGGATTTCTAACATCGTACCTGTCACGAAAGCGACGGGGGGACTTCGGATATGCACGGATTTCCGGGATCTTAACCTCGCTTGCCCTAAGGACGACTTTCCCCTCCCCAGTATTGATCAACTTGTTGATCTCACTGCGGGTCATGAAATGCTTTCTCTCATGGATGGCTTTTCAGGATACAACCAAATTTTGGTTGCCCCTGCCGATCAACACAAAACTGCCTTCATAACTCCTTGGGGAACCTTCTGTTATCGTGTCATGCCGTTTGGCCTTAAGAATGCTGGTGCAACCTATCAGCGGGCTATGACCTACATTTTTCATGACATTATGCACACTATCCTTGAAGATTACGTCGACGATCTTCTTGGCAAGTCTAAACATCGCAGTGAACATCTTGATGTTTTAACCATTATTTTTGATCGCCTGTTGCAATACTCTGTTCGTCTTCAACCAAAGAAATGTGTCTTTGGTGTCCTTTCGGGAAAACTTCTTGGCTTTATCGTCTCTTTGCGTGGCATTGAGGTCGATCCATCTAAAGTAAAAGCTATCCTAGAAATGCCCCCACCCAAAAACCTCAAACAATTGCGTAGTTTGCAGGGTAAACTTCAATCCATCCGGCGTTTCATCTCCCAACTCTCGGATCGATGTCACCCTTTTCATCACCTTCTAAAAAAGGACGTTGCCTTTCAATGGAGTGAGGAGTGTCACCAAGCCTTCGAAGCTCTCAAAACGTATCTCTTGCAGCCACCCGTGCTTATCCCACCCCAGGACGACCGCCCTTTCTACCTTTATCTTTCCGCCACTGACCATGCTATAGGAGCCATGCTCGCACATCGAGACTCGGCACGCCGAGAGCAGGCCGTTTATTATATAAGTCGTACCCTTGTGGATTACGAGACTAGGTATACACATGTAGAAAAATTGTGCCTGGCCCTATCATTCGTCGCCACCAAACTCCGACATTACCTCTTGAATCACAAAACTTTCGTCATCACCAACACAGACCCCATTCATTATATGTACGCCAAACCACACCTAAACCAACGCATCGCTCGATGGCTCATGCTCCTCGCCGACCTTGACCTTGAGTTTATACAACAGAAGTCAATCAAAGGACAAACTCTTGCAGACCAACTTGCGGAGGCCCCTCTACCTGGGGAACAATTTACCAATTTTACCTTCCCCGACGAACTCATCGCCACTCTTTCGCTCGGAGAAGAGTCGTATCAAATGACCCTCTTCTTCGATGGATCTAAGTGCCAGCGCGGCGGAGGAGCCGGCGTTGTTCTCATCCCTCTTGATGCTGAACCTATGCCTCTTTCATTCCGGCTTGATTTCCCCTGCACTAATAATACAGCGGAGTACGAGGCCCTTGTTCTAGGTCTCCAAGTTGCGTTACACTTAGGCATTAAATCTATCAATATCTTTGGTGACTCTCAATTGGTAGTCAATCAAGTTATGGGCATCTACCAATGTAAAAACGAGGAACTTCAGAAGTACAAACACCACGTGGAGTCACTTCTAGCTTTATTTACCCACTATTCTATCCAAACCATTCCCCGCTCCACTAACAAATTTGCGGATACTATGGCTTGCTTAGCCTCGCAGATTCCCGCCGCGCCAACTGACTCTGAATTATTCGTCGTGGTCCAACAACTTTTTGCCCCATCCTATTCAACCTCGGTAGTTTGTATGATAAATACTGTGTCCACTAATTCACAGGATACCTGGTACCACCAATTCCACGACTACCTTACAATCTCTGTCCTCCCACCTGACCTTACTAGTAACGGCAAACGTGCTTTTCTTAAAAGTGTTTCGCGTTATGTTGTCATGGGGGGACTCCTCTATAAACGTGGCTTTGATGGTATCCTCCTTCGCTGTCTAACTGGCGCGGAGGCCACTCATACCATCCAACAGGTCCATGACGGTATTTGTGGTGGACATTTTAGCGGCCTTGCCGTGGCCAAACGAATCCTTCGCCTAGGTTATTATTGGCCTACTCTCAATAACGACTGCTACGAATATGTTAAGCGCTGTGTCATGTGTCAACAACATGCCAATCTTCAACATACTCCTAGCCACCCGCTACAAGTCGCTCGTGATCTTTGGCCTTTCTCACAATGGGGTTTAGACCTTATTGGTGAGATTCACCCGACCTCTTCACAACGTCACCGTTGGATAATCACAGCGACCGAATATTACACAAAATGGGTGGAGGCTATTCCACTCATTTCAATCAAAAAAGAAAAAATTGTCGAGTTCATTAACCACCACATTATCTGTCGTTTTGGTGTTCCTCACCGCCTGATAACAGATAATGGAAAATCTTTCAAAAACAAGTTGTTGCAAGACCTTTGTGACAACTTTGGTATCAAACTTAGTTTCTCATCACCTTACTATCCACAGGCCAATGGGCAAGCCGAGTCCTCTAATAAAACACTAACCAAAATCCTCATGAAAGTTGTCAATGAATCGGAAGAAATTGGCACGATCACATTCCCTTTGCCCTTTGGGCTTATCGTACTAGCATTCGTACTTCTACTAATGCCACACCTTTTTCTTTGGTATACGGTACCGAGGCTGTTTTGCCTCTCGAAATACAAATACCCTCCCTTAGAATATCTCTTCAGGATATTCTCACCAACGATGATTTCCGCCAAGAGCGGTTAGCCCAATTGGAGCTTCTTGATGAACGACGTCTTACAGCTCTCGATCACCTTCAAATCTATCAAAAACGCATCAAGCGTGCTTATGATAAGCGACTTCATGAGCGTACCTTTAAGGTTGGTGATCTTGTCCTCAAAGAGAATCAACATGTCACCAAACTAGAAAAGAGCAAACGTGGAAAATTTGCTCCCAATTGGATTGGGCCTTATATAATCACTCACACCTATGGATCAGGCACTTATCGTTTAGCTTCGCTTAATGGTAAACCTGAGCCTGAACCCCTGAATGCCTTGCATCTTCGACCATTCTACTGTTGAATCTAGTGTTATATCACTTCTTATCTACCTACTGCTCGTCCCTTGAGCTCATTTACCGCTACATACGCTTTGTTTTCTATATCTCCGAATAAAATCAAAATCACTTCGCACCTCCCCTTGATGATGCCTTCCCCTCTTTAGTCTAGTCCATGACTTCAAAGTATTAAAATAAGCCGTATTCTTAAGGGATTTTCTTGAGTCAAACTTCCTACTAAACTAGATGCTTCACGCCAAATGAATATCTAGTCATCTAAATTAAATATAGACTGCTCCCTCGAAGGACAGCTATATGCCAAACTATTGCCGCTACTATAAATAGACTGCTCCCCTGAAGGACAACTATGCACAAAAATCATCTCTGCTACTATAAATAGATTGCTCCCCCGAAGGACAGCTATACACAGTCAGCCTTTATCAGAAGCTTCTCGCATTGATCAGCTTCGTGAAGACCTCAAGAATAAAATAATCAATATCCCTTGTAGACTTCCCGCATCGATCAGTCTACATTCAATAAAATAAAAGCCTCATTCAAAAGAACTTTTTGGGTCATGGACTTGTCTATTTAGGGTAGGTTCTCTTTCGTTGTAACAAGTTCTTTGTACCTCAGCTATATCATCCACATCACCTCACCATTTGTTTCAACTCAAGGGACGTAACGTACACCTGATATATTGTGATCATACAACTCTTTTCAACTATGGACTTCTCGTCTATGCACGGCACTTAGGGCTTCAGGCTCGTTCTACGTTGTGTGGTTTGTTTAGCTCTTTTCACCTACGGAACACTCTTTCCGCTTTGCCTCGCATCTAGGATTGTGTGTTGATCTTAATCAGGACACTATTCCCTCCTACTTGGGTATGCTAACCTTTGCTTTACCTATACCTACACCAACAACATTATCCTACCAGCACCAACAACATTACCCTACCAACATCAAATTTTTACCAAACGACCAATTGCCTAAACCATACCAAATTGCCTAAATTCACCCCTCCCTGATCCTAAGGGAGAACTACATCGGTCTGAGGCCCGTCCTTGCTTTGTGCAATGGGCTATGTAGGCAGCACTTAGGAGACATGGGGTCTCCCAAGGTTAGCTCGACCATCCCCTACCATAACCTATCATGTGTGGTAAATATAAATATTTTTGTGTATTTCTATTTAATTACATTTCTCTTTGATCCTTTTTCAAAACACCGAAAGTCAAAACGACAACATTCTTATTATTATAACGCAAATCAACATACATATCTCGTTTTAGTTAGATGTTAAACAAATACATCTTCTATATCATCGACGCGCAGGTCGGTACTCTTATTTATTCTTATACCTTGCTAACATTTATTTAGACCCTCACGCCTCATCCCAAACTAGGTGATGATCGTGATCGTCGACCCCTCTCGCCAGGCCTCTCTGTCCTCAAAGGTACCACGGCTATTGGTACCGCCCACTGATCTGCCAATCTCTCCTGTAACATCTGAATACGCCCTCTCGCATGGAGAACTCCAGCCTCTAGTCTCGCTGCTCGTGACTCCGCAACCACTAACAATCTTCTTGTCTCATTCACCTGCGTTTGGAGCTGCTGAACCAAACGCTGCAGCCGATCCCTCTCTGCTGTAATCACAGCTATGTCAGGGCGATCGCGTACACCTCGCAACTCTGCTACCCACCATAACCTATAGGCCTCTGTCATTCCTGCATCCATTACACTGCGATCGGCAGCTATCTCCTCGGGCCCTTCTGGAGGTGTTGGCCGGGGTGGTGAGAATGCTGCCTCGGCATCGATCCTCATATATGGTCTATAAGCCTGTGGTATGTCCTGCACAAATCCAAATTGTCGCCGCACGCGATCTATAGGAATCCTCTCATATTCACCTGGCCTGTGCCCCGCGATCCACCTCAATCGCTCTACACCTCTCAACTCCTCAGCTATGTTCTCGGTTACCATATAGTTCCCGTAGGGCCTCCAACAGATATCCGCAACCGTCAACCTCTCCCATACCTGCCTGTAATACTCAATGTCACCCGGCACGGCCTGAGATCTTGCCTCTTGTTCTGTCTGGACCCATCGTCGGAATCCCAACCTCTGTACTCCGGTCTCTCCTGCCTGGATGGATCGGCCTATTGGTCGCACACAAACAATGTGCTCATAGGCCCAACAGTGTAATAAGTATGAGCAATCCAACGTTGTCCTGTGATTTCGCCTACAAGCCCATAAACCCCTGTATAGCTCCGCCAAATATGCAGGTGCCCATGCAAAAGTCACGTTCCTTTCTATCATCTCCCAAATAACACCCATCAATGCCTTTGGAAATCTTCCCCCTTCTGCCCTCGGTAACGCATAATACCCTACCGCTATCATTAAAATCACTGCTAACCTTGTCTCCTCAGGGTGTGCTGCATACATTACCCCATATGTGAATGACAAACCTCGCTGTGTTAAGTCCCGTGCATATGGACCAAACACTTCTGTTATCGCTGCCCGCCCCGCGCTAGGTAGTGCCTGATATACTGGTTCTCCTGTAATAGGGAGTCTCAATATACGAAACACATCTTCCAATGTTACTGTCATTTCACCTGTTGGCAGATAGAAGGTATTTGTCTCGGGATTCCATCTCTCAATCAACGCCTGTAGCATACCATGGTTACGTGCGATTCGTGAATAATATCGGATCCCACTTAACCCCAAACGGTTTATCAACATCCATTCCGCTGGTGTTACATCCGCTCGGATTCGCGACAACAGCGCTGGCACACTATCATTCATCCTCAACCCTGCCTCTGCCTGCATACACCAAAACAACAAACAAACATTCAATCCATTAGGGTTTTTTTCAAACATTCTGGAAATTCCTCCAGTAACCGGTATCGGTTATACATAACCGGTATCGGTTCAGTAACCGATACCGGTTCTCCCTAACCGCTACCGGTCACTGTCAATTACATACATCTTGCCTGAAACAACCACCTACGACAATAAATTGATCGTTTATTTCTTTCTATATACACAGACATACCCAAAACCCCGAATTACCTACCCCATAACACGCACCTCATCTATACCCCTGGCTATCATGTTGTCTTTCTCATATCTACTTACCTATTCTCCTCTAGCTCATTCACAAAACATGCAGAAATCAAATCACAACCACACCGTTTACCTCTTGGGTTGCAGTAGCTTGAGGTGGCCCCTGTCTTCCCTCTTGTCCTTGCCTGCTGGATGCTTCTCCTCGTTCGGCCATGATCACCACCCTTTTCAACTTTGTCTTTCTGCCTTCTGAACCTCGGATCACATTCACTTTCCTTGTCTCTTTTCTCCTTCTCACCCAAATCTCTCATGCAAATACCTGTCTCAGTCGTCAAAAAGCGTCGCGTTCGCATATTTAACCTCTTGCATGGCTCTAAAATTACAACTCAAGTTGCCACCCTAGCTTTTCTATTTTTAGAAAAACTCATACCTAAATAACCGGTATCGGTCGTGTAACCGATATCGGTCATACAGCTACCGACATCGGTTACCTAACCGATACCGGTTACACACCTTCCTTTTTGAAACAGGGTTCTTTTCTTCATTTCTCATCTAAATTTTTGTCGCGCCCGCCTCTTTTCCTGCATAACCACACCATTTACCACATTTGTTCATCCACCACACATAACATTACAATTTCATTAACATCATTTATTTTATACAAATACACAAACCATCAACTACGGATATCAAGAAACTATCAATCTATACATCATTTGGATCCAACTCATCAGTTACATATAT
Organism: Taxus chinensis; assembly: GCA_019776745.2. Lineage (NCBI taxonomy): Eukaryota > Viridiplantae > Streptophyta > Pinopsida > Cupressales > Taxaceae > Taxus > Taxus chinensis. Next base: position 80,366 of record JAHRHJ020001919.1, read on the forward strand.
CACAATGTCACAAAACCACCAATTCATCACATAACATGACATTCATATATACGTACACAAAAAAGAAAAACATCACCATCATCCATCTATCAACATGTCAATTAAACTCATCACACATTCTATATATTACCAGCCATTAACCAAATATTTAAACACATTTTGAACACTGCATATGGATCAAAACATCGTCTCTATATATATACAAATTTTCAAAAATACAATGTGTCCTACATCGGGGCCTCTGTGATCTCATAATATACCAAAGCCGGCACGCAGGCCGCAATACCTACCAAAAATCTCGACTCGGCTCGCAGGCCGGTCTCTCATATCAAAAATATACTCGGCTCGCAGGCCGGTATCAAATGTACAACCTGTACTCGGCTCGCAGGCCGGTATATAATAAATAAATGAATCAATGCAATGAATAAGTGTCGGCACGCAGGCCTCTATCAATACAACCGGTTCGCAGACCGGTGCCCATGTCCCTATACAAAACCATGTCGGGGATCTATCAGCTCTCCCCACCGCCCTCGGCACCTCTCCCCGCTGGTCCCTGTGGTGCCTCTCGCCTCCTGCCCGTCACAGACACGCCAGCTGTGGCTGCCCCTCCCTGAGATCTCTGGCTGTGCGAGGTCTCTGCCCTATGTGCTGCATACGCCTGATACTCGACTCCGGTACTATCAAGAATATCTTGATAATAACGGGCCTCTGCTCTAACCTCCATATAACGATCTCGCGCCACTGAAGGAACTGGGGCTGGTCCCCTGGCACCTAACACCAATACCCCCTGAGCCTGTACCTGCACCTGTGGCTGTGGTGCTAGTGGTGGTGCGACCTGTGCCTGTACCTGCACCTGTGGCCGTGGTGGTATCTGGGGCTGTGGCTGTACTGCTGCTGGTACGGCTGCCTGTACCTGTACCTGTGCCTGTGGCTGTGCTGCTGGTGGTGGTGCTGCCTGTGCCTGTACCTGAGCCTGGGCTAACTGCCCCTGTAGGACACCTATCTGTGCCTGTGCAGCAGCCAACTGTCCCTGTAATAGCTGCACCTGCCCCCGGAGCTGATCTCTCTCTGCCATAACTGCAGCCAAGTCTGGCTGCGCAGGCGGTACTATCCTCGCTGCTCTCTGCCCAGCCCACCACACCCTGTATGCTCCCGTGCACCCGGCATCATCCACACCCTCACCTGCTGGTCTCTCCGCTACCCAGTCTGGATCCAAAGGCTGTGGCGCTGGCAGTGGGGCCTCTACATCATCCCTCCGGTACTGAGGGAAGGGAGGTGGCTCGTCCTGTCGTAACCCCATCTGCCTGCGTACCCTCTCTAGGGGTATCCGCTCGTACTCTCCCGGCCTCCGTCCTGCTATCCAGAATGTATACTGGATCAGGCGCAGCTGTACGCGGGCTCCTCTGCCAGGCTGATGACCTCTGTAGGGTCTCCATATAATGTCTACTGCTGTAAGGCCCTCTAGCAAGTGTCTATAATAGGCCACATCCCGACCTGCAACAACTGCTCGTGGCTGGCCCACGACCCCCAACCACCTCTGAAAGCCATATCGGTATACGACCTGTGGCCCTGGCTGCTGGGGTAGCCCTACTGGCCTGATGCATACGATGTGCTCGTATGCCCAACAGTGCAACAAAAATGTAGAACAAATACCAAATCGCCTCCTCCGGCGATAGCCCCATAACTCCCTGTATAATTGCACCAGATACACTGGTGCCCATGCGAAACAGGTGTGCTCCTCCACCATCTCCAGCAGCACCCCCATCAATGCCCATGGGAAGCGGCCTCCCTCTGAATCCGGGAGGGCGAAGCAGGTGATCCCTATCATCATCAACACGGCAAGCCGTGTCTCATGTCTGTGTGCGCGTGTGCGCGGTACATATCACCATATCCAATGCTCGCGCTATGATACGTAAGAAGCGCGGCTGCATCCCCAAAAACCTGCAGTATGCTGTCCATCGCAGTCTCTGAATCTACCTGGAAACTGCCTCTCCCTCGATCGGTAGCCGCAGGATGCGATACACATCCTCTAATGTGACGGTCATCTCTCCAGTCGGCAGATGGAACACATTGGCCGCCGGATCCCATCTCTCGATGAGGGCGACCATCAGACTATGATCTCTCTCTATCGCTCTGTACCTCTGGACCTCGCCGAGTCCTACCTCGCGCATGATGGCCCAATGCGCCGCAGATATGTGTGGCCTCATTCGACTCAATAATGGAGGCATCCTATCACGCATCGTCAACTGCTGACGTGCCTGCAAAATCAACCCACATCTTTAAACCTACTCTTTATTATAACATCTACTTTACCATCTAAACCCCCTTTTTACAACCCAACCCAAAATAACCCCCCCTAACCCTTTAACCAACCCCCACACCACCCTAAACCCAACCCACCCAAACCTACACCCTAACCCACCAACACCCCCAACCCACCTACCCTTCACCCAACCCAACCCTAAACCCTAAACCAACCCATCCCAAACCCAACCCTAAACCCACTCCAACCAACCCCAACAAGCCACCCTAAACCATAAACCCTAAATCCCATCCCAACTACCCAACCACACCCCAACCCAACCCACACCTAAACCCTAAACCCCTAAACCCAACCCAACCCACACCCAACCCAACCCAACCCACCCACCCACCTTCAAACCCAACCCACCCTAAAAATCAACTCCCCTCAACCCATCCCAACCCCACCGATACCGGCCGATACGCGACCGATGCCGGTTTCCCCCATTTCAACCTACCTATCTTTTTCGACCGATACCGGTCGCCTAGTGACCGACATCGGTCACTGTCTCCTCCCCGAGCCGAACCCCCGCGCGGCCCCCAAAGACCATTTTTTCACCTATTTTTACCCCTCTACCCACCCAAACACCCCAAATTTTACACACCTAGCCGCCTTACCCTATCTTACCTATCTATACCCTCTCTCTTTTTCCAATTACGTCTATTTACTCCTCATTTCCTAAAACAACTAAATTCCTACCCAAACCCCCAATCTCACTTAATCACAACCAAATGCATAAAATAAAGAGTTTAGAACCTACCGGTACGACGACACGTCGTCGTGGTGGGATGGGTGGTGGCGGTCCAGCTGGTCCAGCCCCTCCAGCTCCTCCTGCCTGTGCCATGGCTCCAATCCTGATCTGCTGGGTCCCCGGCCAATCACCTGCTGCCTCCTCCTCAATCGGGCCCACTATCAACTCTCTCCGCCAATCAAATAGCTCCACCTCACTCAATAACCCTCCAAATCAACTCTCCACGTCAGACAAGTCAATTTGGATTGCAAATAACAAAAGTGACAATGACAGGCCGTATTTTTCTTTTTATAGGTTTTTCGACCTTAACCGATGTCGGTTTCATTTTGGCCCTAAGAAACCGGTATCGGTCCCTTAACCGATATCGGTCATCCAGAATCGACATCGGTTTGATACCCAACTTTCACCCCATTCTTTGCCGTTCTTTACTCCTTGCCTCTTTTTCACCAATATCGCCTCTGTCCACCTTTGCTGCACAACATTTGTTCACTTGTCCAGCCTGACCTACGGCCTCAACCTACCAATTGGCCTGACCCAAGGCCTCAACCTACCTATTTGGCCTGACCTAAGGCCTCAACCTACCAATTGGCGACCGCCTCAACCTACCAAGGCCTCAACCTACCTACCATTCGGCCCGACCTAAGGCCTCAACCTACCAATTGGCCCGACCCAAGGCCTCAACCTACCTATTTGGCCCGATCCAAGGCCTCAACCTACCTATTTGGCCCGACCTAAGGCCTCAACCTACCAATTGGCCCGACCCAAGGCCTCAACCTACCAATTTGGCCCGACCCAAGGCCTCAACCTACCATTCGGCCCGACCTAAGGCCTCAACCTACCAATTGGCCCGACCCAAGGCCTCGCCCTACCTATTTAGCCCGACCCAAGGCCTCAACCTACCCACCTAACCTGACCCAGGGCCACCGCCCAACCACTTGGCCTGACCCAAGGCCGTATCACTTCCATACCATACCCACAATCAACGTTTTATTTTATACATCCATCATGTACCTTGTGTTCAATCGAGCTCACCTGTTCGTGTTTTAGCATGATTAGGGTCCTTGACTTGATCTGTCGACCAGCTTTGCCCAGACCTAGACCGTGACGTTTATCTCAACCAAACCAACCTTTTGGTACTGCCGAACATGCCTAAACGTTCCGGTACCTTACCTGTTATATACCCTGGAGCTACTTCCTATGCCTTGGATACCAGGATTATATCACCCTTGTTTGGATAAACTATCGACCTTTGCCTATACATTGCTGGTTTGCTAGTCAAATCATGTACCCTAGTCGTACTATTACATTTCAACATGCGTCTGCTTCCTTGGACCTACCCCACCACCTTACCATCCTCTCTACAACATTTACCCTTTATCAACCCTATCCCTGATTTCCCGTTCACTCAATCTGTGATAGATTTGAGGGGGATTACCTATATCCTTAACATGAGAAACCACTTCATATTATTGTCCGCGCAGCTTTACAGAACAAGCTACACGACAATAAGGGGCTAATGTAGACACCAAATTCGTGTCTCACGACCCCTTGTGACCCACATCCCATTTCGCAACCTAACCTCATTACCTAAACTTTACACAATTATTTATTAATTACCTTGTAATTGATAAATCCACATCACCTTACCCGCCACCTCACTTTGCCACCTCATCATGACCTAGCCCTAACCCTAAACTACCCTAATTAAGACCCATGACTTGGTCTAGACTCACATCCATAACTAATGCCTCCTTACTCGCACCAAAAGCCGACCTTCTAGCCACTTGACCAAGCCCGCAACTGATCTCTCGGGAGAAAAGCAGGGAAGGTGGGCTATTTTAGTAAAAATAGCCTACTTTTTCCTTACCGATGCCGGTTCCTACTCGACCGCCGTCGGTTACGCAACCGCCATCGGTTCCCTGTAAATGGGCTCCCCAAACCAAAACAACGGATCGGAATTTCATTTTGGAGATCAGTCGAAGGATTTCTGGATCAACACAGAGCATTGCGAGCGAGGAACAGAGTCCAGATCTTCATTTGACAGAGCAGAGACGAGTGGAAATACCAGAAGTGTTTACAACCAAGGAGATCAACTTGCATCTTCGTCAAAATCAGTAAGTCACATCTTGCATGTCCTTCGGTATAACATTTCTTATGCTTCTTGGATCTCAGTACTCCTAAATCCATTTCTGAATCCATTATCCAACGTACCATTGCCTCTAACCGTCATTCTTTTGCTTCTAACCATCCCATTTCCTAATACTATCCAAAAACCAGCCATTACAAACACCACAACCAGCCCAGAAGATCCTATCACCCACCGGTATCGGTTATCAGTAACCGGCATCGGTTATAGGTAACCGCCATCGGTTCCTTTGATCAAAACCAGGAAAAACAGCCTTTCCCCTACCCAGTTCAACGAAACAATTTAATTGATATTTTACTGTCTTTTGTGTTAATTCACGTTAGCAGGGAAACTGACCACCTTCGAAAGGAAGTTTTATATTTCCTGGGCCCAAGGCAGTTTCCTCATTTATTGTTTAATCAAATCTTGTGGTCTTGTGTTCTTATTTGCAGGTAGTCCTTCCCAGACAAAAAGGAGTTCTCCGCAGTCAACCTGATCTTTCTCTACGGTACGCGCACATCATCTCGACATTCTACAGGTATTCCTCCTAACCCTAACCTTATCTGTTTCTATAAGGAACGAAGCATTTCCGAATCAGGCTTCCTTAAAGGACAACTACCCACTTCCTATAATGGATCAAGTTCTACAAGTAGTAACTAGATCAGAAATGCTGTCCATTCTTGATGGTTTTTCAGGCTACAATCAGATTGAAGTTTCACCTAAAGACCAATTTAAAACAGCTTTCACTACTCCCTGGGGTACGTTTGCCTACAGCAGGATGCCTTTTGGCCTGACCAATGCTGGCGCCACTTTTCAGCGGGCCATGGACCTCACATTCAAAGGTATGATGGGGAAGGTCATTGTGGTTTATCTAGATGACTTAACTGTGTTCTCTAAACAATGAAATGATCATTGTGGTCATTTGGAGCAAGTATTGGCTAGATGCCGAGAGCACGAGGTTTCCTTGAACCCAAAAAAGTCTGTTTTTGGAGTCACAGAAGGAAAGTTGCTAGGATATGTTATTAGCAAAGAAGGAACAAAGACAGATACTGAAAGAGTTAAGGCTTTTCAGAGCCTTACTTGTCCTACAAACAAGACCGGCATCCACTCTTTCTTCGGAAAGGTGAATTTTCTTAGGCGCTTTATTCCCGACTTTGCTGAAAATACTCATCATATATTAGACATGATGAAAGGGTCACCAAATTTCTGATGGAACGAGGAAGGGAAAAGGTAATTCGAAGAAATAAAATATTCTGTCGCTCACGCACCAGTCCTGGTATGTCCCGACTTCTCCAAGGATTTTATCATGTATAGCTATGCATCTGAGCATACTATATCTGCCATCTTGATGCAAAAGAATTCTGAGGATGTTGAATCTCCGATTGTGTTCATGAGCTCTCCCCTCAAGCTTCATGAATTAAAAATGTCTCAGTTGGAAAAGCATGCCTTCACCGTTGTCAAAGCAGTCAAAAAATTCAGGTATTACATTTTAAATTCTCACACAGTAGTGCTGGTCCCTGACACAACAATCAAGTCAATTTTAACTCAATAGGAGTTAGGAAGCTTGCGAGGAAATTGGATTGCAAAGGTCCAAGAGTACGATCTGGATATAAAACCAACTAAGTTGGTAAGAGGCAAAGGTCTATGTCAACTTATGGCTAAAAACCAAGGGTTAGAAGTTTCCAGAGGAAAGGATGATTGTACCAATGAAGCACAAAGTCATTTGGAGAAACCCTATTCACTGCCTATGGTCCTATTTGTTGCAACCAGCGATGAGTGGTATTTTGATATTGCTTTCTTCCTCACCTACGGTGAATGCCTAGTTCACTTAACCATAAAGGAGAAATGCACTATAAAGCTCAGAGTAGCCAAATATGTCATCTGGGATGACAGTTTATACAAACACGGGATAGATGGCGTATTCTTGCGATGTGTCGATGAGTCACATCAGGTGAAGTTACTTGAAAGTTTTCATAATTCAGCCTGTGGAGGCCATTTCTCCTCTTCCGTGACAACACACAAGATCATCCGGGCCAGGTACTATTGGCTGACGCTTTTCCAAGATACAGCTACCTAGGTGGCAAAGTGTGAGCCTTGCCAGCAGTTCGTCGGCAAGCCCAAATTAGCTACTTTTCCCCTCAGGCCAGTCATTGTCGACGAACCATTCAAGTAGTGGGGAATTGATTTTATCGATGCACTCGATCCCCAATCGAGTGTCGAACATAGTTATGTCCTAATAGAAACAGATTACTTCACCAAGTGGGTGGAAGCCATGCCTGTCAAACATGACACTTCCGAGGTTGTTTGCAGTTTTATCAAAGAAAATATCATTGTCAGGTTTGGCATTCCAAACAAGATTGTTGCTGATAACGCTTCCAACTTCTCCTCGCGAGAAGTTATTAGTTTTTGCTATGAATACAGAATAACTTTGGCTCATGCCTCGGATTATTACCCTTAGGGAAATGGTCAGGCAGAATTCAGTAACAAAAACTTGGTGACCATCATACAAAAGCTAGTGGATGAGAATCAATGAATGTGGCACAAGTCCTTATACGATGCTTTGTGGGCAGACCACATTACCCCCAAGAGATCTCTTGGTATGTCACCTTTTCAAGTGTTATATGGCACCGATGCCGAGCTTCCCATTTCCGCTGAACTCCTTACTTTGTGCTTGGCACAGGCAATCAAAGATGAGACTTTTCAAAATTCCCTTAAAAAGAGGATCATGTATCTAGCAGAGCTCGAAGAAAAAAAGAGTAAGGGTGGTCGACAAGATCACTGAACATCAGAATCAGGTCAAAAGATTGTTCGATAAAAAAGCTAAGCAGAGAAGTTTCCAGGTGGGAGACATCGTTCTTCTGTGGGACAAATGAAGAGAGCTAAAGGGCATGCATGGAAATTTTGATTCCCTGTGGAGAGGGCCTTTCAAGATCAAGCAGCTCAACGGAGAGGATAGTTTCTATCTCTTGTAGCTGGATGGAACTGAGCTCCTGCTTCCCTATAGCGGGCAGCATCTAAAAATCTTCAGGAAGTAGAGCTTGATCTCTTCTTTGTACAGTTTGCTTCAGTTGTGTGTTTGTTTTTGTCCTGTGTTTGCTTTTGTTGGTTTTGTGTTTCCCCTTCCGGTCTCCCTTGTTTTTGACTCTGTTACCCAATGGATAGGCACGTGAGATCTGGGATTCTCTACCCCCGAGGTTCGCTCAGAGATAGTCCCAAGAAAGAGCCACCTGTTATCCCGTAAAATTGGCAAAAGCAATTTTATAGATAACCCTACCAAAATTTTGTTCTGGTCTCTCATCACGGACCCCTTGCATTCGAAGCGTTGCAAAATCCCTTCCCGGGAAATCTAGTTTTCTGAACTTAGCCATTTTTGGTCTTTTTTGTTCGGGTGCACATAATGACTATGCAACATCAAGTTTTGGTGCACCCCCTTTTAAATACTTTGGCGCACAGTTTGAGGTGTCAACAAGTGTTTTGATATGCCTCACTATGTTGCGTCTTTCTTGCATTCGCCAAGGCGCATGTGCCTTCATGTCAACAATACTTTTGTTGCGCCACTTTTTGGTGCGCCAAGGGTGCGTACATATTCTTGTGTCAAAAAAAACTTTTGGTGCGCCAAAGGTGCACATAACTTCGTGATGGCAGGTGTTTTGATGCACCAAAGGGCGCATCCTTTCCAGTTTGTCGACAGTGCACTTTTGGTGCACCACTTGAAAAAAGTGGGCGGCACATTTATTACCACCTCGTCTATATATAGGCACGTCTGCACTTTCATTTTCATCCAGTCAGAATCACGTGATTTTTTCTCTTACCTTTATACTTGTCAGCGCACCTTGCCCTGTCATTTTCGAATCACTTCGAGGACCCGGGTTTCACACTTCTCCATTATATAATCCTGGTAAAGAGGTCCTCATGTTACTTTTGTGCATGTTTGGTGTTTTGGTGTTTTGGATGCTTGTTGGTGTGTGATTGGGTTAAAAAAGATCTGTCAAAACCATGAACTCAACCCCTTCTTTGCTGCTTTTCTTTATTCTTCCCCATGCATTTTCCCCCTCTTTCCAGATTTGCTGGAAAAGGGGACTCTATCCTGAAAAGATGGCTTAGAACTCCTTATTTTTAGCTTCTTCATCACCCAAAGATACCCTTAAAAATAATCTTATAAACATGTGAACACCTTAGAGAAGAGAATCAAAGCTTCAAAGAAAGACTGTGATTTTTCCTCTTTTGGCGCATCTGCTCACCCCTGCAACATAATATACAATCGTACCAATGGTGTATATACCATGCATGTTACATAAAGAACAGTTACGCCCTCAAGGCGCACTTCCTTCGCCTATTACACCCGCTTTCCTTGCGCCCTACTTGGCGCACCAGACTCACATGTTGCATTGTTGAAACTTGCGCCATTGGCGCACCCTGCATCCATGCAACACCAACTTTATTTGCGCCAAGTGCAAAAGATATAAACAGCACGGGCGCATCCATTGTCACAACAAAATTATGTTATGCAGACCTTCCTATGCGCCGCACCAAGTCCTCCTGTGGGCGTAGGAAAAAAATGATGTTACACGCATTAAACCTGCACCCTTTGGTGCATCCTGTACCTGTGTAACATGAAAATAATCAGCACCCACTATAAGATGCATACATATGGCGCAGGCGCACTTCTGCTTGCAACAACAAAAAACATAACCTACAGTATCCACGCACCATGCACCCTTCAGCATTGTCTTATCCCTCGTAGTAGCCCTTTTCTATGTGCCATATTATTTAACCCTGTAACCTGTAGTATTCATGTGCCCTGTGCCCTGAGGCCTTAAAATTGCTAACTCTTTCTGTTTTCAATGCTTTAATGGAAGATCAAACAGCTAATATGACTTTCTTGCGTTGGGTTTCACTTCTTATTCTTGCAGATCAGCAACTGAGTTCAGAGTTACATATGTCAACATCAAGCAAGAGACCTACCAAATCTAAGGGAAAAGCTAAGCTCACAGAAGAAGAAATGAAGTACAAATATCAGAGGGTCAGGATGCCCGAATCCCAGGCAGAGTGTGACCTAGATATCAAAGACCCAGAACTTGGTCACATTGATATGGAGGATTTCTGGGCCAGAACCCAGAGGGTCACAAGAAGTTCATGGATGGACAAACTGATGGGTAGTGGGTTACATTTTGCTGGAGGGATCCCAGTTAGTGCCGTGAACAATGAGTTCATGATGGTGGTGGCCCGCTGCTACAACAAAGATATAAGATGTGTCCACAATGAGAAGGGCGAGGTCATAATCAACCTCACTGCCCGCCACTTCGAAATAATGCTCGGCATCCCTCACCACCGGCACTTTGTGGCCCTGAGCCAGGAAGATTGCATAAAAGCTTGGGATGACAATGAGGATCAGTGCATGCAGTTGATGAACAAAGTATACCTAAAGAACAAAAAGGTGGTGACCAGATGGCCACAAGTCATTCATCGCAGTGACTTTTTAGAGGAACTCAGTGACACAATCACGTTCCTGAGTAGAGTGTTTGGGCTTCCTGATGCCCATTACTTTCACAAGTGGATGCTGAGGTACTTAGAAATGATGAACAAAAATGTGCCAAATCAACGCTTTGAGTGGGCGGAGATCATAAGTAGCACAATATCTGAATAGCTCCAACAACTTGCACACAACGGGGAGGTTCTATATGAACTCCTACGTAGTCTATGTTGTGGCTTCAGAAAGAGACTATCCAGCTCTGATGCGGTGTGGGGTTTGGCCCCAAGTTAAAATATATGAATACTATCCAGAACTGAAGCTGGAAAATAGCATCCCCCAGTTCACAAAGATCAACGATGCCTTCTTCTACAGCATCATTTGCCTTTTGAGGCCGAATATGACTCACGGTTGTACGACCAAGAGCATTGTAGCAGCTACAGAGAAATGGGGGGCCCTGTTCACTCAATTCCCCACCTTCACCTATCTGAGGGCAGTTAACTTCTTGGGGGAACCAACTAAATTGCCGAGATATGTCGGCCCCAAGTTGATCCTGTTGGAGCTGTCGAGACAACTTATCACCTACCACGAGAAGTGTCTCAAGAGAAAGAAGGGTGGAACTCCTTTCCCCCTCACAGTGGGCAGGTATACTTGTCTCTCTCACCACAAGGCGAAGGATATGTTTAGCAGAACTGGAGCTGCTAAATCTAAAGCATAACTTCCCAGCAAGGCCCACCTTCGACCCAAGAAATTGTCTGCCTAGGGCCAAACTCGATCCGATCCACATCCCTCAGATCGAAGACATTTACATCGACATATATCATGAGGTCAAGCTCAGGAGGAAGGATCATTCCCGCTTGGCCTTAGCAGAAATCATCCAGTACGGTGTGGCCATCATCCCAAAAGGCTATCAAACTACTGAGCAAGAATTTGATCAAGTGTATCTTGACACAGGTGGAGATGATTGGCCTTTCACCGTGATTGAAAGAAAAAAAGCTCCTCAGACAATAGAGGAAAGGGTCAAGGAAACTCTACGAAGAACAGAGCATTGGTGCCGAATGAATGGTCTCATCTACCTCGGAGTTGATTTCATCACATCTCCGTTGGGCAACGCACCTCCTCGGTCAAAACAGCTACCAAAGGGCAAGGGGAAAGGTAAAGAGGGTGAGTCCAGCTCCACCAAAGAGGGAGCTCCTGAAAGCCCCTCCTTCCGCTTCACAAGAATGAGTTGAAATCCTGGAAAGCTTAGAACAAGAAGCAGCAAAAGATGTTCCAATAGGCACATCCACTTAGGATGTGGCCACAACTATAACTATTGAGGTCCCTTTTGTCCCTTCTCCTTCTCCTCCTTCCCCTCCTCGAGTGACCCAAGCGACCATTCCTTTGGTCATGTCCTCTCCCCCTTCTTCTACTGTTCCCCCTTCTTCATCATCCATCTTCTCTTCTCTCACAGAGCTGTCCCCCTCCATTTCTTCCCTCATCTCTGAGCTCCCTTCCATTCCTATGTCTACCTCCCCTGTAGTATCTCTTCCTCCCGTGAGCACTTCCTCAGCTTCCCTCTCAATGCCACCTCCACAAGTGTCTCCACTGTTTTTCCCTTCTACTACTGCAGCTAGCTCCCTTTTCTATTTCTGGTCCTTCTCCCATAAGTCCAGCCTGGATCTCCCAGCACCTGAGTCAAGCAGAAGAGGAAAGTTCCCATCGCACCAATGGACTTCTCAGTCATCCCATCAAAAGGGGTCAAGAAGCAAAAGCCTATAACCCGCTTCTCTCAGAGTGCATCAGGGGAGAGAGTGATGGAGATTGCATACCCCAATCCTTTGAAGGATAAAAAGGATCTGTCTTCGACAGATTACACAGTGACTCAAGTCACAATGGGGACATCTTCAGAAATCCTACAAGGAGAGGCCCTATCTGCAGTTGACGCCCTTTGCAAGAAACTCCAGGAAGTAAAGGAAGAGAAAAGGCTGCTAAAGGAGTAAAATAAACATCTTCTCCACGCCTTGCAGAAAATGGGCAGTGCGCCTCCTACAACTGCCACCGAAACTCCCGAGCCTCTGAGCCAAGATAAAATCAATGAATATGCTAAAATCGGCGAGCAGGGCATGGAACTTTCCACCTAGAGGAGCCAAATCCTCAAGGAAAGTGAGGGAGTGATCGCTAAGTTCACCGATTTGTACCAGAATATCAATCGAATGAATAGAGAACTCCAGGCAATAGCAGGACCCATCTCCGAAGAGCTAGATCATGCCAGGATGCAACACGAGACCTTTCAGAAAATGCTCGACTGTTCAGTCAAAGATCTGGTCAAGTTCGGCATCTTTGGACACCCCAGAGCCCTCAACAAAATCCTTTCTACTCTGGATTATCAGGTGGATCAGCTGGAGTTTGTCCTGGAGAAGATCGATAAAGTAAAAGAGGAAGCCCTGGATGCAATGCATCAAATGGAACAGATTGTTCTCAGAATGTCTCCAGGGTTGCTCACTTCTTCTTTCACCTTAAGAAAGGTTGAGGAGACTATTCAGATCTTCAAGGAGATCATTTCACAGGGGCTGGGGCCAGAGGTCACGTTCGACGCCGAATCCATCAACAACCTATTGGCATGTCGTGACTTCATTGGGTACCTGATAGAGGCAGAGAATGATTATTCCAAACTCCCATAAAAGCTCATAGACGAGTGGGAGACTTGCGAAGCTATCAACGATTAACACAAGGATCCTTTTGAGGATCAACTTCAACCCATGATCAGCAAGTTCATGGAGTACCGTGCCCAGTTCCACATCTCGTCGCCCGAGCAGCAAAAGCAAGATACCCCCTTTCAGCCGCGGGACGACGACGAATAGTTTCCTTCTTCATGACTTTCTCCTTGTAAATTATCTAAAGTGTGTTGACACAAATGATGACATCATGCATGTTGCACCATGAGATGATGTCATCCACTAAAGTTGTCAAAAGTCAACAAATGACTTTGTAATCTATTGTAAGATATTTTTGTAATTAAGTGGTTGGTTTGCTTTTGTCTTCTTTTCTTCTCTCCTTTTATATATACTTGAATACTTGTTGTATTCAGGGGTGGATATCTTTTAGATGAAAAATAGAAGTGAGAAGAAAAGGCTTTGTACTTTTTGTAACAAAAGAAGATATTAATGCAAATATTAAGACTTTGTGCTGAATATGTGTGTTATGGGCATCTGATCTTTCTTATGTCAGATCTATGCGTTAATTCTGTTGGATCTATCTCTACTTTTTTGTCATTTATTCATCAGTATTGCTTTATTCGTTTATGCAAGTAGGTTTGGCTCTGTTTACTACCAATCCCAAAACATAAACCCTCTGACCTTTCTGCTTTGGAATTCATTTCTTTTCTCCCTTCGGACCTGATCTTCCTTCATCCTCTCTTTCATTCCTTTCTTTTCGCAGTTGGAAACACCCCTACTGGGATGAGATCCCAAACCCCTGAAGGCAGAATATTGTGAGACTTGCATAGATTCCTGCTGGTAGAATAGCAATAAAATAGTTTCACTTTGCTAACTCAAAGAGGGGCTATGCCCTGCACACTGTTGGCTCGTTTATCCATAGATCTACCTAGAAGACAGATTTTCAAACCAACACGTAGTGGTACTCAGGGTTGGCCTAGCTCATCCATCCAATCAAGCCACACCCTCATCTAATCTATCACATGTACAGGCTTTTCGTTTCAGACAAGAGCAGTGAAAATATACCCCAATTGGGGAACCTTACTCTTCTATTTTAGAAAATTTTATCAAAGCTGGCACCATCACCCTTCCACCAATAAAGACACACACTAGTTTCGACCCTACTTTCCCCATGCCCGTGTGGTATAAGGAACAAGATTTCTGTAACTAGCACAGTGTAAAGGGGTTATATTGACATCAACTGCATCACTTTTAAGAATATTGTCCAAGAAATTCTCGAGAAAGGCAAGTTGATTGTGGATAATCCCAACGCTGCCCCTAATCAAAATCTACAAATCTTTAAAAACCATTTCCCAATCATGCCCCTTCATCCAATCAAATAGGTGAGACATCCACTCACGATACCCATACTCGTGAGGTTCATGCAATCTTTAACGAGGTACCTGTGGCATCTTAATTACCTCACATCCCTTCCATAGAGGAAATCCTAGCCCGAAACCCTCCTTCCACGTCTAGAACCTAACCATCATTGTTCCTTCACCAATAGAGGAACACCCTTCATCTCCTACATCTCCTACAGAGGAGTATTCTACTGACATTGAGACCATCTCTCCCCTAACTTCTCCACTCAGTGAACCTTTACCTACTATAATTCCTCCACCCATAGAGGAGCACCCATTACGTCCTCCACCCACTAGAGGATCACCTATCCAGTTCCTCCACCCACAGAGGAACTCCCATCATCCCTTCCACCCATCATAGACCCAGTGGGGATACCTTTACCTCTTGGCAAGCATTCTCCATCCGCTACCCGACATCCAATAGACCTACTTTCAGCTCTCTTACCCACAAAAGCTGAAGCTGGCCGATTCCCCATCTCTAAGATGCATTTTACGGGAATTCCCATTAGGTCTTCACCAACTCCACCCACAAATGTGCCATTCTCACGTTTGGCTGATCACTTAGAGTATGTGGATAGAGCTTTGTTATGGGGGCGCCTCTTACTCCATGTCTCAACACAAATGCAGAAATCCCTCGATGACACCTCCACTATCTACCCAAACACATTTCCACCCATCAAACCACATACAACCATTGCTGTTGCAACCCCTTCCACGATATCTGTTAACACTCACACCACACCCTTACCCATAACCTGACCTATGCCTAAACCTAAACCCATACCCACAACATTTACCTCCACTAAACCTATTACCACTTTAGGGGTCACCCCGACCACCAGCCTTACTCATCCGCCTATTAAAATTGGATTTAGCTACATCCTCCAATGTTAAAACCACACCTACTATGACACCCAAACTAAAGAAACAAACTCATCAACCTTATACCCCTACTGCACCAATCACACCCACACTTGTCCCATCTTCCTTAAGACCCCAGCTACCCAACAAGGTCAAGCACCTCTCACCCATTCATAACCCAATAACACAACCACCCATTCTAGCCTCAAAAAACTCTAACCTGCCCTGTCACACAACATGACTCATACCCACACCTACAGTCTCTTTTCCACCAATACCTCTGATACCTTCAGCCATTGCTTCACTACCTACTACACTTCAGTCATTGTTCCTCACACCCCAAGCACGACCCGCGTCATCTACCTTCATAGCACCCCCGTTATCCCCATGTGTAACTCACCCTCTTCCTCCATCTACTTTCCCTCATAGACCTCATACCCCCACATCACCTTTACCCAAGAAGGTGCACCCCAAAAACAAAACCCCACTACCCCACAACAAGGTAGTCAAAACAAAACCACACCCTCCTACCCATCCATCTACTATACCCCTACCCAAACGAACCCGACCGATACCTCAAACCACACTAGCACCTAAACCCATAGCTCGACCTATTCCTACTCTTCCAAAAATAATTCCCAGACAACCAACCACACCCACACCCAAACCTACATTCACTTCCCATTGTGATCCACTAGTAGGGTCCTATGCAAAAATTTTAACCAACCTCCTTGAGACTTCTGTTATCACATTACTGGCCACTCTGACCTTATGACCCCCTCAAATCCAATCCAAAGGGGTTTGATGATACAAAAATTTGCACATACCATCGTGTGCCAGGACACATGATGTGGAGAACTGTACAAGGCCTTGAAAACCTATCCTTATCCAATTGTGTCCACCTGAAACCAACTTTGATGATGATGACCTTCTTGATGAGGACCCTGCTTCACCTACACCCATTCCCACACTACCCACTCAACAACCACAACCTCCACCCTCACAGCTCCTAGAACCACACACAAAATTTGAAATTAACATGGTTCACATCAGAGAACTTGCCACGCCACCACCCAAATGTCACTGCGCCCAACTGACCTCACAGGGCTTTTCTCCTCCCGTAGGTTTTTTCCCTTCATGTCATTATACCACTTACCCTACACCCTCTCCATTTGAAAATTCCCTCAAATCAACATGGTACATGTCACTACACGTGCACAGAAGGGTAAAGAAAAGGTAGCTGACCCACCAACTAATCCTATACCCAACATACCATTTGCACCCATACCTAAGATAACTATCTGCGCCCCCACATACCCCATTTCTAATGGTGTCACACATCACACCATGCTCAAACAATTACACCAATCTCCACTCAAAATGTCCTTATATGACCTCATCTAAACCTCGGAATTCCATCGTCAAGCCCTCATGGAATTCTTCAATCTATCGAGGTTTTACCCAATGACCCTACACCCGTAGCCTCCATTATCACACCCCATCATGTAGCCTCCCTCACCAAATTACCACCTTCATCCACCTCACCTTGTTCACCAAGTGGCATCCCTTAGCTTCTCAGAGACAGAGATCGCTGCCATACCAAAATGATGACCCGGACCCAGCCCTCTTCATCTTTGTACACATTGATGACATACGGGTACGCCGTGTGATGATTGATGGAGGCGCTAGCATTAACATCATTTCATCCCATGCATTTTCTCAAATGTGCATACCTAACAATTACATGCACAAACATCTGGTCATGTTGTGTTCATTCAACGACACTATCACCTCCACACTAGGCACTATCATCCTTCACGTTCGTGTGGGCCCCCACACTGTTCCAGAATTGTTTTATGTTTTGGAGGGGGAATTCCAATATAACTTGTTGCTTGGTAGACCCTGGATCCATGTCATGGGTTGCTGTTCCTTCCACTTTGCATCATTGTGTAAAGTTTGAACACGAAGGACACACTTATACCATTCCAGCTGATCCATCACCTTTCAAAATATGCAACATGCTTTACCGACCCAACAATGTACTCATACTAGTCAAGCCGTCTACTTCCGTAACCAATACTGCTTCACCTACACCTACACCCACACCTACCAGTACAACCTAAATTACTTTCACCACACATACCTCCACGCCTACCACTTCTATAACCTCCACGGCTGACCCATTAGCTTCCCAATCCATTAACACCACCTCCGCATTGACCTCCGACACATCATCCATACTAGCTACCCACATACCAACCACTGATCCCTTGGAAGGTGTTTTTCAATGCCTCACTCTAGGGGAGTACCACCTATATAGTGTCAACACCTTCCTTACTCCACACGAGTATGGAAGCCTTCACCAACACCCTCGCTATGATCACCATATAGGAGAATGCCTCCTTTATGGTCCTCCTCATCTTCGTACTAGTCTCACCTATGGGGGACTTGATACTACCACCTACACACCTGAACCACCATCACAGCCCCACCCATTTTCCGCTGACTTCCAATCACTTACCAATCACCATTTCACCCACACCTTCCTACACCACTGTGCATGGAAGGGTTTTGGTTTTGGCTTCTACGAGCAAGGTCGCCATACCATTATTCCATGTACCACCCGCAAACATAATGACCATAGTGGTATCAGCTTCCCCGAACCTCCTACCAAACAGGCCCGCATTGAACTCATTGCAGACCCTAGCCCTTCTCCACCTTAATCACCACTCTCACCTAATGGAGTCGATGGATCCTGAATCTATCCCTCCTAACTTTTTTTTTTTCATAAACACCATTTCCTTGGGGCCTCTGACTTATCAACGCGAAGGCGAGGCCCCTTCCACTCTTCCATTCCTGTATCCTGAGATGATCGATGATGACACACCGACCATTAACGTCATTCAATGTCAGGATGATGAATCCATACTCACCTACCTTGGTGCAGAAGACTCATATATTCATCAGTCATTACCCTCTGAGATGTAAACCATGTTGAATGAATTGACTATTGAGATCAACATTCATACTCAGGATGACCTGCACATCCTAAAGATCAGACAATCTTTAGATGTTGCTGAACAGGAAGCCATCACTTCCTTTCTCTGAGATCATAACCACACTTTCACTTGGTCTTATGCAGACATGCCTGGTATTGACCCCACCATAGTGGTCCACAATATCGTAACCATTCCCGATGCCAAACCTATCAAACAAAAGCTGAGGAAAATGCACCCTCGCATTGCCCTTCTCATCAAAGAAGAACTTCAGCATCTTCTTTCTGTTTCCTTCATCTTACCCATTGATTATCCTCATTGGATTTCTAACATTGTCCCTGTTACTAAAGCAACAGGGGGACTCCACATTTGCACAGACTTCCGAGACCTCAACCTCGCCTGCCCGAAAGATGATTTTCCCTTGCCCGGTATTGATCAACTGGTGGACCTTACCATGGGTCATGAGATGCTCTCACTCATGGATGGTTTCTCAGGTTATAACCAAATTTTTCTTACCCTAGAAGATCAGCACAAGACCACATTCATTACCCCTTGGGGGACCTTCTGCTATCGAGTCATGCCTTTTGGCCTTAAAAATGCTAGTGCTACATATCAGTGTGCTATGACTTACATCTTCCATGATATCATGCATCGCATATTGGAAGATTACGTGGATGATCTCTTCACCAAATCTAAATGTCGCCGAGCACCTCGTTGTCCTCGAAACCATCTTTGACTGCCTCATTAAATATTGTGTCTTCCTTCAGCCTAAAAAGTGTGTCTTCATGGTTCTCTCAGGAAAGCTCCTGGGATTTATCATTTCCTTACGTGGTATAGAAGTTGACCCTGCTAAATTCAAGGCCATTCTGGAAATTCCTCCACCCACTAACCTTCAACAACTCTGTAGCCTGTAAGGTAAATTGCAGTCCATTCACTGTCTCATTTCACAATTATCGGATGGGTGTCAACCATTTCATCATCTGCTTAGGAAGGATGTCTCCTTTAAATGGGATGATGACTGTCACAAATATTTTGAGGCCTTAAAACAATACCTTCTCCAACCACCCATACTCATTCCACCTAAAGATGATCAACCCTTTTACCTATACATATCAGCTACCGATCATTCCTTGGGAGCTATGCTCACTCATCGTGATGAACAACATAGGGAGTAGGTGGTTTATTATATAAGCCATACCCTTTCTGGACTATGAAACCTGATACACTCACCCAAAAAAACTTTCTTAGCCTTAGTTTTTGTTGCCACCAAACTCCGCCATTACCTACTCAACCACAAAACCTATGTTGTGACCAACACGACCCTTTACACTTCATGTACGCTAAACCTTATCAAAATCAGTGCACACATGTTGTGATGGCTTATGCTTTTAGCTGATCTTGACCTCGAATTCATCCACCAAAAGTCCATTAAGGGCCAGGCTATCGCTGACCAACTGGCTGACGCACCTATTGCCAGGGACCAACCCTCTAATTTTGACTTTCCCGATGAGTCCATTGCTACCCTTTCCCTGGATGAACCCCCTTACCAAATGACATTGTTCTTCAATGGTTCCAAGTGTCAGCGTGGGGGTGGAGCTGGTGTTATCCTCATCCCTCTGGATGGAGAACCCATGCCTTTGTCTTTCAAACTAGACTTTGAATGCACCAACAATATTGCTGAGTATGAAGCGCTAGTACTAGGTCTCCAGACTGCCTATGCCCTAGATTTTAAATCAATCCACATCTTTGGTGATTCACAATTGGTCATAAACCAAGTCAATGGTATGTACCAATGTCGTAATGAGATACTTCAAAAGTATAAACATCATGTAGACATACTTTTGACCACCTTTGATCATTACACCCTTCAAACCATCCCATGGTCAACCAACAAATTTGTAGACACTATGGCCTGCTTAGCTTCCCAAATACCTGCTTCCCCTACTGATTCCAAAATATTTGTCACTGTACAACACCTCCATTCACCTTCTTATTTACCTCATGATGTTTACTCAATCAGAACGACACCCCTGACCTGAGTGACCTTTGGTATAAACAATATTCTGACTACCTTTCCCTCTCCATCTTACCTCCTGATCTCACCCGTAATGGACAACGCCTTCCTTAAGAAGGTCTCCCATTTCGTTATCCTGGGGGGACTCCTCTATAAGTGTGGCTTTGATGGTATTCTCTTACGATGCCTCACAAGTTCTGAAATTCCTTATACCATCAAGGAGGTTCATGATGGCATATGTGGAGGTCACTTTAGTGGCCTTGTTGTTGCTAAGTGTATTCTTCACCTAGGCTATTACTGGTTGACCCTTAACCATGATTGTTGCGACTATGTCAAATGCTGCGTGAAATGTCAACAACATTCTAACCTTCATCATACACCCATTCATGCCTTACAGGTCACTCGTGACCTTTGGCCCTTCTCTCAATGGGGTTTGGATCTTGTCAGAGAAATCAATCCTCATTCTTCCCAATGCCATCAATGGATCATAACTGCTACCGAATACTACACAAAATGGGTGGAAGCCATACCACTCATCTCCATGAAAGCTAAGAAAATATGTGAGTTCATTAACCATCACATCATTTGTCACTTTGGTGTCCCTCATCGCCTCATCACTGACAATGGAAAACAATTCAAAAACAAAACACTGCAAAAACTTTGCGATGCCTTCGGCATTCAGCTTAGTTTCTCCTCACCTTATTACCCACAAACCAATGGCCAAGCTGAATCCACTAACAAAACCCTCAATAAAATTCTCATGAAAGTGGTTGACGATACTGGGAAGGATTGGCATACGCACATTCCTTTTGCTCTATGGGCATACCGCACTAGTATTCGCACATCCACTGCGACTACACCCTTTTCACTGGTCTATGGTACCAAGGTTGTTCTGCCTCTTGAAGTCCAAATCCCCTCACTTTACATTTCTCTCCATGACATGCTTACTGATGATGAATTTCATCAGGACCGCTTAGCACAACTGGAGTTATTAGATGAACGTCATCTTAATGCTCTGGATCACCTTCAAGTTTATCAACAACGTATCAAACGTGCTTATGAAAAATGTGTTCATGAAATGAACCTTCCAAGTTGGTGACCTTGTTTTGAAATAAAATCAACATGTAACCAAAGTAGAGAAAAGAAAATGGGGAAAATTTTCTCCTAATTGGCTTGGACCATACATCGTAACTCATACCTATGGATCAGGTGCCTATCGTTTGTCCTCGCTTGAGGGTAAACCCGAACCTGAGCCCCTTAATGCATTACATCTTTGACCATTCTACTATTGACCTCTAGTCCTACATCACTATTTATCTAGTTCATGCTCATCCCTTGAGTGCCATTTACCTTTTCCACACCTCATCTCCAATGACTAAACAAGGATCATGTGATTACCCGTCACCCTTTTTCCTTTTCTTAAATATGTGCACCACGGCTCTGCACATGGCATGATTCTCATGGATACTTTTCATCTTCTTTTAGATGAGATCCCATGGTCGTTCACCCTTTCCTTCTCAACAAGAACCAAATGCTTCGTTATAGTCTCGTCCATGACTTAAAAGCCAAAAAAAAAAAAGATGAATCCCTCAGAAGGACATCTTCCAATATAAGGGATCAACTCCTTGAGTCAAACTTCCAATATAAAAGATGAATCCCTCAAAAGGACATCTTCCACCCTCAATTGTCACTATAAGTAGACTACTCCCTCAAAGGACAGCTATAAAAATCTCACAACTCTCTACATAGTTTCTCCAGAAAGAAGACTATTTTCTCAAAAATCAAAATTCAGAAGCTTCCCGCATCGATCAGCTTCACGAAGACCTCAAGGAGACATATACTCATCTTGTGTAGACTTCCTGCATCGATCAGTCTATCTACAAAGTCAAAAAGAAAAGAAAAAAAATAAAAAAAGCTTTTTCGTCATGGACTTGCCTATTGTGATCTTGGCTCTATTGCCCAAGGCATTCTACTTCCCATTTTATGACCCAATTACCTGCACCTCTCTACCCGTTGTCTTTTCACTTCATACCTCAAGGGACCTGCTGAACCTATGACATTTGGTGATCATGTGACTCTTCGTCACTCTTAGAATTATCAATCATGTAATGTCTTTAGGGTCTTACATTCATTACCCCATCTATATCTATAGATGTGTTTCATACGTTTTGATCCTTGCCAATCGGGTGGCTTTCTTGCCCCCTCTTATCTTTTCTCTTCTTCATCACCTTTTGATTTTCTTATACAGGACTTAGTCCTCGATGCTTACCTTTTGGGGTCATCCTCCCCTTTCACCATAGTCACCCTCACCTGCAACATTTTTACTATCATCTACCCCCACCTATTAAACCCAAACCCACAACATGACCACAAACCTACCAACTCATTTTCATCTTCTTCCCTAGCTTATGGGAGAACTACATTGGTCTGAGGTCCCTTTTCACTGGGACTATGTAGGCAGCACTTCCAGGGCATGGGGCCCTAGAAGGTTAGCTCGGCCACTCTTTACCCTAACCATTTTCCCCACCTTTTACCTGATTTCCTGTTCATATCAAAAACCTCGACATCTAAACCATATACCACATAACTTTTACCACTTATATTATTTCACATTTTCATACATAACCAACATTTTCCACATTTTACACTATCTCATGCATTTATATTACCATTTGTTATATCAAAATAACTCAACCATGCCTAACAACCTAACTCAACCATGCCTAACAACCTAACTCAACCATGCCTAAACCAACCTGACTCAACCATGCCTAACAACCTAACTCTCATGCCTAACAACCATCCATGCCTAAACTGACCTGACTCATCCATGCCTAAACCGACCTGCCTCAATCCATGCCTAAACAACCTGACTCAATCCATGCCTAAACCTGACTGACTCAATCCATGCCTAAACCAACCTGACTCAATCCATGCCTAAACCGACCTGACTCGATCCATGCCTATGACCTGACTCTATCATGCCTAGCTCATCTATTTTCCATCCATATCATAATAAAGTAAAACTCATACACATCACAACAGCATCACCTGCATATCATCTATCTCCTCATATATACATGTGTGTATCAATACAATGTACACCCGTATCACATAAATGTGTATCTCAATAAACATGCCTGTCTCATCATGGCTATCATCTCAAAAATGTCGGCACGTAGGCCGATATACTATAAAAATCATCATCATGTCTTCGGCTCGCAGGCCGGTATCAATACAAAAATAAATATCTCTTCGGCACGCAGGTCGTCTCATATATCACACATACAAAAATGACTTGGCATGTAGGCCGGTCCACAACAGGTCAATCATCTCCCCATCTGATGTCGGGGAATGCTCCTTGTGCCTGTGTCTCTCCCGACCCCTCTGTTGCCACACCTGTCTGGGGCCCGAGCACCTACCTCACCTCCTGCTGATGGCCCCTCACCTAGGGCTGGCCTCTACACACTAGTGGCCTCACCATGACCCTATCCCTGGGCTCTGGCCCCCTGTACTCTCCACACTGTGAGTGTGGGATCTAGTCCTCTCACTGGAGGCCTGTTGTGCTCTGTACTCGGCATAGGAGGGCACATCTAGCCCGGAAGCTAACAAATGATCATGGTAATACCATGCCTCTCCTAGGGCATCTCTGAACCTGGCCATGGGCACTGTCTGTGGAGGTGCCATGGGTCCCGCTACCTGCATAGGTACCTGTATAATGGGACCCTGTCCCTAAACCTGCACTGAGCCCTATGCTGGTACTAGAACCTGAGTCAGCCCTGGAATCTATGCCTGTGCCTATAGCTGGGCCTGCAGGGTAGTAATCTGTGCCTGTGCTACTGTCAGCTGGCCCTATAGACCCGTAACCTGCCCCTGCACTATGGCCAACTGGCCCTGTAAAGCCTGAACCTATGCCTGTAGGGTGGCTATCTCCCCTCCATCTCTGCCTACCTCCTCTCCATCTCCATCTCCCCTACCTCCGCCTGTGCAGGTACCTGTCCCTGCCCTGCCTGAGCCTACAAGCATCGCTATCTGGGCCTGTAATGTGGCAACCTATGCCTCTGTACCTATCAGCTGCCCCTGCATGATCCCAAGCTATGTCACCAATGTAGCCACCTGCCCCTGTAGCGTCTCTCTGAACTGTGATGGTGGCTAAGTCTGGCTGCCCTGGCCTCGGTGGTATGGCTCTCAGCTGTGCCACCCACCACTGCCTATACCCATCTGCAACCCCAACATCATCAATCTGAGTATCTACAGGCTGCTCCTCCTGTCCAGTCGGCACTGTGGGTCATGGTGGAGACATAGGTCTCTCCACATCATCTCTCTGGTACTGAGGGAATGGAGGCGGTACACCCTGGACTAATCCAAACTGGTGTCTAACCCACTCTATGGGTATCCACTCATGCTCTCCCACTCTCCTCCCCTCTATCCACATATGTATCTATAGCCCAGCTAGCTTAGTGGCCATCTATTCTGTATATGAAGGGAAGCCCACATATGGCCTCCAAATGACATCCACCCCAGACAGCCCCTCAGCAACCTCCTGTAATAAGCTACATCATGCGTAGCTCTGGCACCTCGGGCCTCTCCCATAGCCGGTACCCACCGCCTGTACCCCACTCTCAAAACTCTCTATGGGAATGCATCTACCTGGGGCATCCCCACTGGTCAAACACAAACAATGTGCTCATATGCCCAGCAATGTAGTAGTACGATGCAACAGATGTTGAACCTCTGCAGTCACCCGTAGGCCCATAGCTCTCTATACACCTGTGTCAGCAATGCAGGTGCCCATGCAAATCATGTCTGATGTATCATCATGTCATGGAGGACTCCCATCAGTGACCTTGGGAATCTCCCCCCTCTGCATCTGGCAGTGTGAAGCAGCACACTGCCTCCATCACAAGTACCACTAACCTCATCTCCTCTGGATGAGCTCTATACATCGCTCCATAGCTCATGCTAGCACTATGGAATGTCAGGTCTGCTACACCCTCACCAAAAATGGGTGCCAGTAACTCCTCAGATGCCTCTGAAGAGATAGAATAAACCTGGGCCCCCAATATGGGCAACCGCAGGATCCTGTATACGTCCTCTAGGGTGATCGTCATCTCACCCATCGGCAAATGGAAGGTATTGGTCACCGAGTCCCATCTATCGATGAGGGAAACCATAAGACTCACCTCCTGGACTACATGCTGGTAGCGCCTCACCCCTATCAATCCCACCTCTGCCACATGCTGCCACTCCACCTGTGTCGTGCTCGCCTGTACTCTCAATAACAAGGGTGGCACCTGGGCTCTCATTTGCAGCTCGTCTCTCACCTGCATCCCACAAAAGCACTGTATTAGTATACCTTTTCCCAACTTACCTATTTTACCCCATATCCTAACCTAATCTACCCAAACCCATCTACCCAAATCCATCTACCCGAACCTACCTACCTTAACCCTCACCAAAACCTACCCAAATCCATCTACCTGAACCTATCTAACCTAACCCTCACCCAAACCTACCCAAACCTAAGGTTAACCGACCCCGGTTATCCCCTGACCGACCACGATCTCCCCTTGACCTACATCGGTCACTGTTCTTGTGACCGATACCGGTCTCTACCCACCTGACGTTCGGCCACCAGATGACCGACGTCGGTCACTGTCCACCACCGCCCTGACTTTCCAACCCCACTCTTTCCCTTCCTCGTCATTCTACTCACCCAAATCCCTCTTTACACCCTTCATTGTTCCTACATTACCCTTTGCCCTACCCCTACCATTTAATATTACCTTTTCCCTCTCTTTTTCCCATTTTGAAATTCTTTCCCCCCAACCCCCCCATTTTTTTAATATTTTCTACATTTTTCATCAAATTAACTCAAAAATCAAAAACAAAGGCTCAAATCCTACCTGATCTCGCTGCCGCCATCGTGGTGGAACCTCTGGCCTCTGTTCCGCTCCTCTCGAGCCCTCTCCGGCCTCTGCCATCCTTAACTGAATAACCAATCCTCACCCACATGAATTGTGCCACCTGATCTCGCAGGTCCCACCTCTCACTCAACCACTCTCACCTATGTGGCTCACCAACCAAGCTCTCTGCTGTACTCTTTTGTCCTATTCCTCTTTTCTATCTTCTTGTCCTTTTCTCCTTTTCCAAATGCACAAATGACTTTTCAAACATGGTCTTTCCACTTTTTATACCCTACCCGACCCGACCGATGTCGGTTAACCCTTGACCACTGCCGGTCTTCTGCCCTAGACTACCACCGTCGGTTCCCCTACACCATCATCGGTTCATACTGACCGATGTCGGTTACCCTACATACTCATTACCCTCACATTTACCTCATTTTCCTTACCTCCTCTTTCTTTTGCCTCCCCTACACCTATCTGGACCACTTTACCTTCACCTCTGGCCCTCCACCCTCTTCAACCTCCTCGCGTCCACTGTTGACGCCTTATTATTTTATCCCTACCTTGGCCTTACTCGTGCCCTGATCTTGATATTTAGACATGGACCATCGCTAGTGACCTTTGACCTCATGTGTTCACTATACCTTGCGGCACTGTTACCTGTGTTGTTGACCTAATGACCTTACCTAGCCTATTGCCGTGACCGTTTATCCTGACCCTACCTTTGGTGTACCGGAACATACCTAAATGTTCCTGCACCTAACCTACGTTGTGTTTCCTGACCTTATCCTATACCTTGGATACCGGATTCACTTCACCCTTGTTTGGATAAACCTATCGACCTTAGACGATGTAGAGTTTGCCTGCTCTTCAACCTGGTAGCGTGCTGCAGTTTATACGTGTGCATGCGTTTGACTGTTGCTACCTTTGACCCTGACCCATTACCTAGATCACCCGAGTAGACCTTTCACCCTCTTCCCCTACACCCACTTACCTTTTCCTCACATTTACCTTTTATCAAACCACTCACCGCTTCAGCCTGCTGCTTCGTCAGTTCCTGGTTTGAGGGGGATCACCTTCACCCCCACATGGGCCAACCACATCTTATTTTTGTTAGCATCGCTTACCAATACAAGCTACGCAACAAAAAGGGGAAAAATGTAGACACTAAAATTAGGTCACACTCCCCTTTGGTCCCTCGACAAATAAGCACCCTTCATCACATTCACCTAGCCATGGCCCCCTTCACCTCACTAGTATTAATTTAATTAAATTAATTCATTATCCTCACCATATTTATTATTTAAATATCTTAATTTAGATAATATCCACACATACAGTTCACTTAGACACCTCACCAAGCTAACTCAACCTAAGACCTATTCTTAGCAAGTTCCCATAACTAACTAAGACTTACCCAAACCCTAAAAATCAATGCCTACATTCCCTCTAACCACATTCCCGCATGCTCACAAGAAGCTCCCAGTCTAATCCATGGGATAATGACACAAGATCCGAGGAAATCAGGAGGATCTCCCCTAAGTTTAGTAAACCTAGAAAATCCCACCTTGACCGATGTCGGTTACCCCTAACCGTCGCCGGTTAAGCCGGACCGCCATCGGTTACCCCTTTTTAACCCCAAAACAACTTTATTCTCAAGGTTGGAATTTGGAACCTGGAAGTTGGAAGCAAGAAAGTTGATGAGCAAGAATGAGATCTCAAAAGATAACGCATCTTCAGAGAGCCAATTCCAGCAAGAACTCACATCCAAGGAAGGAGATTGAGCATCTTCTCCTGCACAGCCATCCCAGCCACATTCGGATCTATCTAAGCAAAGAGGAGCGTGCATGCAGCCCATGCAGAAGATTTTCTTCAGTTGGTGATCACTTACAGCCTTCAAACCCATCATCAACACCTCCATCCTTCACACACATAGACTTTCAGAAATGAAATCCAAGTAAGTACAACATCATACTTTCCTGGTTATTTCATTTCATCATTATTTTATCATCCATTGTTTATCTTGCTCCCTATTGACCATCTCCAACACTTTTCATCTCCATAGACCCATTAAAACCTCACCAAAAACCTACTCCAGTCACCCATTACCTCATCCTGACCAACCAAAATCCTTTGTGCAATCACAAAGGAGACCAAAAACCCCATTCTGTGATGTTCTCAGATCTCACAGTAACCGGCGCTGGTTATACCTAACCGCGGTCAGCTAGTCACCCTTGATCACCCCTGACGTCGGTCTCTGTGTTTCCCACACAGCCTTAAACAGAGACCTATCCACCTAATTTTATTTCACCCTCACTCACCTGTGACCTACCCGAGACCTTTATCAGACCTGCAGAACCCAGAACCAACCATTTGACCTGTGGATTCTATTCTAGCTTAGCCTGTTAGATTAGATCTATTTTCTTATTGTGTTTTAAGTGAGATACCTAAATCATTTTAAAATAACAATAGGATTTACTTTGTTTACAACATTAATTTGTTTAAAATAGTGGACTGACAGCCATCTAGGAAGTATCATACTTCCCGGATCTAGCTTACGCTAGGTAGTTCACTGCCCATATTGTTTAATTCTTTCTGGTGGTCTTGCTTTCATTACAGGTAGTTCCTCCTAGCCAAAAGGAAGCTCTCACAATCAGCTGTGGATTCAGAAGTCATACGCGTGCAACAACCCATCAACTGACATTTGAACAGGTATTCCTCCTATGCCCGTTACCCTATCTGTTTCATCAACAATTCAAAGAAACAATCTAAGAAAAAGGTGAAACATTGACTTTTTGGTTTCATATAATTGTTTACTTGGAAGGCCATGGTTCCATGCCATGTAAGTTGGTTCCTCTACAGTACATCGTTGTGTCAAATTCCTACATGAGGGTGTCAATTATACTGTTCATGACTGTCATCTATATAAATATTGCGACCATGATCCAAATAATACACTATGTATACCATGATATAAATATTGCCGACACTACTGATGACCCGTAAACCATAGATGAGATGCCACATTTACCACCACTTGAAGGTTCCATTTACATGATATATTATGTACCAAGTTCATTTATTCCTCCCCCTTCTTCTACTACTACAATGATTTTTTATCAAGGGCCTATTCCTACATTGGATGTCACTCTAGCTCCTCCATCTTCACATATGCCACCTCGACCAATATGGCCTCCTTTCACATACACACTTCTCATGAATGATGCTTATTGGGAGCATATTACATTCAATCCTACTTGTGATGACACATGATGGATTGACTCAGATAGGTTTTTCTTTTCAAGATCTTGATTCTACATTGCATTCTTATCATCTTTTTCATGGATTCATTCACATTATTGCCGCTTATGGTCTACGTGTCTTTCACCTCACTATTTTTCTTGTGAAAATCCCTCACTCTTCACCACTCACATTAGGACAATCATGGATTGATTACATTGGGGTCACCCTAGATCTTGATCATACAGATATCTCAGTTCACATGTCTTTTGGTCATGTCTTCATTTGCAATAGTTCCTTTCTTGGCTCTACACAAAATCTCACACACTGGTATGTACATTGGTGTCCTTCACCATCCTTTACTGATGAGAAATATACCATGGGTATGTATAAATTAAGTTGTAATGTCTTATTACATGGTCAACCCGACACCATTTCTTACAAATTCTCTGACGCTTGTTCATTTGGATTTGAACATGATAACGATGACCTTCTAGATGACATTATATGATTGACTTCTTCATCTTACACACTTTGGGGGCATTATCCATGTATTTCCCCCATTGACGATATAGACTTCTTCCACTACACACATGCTAACATCAACCATTTCCCAATGACGCACTCTTATACATCGGTTCACACTTGACTACTGGGGGCATCCTATACACAAGAACCTTGCACATTGCTCAATAGACACTACAAATAGTGCATCTTCACACATCTTGCATTTTTTTCATCTTACAACATACATCATACATATAGCGCTTCATAAATTATACACATCCTACACATACCTCAAACATATTACATTACATACTATACATCCTACATTATACACTACACATTACACATCACATGACGAATTCTCATCACCGTATATACTACACACATTACACATTCTCCTCATCTACTTATACACGTTGAAATCACTACATGATGACACACTCTAGTCCCATGGTCCATACTAGACTGTTGAGGGTGTACATCAAAAAAGGACCACATCACACTGACACATTCAACTATCCAATATTTTTTCTCATGTGACATTCCTTCGTTAGTGATATACTCCATAGGCTACATCATCACTTACTCTAACATCATCATCACCTATTATGATCATCATTTAGTGATATACGCCATAGGATACATCATCACTTCTCCTACTCATCTTGTAATGATATACATTTTAAGTTAAACCCTCACTCCTTCTATCATCTTGTCATGATATACGATTAGACTACATCATAACACACACTTCATCTCTAAGTCACATGTCATCATTACACATTCACCTCATCACACTATCCACAACACATAGTTCAACCATTTCTCAATGATGCACTCTCATTTACAGCTCACTATTCATTGCTGGGGGGCATAAACAAATTAACCTCACTTCATAACACTCCATTCACTCAGGGGGAACATGGATCCTATCATTCAATTTGTATTCCATGTCATCCTTCCACAACATATTGCATATGTTGGTTGCATTTACTCTTGCTTTCACTTACTCATACATATTCACTTTATTACACATGTTAGATAAATACCTTGTATTTCAATATCTTTATCATACACACATGCACATTCACTTACTTTCTAGTTGTGATCACAGATTACACAGGTCTATTACACACAGCACAAATGCTTGGCACCAGTCCCACAGTGGTTCCTAGGTACATCCACATCTATACACTACTAGTGTTATTGCTTCATTTTTGTTCATAGAACATTACTATATTTGTTTACACATGCTTTGACATATGTTTTATATCTATAACGTGCTAACGGGTGCTTCATGTGAAAAATTTGTTTTGTAGGATTATTATCTACCATGGTTGTTTGTCACTTTGTTTATACTTGTTTGTCATTGTATTCCTTTATATGCAGGATTTTCCCTTTGTCTTGTGTGTACACTTGTTTTTTTGTGGCCACTACGACCATAATTTTCTTGTGACATTTTGAGTGGTGTCCCATGTTTGCAACTTGTTATTCGTGGTCTATATTGTCTTCCTATGTGTTTAAATTATCTTCTTACAAATTGTTTTCGTAGTCTTCTACATGCATGCTTATCAGTACTAACACTTGTTTCTATCTAGTTTTTTTGCATATGCCTTGGTTTCTACCAAGCACATCCCCTCCTCCCTCTGCAGGGAAGAATTTTGGCTATACATGGTTAGTCCTCTTTTAGGGCCGCATCCTCCTACAATGATGTCTCATGTGCTTCAAAAGAGGGGGGCATCATTTGGGTTACAGTACAACAAACTATACAACATAGTACACAGTATAGTTTAGTTATCAGTTTTCATCCCTTGACATAATGGATTACATAGCGAGTGGGTTCAACATACTCTACAGAGATCCATACACATTGGATTTTACAGGGCATATTTTCCTTAGCACATGTGTGGGTACACACCAGATGCAGTGGTGTTTTATACAGCAGGAAGTTGTTAAAGGTTAGATGACAACATCAAGTAGTTACTCCCTACACTTATTCCATTACATTAGCATCAAAATCGCCTAAAATCTTAAGTAGTACAGATATCTCTACAGTTTTGGGAAGTAGTTATAAGTTGGAGGATAAATCAGAATTTCTTCCCTACACTTCTTTGGCTAGTGGTGTGAGATCACCCAAAAAACTCACACTTCTTGAGATCACCCAACAAGATCCTATTCTACACAATTTCTCACAACATTTCAGGATGCACATTTCTATCCTTTAGACTCTTTTTCATTTCACACTTTCCTTTACACACTTTTACATAATTTTTCAAATTTTGCATAATTTACATCATTTTTACACATATGCATGATATTTGACTACTTGATTTCTCTTATTTTTATAGGTCCATCCGTATTACAAGAAGTAGTCAAATCACAACACAAGCATGACTAACATACATCAACAACAATAGGTACAACATTGGTACAAAACACATACGTTTCCACCCTAGGGTCACTTTCATCACTGTTTTGTGCTTTTTCATATTTAGTTTCCATGCTCCATCCTATTTTACTCATTCCACGCTTTGTCTTGTCCATTTCAACATGCTTCTTACATCATGCTCTACAGGAACATCAGGTACACATCTCTATCTACTTTATGTTATCGAGTATTCACTCAAAAACATAAAGTGGGGGAAAATGTAGACACAAAATCATGACACTTTGGGTACATTTTTAGTCCGATAAACACATAATTACTATTCATATGATTCCTAAGCAAGAAAACTAGTAATTAACCCATGTCTTTTGGCCATCTTTTTGCATTTATTGTTTTTACTTTTGTCTTACACCTTTATATACCAGTTTTTCTTTTCATATTTAAATTTTATGGCTTCTAGACTGAAGTACCACAACTAGGATGCTAAGCAGCTCAGGAGCACCCTCATCCCCTCTAAGGGTGCCCTTGACCCTCTTTACACTTTACTCACTTCTTTTGGGTCCTTTCTAGTTGTTTGTAAGATCCTTTATTTTTTTATGTAGTCGGCCTTTTCAGGAGTTAATTACGAAATTCAAGCAAGGGAATCATATAAATATAAAGTTATGTGACCATAATAAGGGACAAAGCACTGGTTATTTACATCACAATTACATAGGTGGGGAGTTAAGCACATTGCATCCATCATAGCTCCATCACAATTTCATTTTCTGCATGCACACATTATTTACATTATTACATCTAGTTGCTTACTCTCTCTTCACAAAGTGTGACTTGACACAAGAGCATCCTAGGGCACAATTCTTACACACACTCACCACCTAGAACTACATTGGATTCTGAGATGTAGTGCAATCGCTCAGTTGTAAATTCTGTCAGGTTGAAAGTTGAGGTTAGTCTGACCCCTTCATTTGGATCTTTATTTTTTTAGGGTTTTGATGCTGGTTTTTGGGCTTTTGTAGGTGATTCTTCTAGTTTGCAAGGTTTACATGTACCCTTCATCGACCATACAATGACATTCTGTGACATAGCAAAGGGGTTCAGAACATCTTTGACAATTCTCAAAGGAGTCATTTGGTTATTTCCACATAACCATGGCCTATTAGATCTCATACCAGTGCCTCAGGTGCACCCCTATCCCTTTTCCAGGTGCCCTGTCTAGCCATATAGCTTCAATCCTAATTTTTTCAGGATCCTTGAGATAGTTTCCTCCTCGTGTTCATCAATTCTCCCACTCAACAGAGTCCTACAGATAAATTTAATTAGCTAAGATTATCCTTATATACCTCTCTTGCACATTAGGGTTTAATTCTTATTTCTTATTTTCTTGGGTGATATTGTACTTATTTAATTTTCATTTACATTTGTTCACTACAATTAGGGTTTTAGATATGGCTAGTTTATTTTTTTAACTTAAAGTTGTGTGTTTTCCTTTCCATTAACTTGGAAATACTCTTTATTCAATTGCAAAGACTAAAGGAATAAGTCTGACTTTTTAAAAACATCTTTTTAGCTTGTCATTTTAGATGGAAACTTGTAAATCAAAACACTTCCTATTACTTAACATTTCCAATCCATCTTAAATAATAATATGAATCAGATAATTGTGGCTTCTCAATTGTTTCACCTTAGGAAGACTTATTATCACCCTAATATAGCATGATGGTCTTAGGATAAGATCTTATATCAATTCACAAATTCCTACACAATGGAATGAAACAAGTAGTTGATTGCATTGTTTTTAATCCTGGTAGTGCTCATTACATTTATTTTCTCATGTGGAGCTTAGTATCCTTCAATGGAAATTCTATTCACTCTGAGGCATTTCCCTAAGACCTCGTTATAGAATGAACTTTGATTCACAACAACATTCAACAATTGGCTCTTTTCAATAAATTGTTGTCTTCACATTTTAACTCCTTTTCCACCCTCTTCATCATGTCTCCTTTGAAAAACTCATTGGAAAGTTATCATATTGTTGTATATATCCACTTTTCTCTTCAAGCATTGGTTCCTAAACATCCTTTAACTCAATTCAAATTAAAAATTTGAGTTCATTAATTCCCTGAAATATTTTTCCCACCTATGGATTCTTAGTTCCACGTCCACCAATCGTAGGTATTTCTAACTATTAGTAACAGTCATCCATTTAATAACTCAAAATTATTGAATTTTCCATCAATTTCTTCCAACTGCTCAGAACCCTATTCATTGCATTACTTATGGTTGTGACTTTTTTATCCTTCTACCACATGCACTCATATATTCAATTTCTTTCTTCAACACTTTCATTACTGTGCTCAAGGTATTTTGGGCCTTCTCTAAGTCTTTGCACATCTCCCCTTCAATATGCTTTCCTGCATAATTCTTTGTTCATTCCTTTGTTACTTATTGCACACTTATTGTTATTACATAATCCTCCACAAAATTTTCATGTGTCTTTAGTCTATTCTCAGTTTGATGTCAAATTGGTCAAATAATTTTTTGCTAGGAAAGATTCTGACTTCCTTACCAACTGCTCATCACTAGGTCCTTTCTCTGAGCTTACTGGGCATCTCCATTTTGTATGTAATAAAAAGCCTGTAATTTGCTTGGCCTTAAATTTAAATCCATATTTCAAAACTCCATTGCAACACCTAAGGACAATGCTTGCAATTTGTCAAAATGGAGTCAATTTCACAAGGTTAAGGGTTTCAATGTCAAAGTGGGAAATTAAAGGGGGGATTCAAGAAACCTTAAAGCTCACAAATAGTTATAAGAATATAAATTTTTGCAAGGATTAATAGAAATATCAACACACAGTATTTTATTAGGGTTCCATAAAATTTTCCTAACAATATCTCTGACAATTCCCTAAACCATTAACATGAATAGCTTCACTCATTACTTCATCCTAATAAAGTTGAATGTTTTTCTGGTTCTTTAAAATTTTCACAAAGTATTGTACAATGACTTATGAAGTACTCTCCCTCAAGTATAGTCTCCTAGGAAAATACAGAATCTTGATTCATCTTTCTAGTATGGTAGGGAAATAATCCATGAACTTCAAATTGACATTACTCTATGGAATGAGAAGGTAATTACAATATATCCCAGACTTCAAAAAGAATCTTCACCTACCCCCCTGACAGTAGAACCTTACATTTGTATTTTACAACTTATGACCTCTTGACCATATAACTAAGAAAAATTCTTCAACCAATTTATTAATTGAGGGAATACTTGTACCACGTCAATTAGAGCCAAATTTAAATTAATAAGACAAAAGTAATAAGCTTCAAATGTTTGAAAAGTGTAACCCATTTCAATGAATACAATGAACATTAAGGAATAGAAATCACTCTAAGAGATTAAAATGATAACTACTCAGAGGTTATGATCCTCCCTCTAACTATACTTCACTCCTCAAATATACCAATTCAATTTGAAACCTCTGGGAATATTGTTCTTTAGTAAAATTTATCGGAAGCTATGTCAAGCCACACACAGGTGCAACTTTCTTGGCATTAAATCTGTTACACAAATAAAAATGTGAGACTCATATTATTTGAGATGCTCATATGATACTTTTAAGGATATCATCTTTACAATGAAAATTCCATACATGGGCTGCTTATATTCATACCCTTTCTTATGAGCTCCTGTTCTTTGAAGGAAAAGGGATATCAACCTCTTAATAACTAGTGGAGGTATCTATTGGTCATCAAACTTGCACCCATGTCTCTAGATTTGGAAGAACCGATTCATTTTTGAGAAACAATGGAACCGTCCCCAAGTTTTGGGACCTTGCACACTTGGGACAGATCTCATGAGAAGGCCAGTTCCTCTATCTATTTCTACTGCTACTGCTACTCCTAGTGCTGAAAGGGAAAACTAAGCTAATAATGCCAAGGGACTAGGGATAAAAGGATAACATGAAAGGAAACCTACACTAAAAGGTGATAGCACCAGAAAAGAGGGATGAACACTATCTGTTTTGAGTGAAAATGAAAGGAAATGCATGAAAGAAGGCTAGGCATGCATGTAACACAACTTACAATGTAGTTATCAGATCAGTTTCATGGAACACAACTAAATAAGGAGCTACAAGGGACGTGAAATGGCACAACAGCACACAATGCAAAAGAAAAGGAAAGAAGAAGGAATGCAAACACATGTTAGGACAGAGAATAGTCACAAAATGATGCTTCTATTACTTCTTAGAAATGCACAGAGCTGTTACAATGGTGAAAGAGGCCGATATCCACATGCAAGAGCAAGATCTAGAGGTTTGAAACTCAAAATACAAAAATATGAAGTCCTTAGCAAAATGCGTAAGGATCCAGAGTGTCCAACATTAAAAATGAGCCTATCTCTTACATTTATAGATGAATCTATGGAAGAAGAAGGTAAGAAGGAGGGAAAATTGAAATTTGAAATACAACCACCAACAAGAAGCATTCAATGCCTATAAATCTGCCTGGAGATATGTGAAATGCACTTCCCCAAGCTAGTTTGGCATGTTGAAGAAGGAAGGAGGATGGATCATATCAAATCAGGTGGTTGGAGCAATTAGATCTACTCATCAATGCTCAGAAAGATGTTTTCCCATTTCTCACCTACCAGATCCACCAAGAATTTGAATTTGAATGTCTAGCACTATAGCCTATGTCAGCAGCTATCTAAAAATTCTAGGTACACATTGATCGCAACTTTGTAGCAAAAGATATGGCTATCAGAAGTTTTTTAGAGTTGCACACTGCAAAACACGTGGCACACATGGATTGGCTGAAAGGATGGCCGGGTGTAAATGTTTTTTCATTTCTTCCACGTGTCACCCATTGATTTATTACAAGGATTTGACACCTTGTTGGCACATTTGGATTGGTTTTGTGTGGCACACTCAAGCATGTCAAAGATGACCTGGCATAGAATGGACACAAAGCATGAGGGCATGAGGGCACACAGAAGAAAATAGAGGAAGGAAGAGGGAAGGACAGAAATTGCATGACATGTGCATGGGGAAATGAGGAAAACAAGTGAGAAGAGAACACATGGTCAAGGTGCAAGTATTACAAGATGATGTGGGCATGCGAGAGGGCTAGGGACTTAGCTGATTGAAGCAAGTAAGGCACATGTGCATAGGGTGAAATAGCTCTTAGGAAGAAGGTGAAGTGCACAGAGGTGCGTGCAAGGGAGGAGTGGAACAAAGAGGAAAAGGAAAATGGAAGGGAGAAGGGAAAGCATGTAAGTGCATGAGGAAAAGAAGGGGAACCAAGGGAAACTACAACCAAGGAATGTGCCAATTGAAATTGAGCATGTGCGCAACCTTGTAATGAAACTCAGAGCCAAGAATATGTATACAAGTTACCCAAATAACTAGGAGAGTTATTTGGATAATAGTTTTGGTGACTTTTGGGGCCATCTTCCTACTAGATGAAGAGATCAGTAGCCTAGAGCATCCATTGGGCATGGAGTCTACTATATAATATGAAATTCATTTCATCTTTGAAAACTACCCCTGAAGTCACTTGAAGGATCATTTCTTGACTCTATTCTGAATCTTGCAACTGCTGAAAGAAGAGATCTACATTCTAGAAGCAAAAGAAGAGCATGCACAGGAAGCACATGAGAAGAAAAGAACTATGTACAAACAAAACAATGTGCACGCAACGCACTTGGAGGAATTGAAACTACTCTAATATATACAAAATGATGTAACAAACTTAATGGAAGGGTTTGAGATAGATCCCATTTACTGGGATTTATAGTGCACTCCATCAAGATGAGTTAACTTGAAAGAGTTAGCCTCCTTGCAGGAACTGATGATGTATGGGCCACTCCAAAGTGCATCAAACTTTGAATGGTGCCCTAGTTTAGCTCTGTCAGCATCCCATTTTAAAACCAAGTCCCCAACTTTGAAAGCTTGAGGCCTAGCCTTTTCTGTCAAACCATTTCTTTGTTGCTTGTTGATGTTGTTCTAGCTTGATCATGGCAGAGTTCCTTAGTTCTTCAAGATTAACCAGCTCTACCATTCTGATTTCTCTCTAGTCTGCACCTTCAAATTCCAGCTACTGGGAAAGCACCTAATGAATTCAACTCTAGTGTCAAAGGAAGGGTAGCCTCCTTACCATAGACAAGATTGTAAGGTGAAGTTCCTATTACCTTTTTTACTATGATTCTATCTACCCAGAGTGCATGTGAGACCTTTGTATGCCACTATCTTTGGCTGATGTTCATTGTGTGCTTCATAATTCTGATCAGGTTCTTGTTTGTTGACTCTTCCAAACCATTTCCTTAGGGGTAATAGATGGCAAATGTTTTTCAGATAAATGCCCAGATTTAGAGCCCAATCAGTGATTTTAGTACCAAGGAAGGCTTTTGCATTATCAGAGATAATGGTTTGAGGAATGCCAAACCTTGTGACTATACCTTTGAGAAAGTCAAGGATGACTGACTCAGTTGATTCCTTGAGTGCGACAGCTTCTGTCCATCTGGTGAAGTAGTCTGTAGCTATCAACACCCACTTATGTCTAGCACTTGAAGGTGGATTGATCATGCCTATGAAGTCAAGACCCCATTGCACAAAAGGCTGATCCTTTGGATTGGTCAAGAGGGGAAGCATTGCCAATATTTTCTTTCCTGCAAAGAAAGTGCATTTTTTGAACCATTTTTGTGCATCTTCAAATAGGGTAGGCCAAAAGATACCTGCGATTATGATTTTCATTGTTGTAGTTTTGGCAGAGAAGTGTCCACCAGAGAATCCATCGTGAAATTCTGCCAACACTTTTTTAGTTTTTGTGTCATTGATACATCTTAACACCATGCCATCAAGATTCTTCTTGAAGAGAAGTCCATCAATCAAAACATAAGGGATAGATTATAACCTCATATGTCTTCTCTTTTCTTTGTTTAAACCAGGAGGGTATGTACCCTTAGAAAGGAATGTGATCATGTCCTTCATCCAATCAGTTCGTTTTTTTACTCTTCCAAATATTTCCTTAAGTTTTATGCATGGAGAGAGGTCTCATCTAGAAATAAAGAAGCCTCAGGTTCACTCTGTGCATCCTCAACAATCTGTCCTACAGAGTGCACTATCTCTTACCAATGGTTTGTGGCCTCAAATTGTCTATACCTTTCATACTCAAGAGATGATGATCTTTTGGTCACCATGAATGCTTTTTCTCACTAGTGATTTCTGTCCCATGTAAGACCCATTTTGATCTAGAAGAGTGGGATTGATCATGCCTTGATATGATTGATACCCCATTGAGCATGTTGAACTTCTTGAGCACCATTTAGATGGTCAGAAGAAGCATTGCTTCAATATGATTGTCTTTCCTCAAATAATACATTCCTTGCTTGAGGCTTCCACTGGTTTAGTCAACCCTTGTTCTTTTTTCTTGTGTTATTGTTGTTCTAACTGTTTCCATTAGATATTTTCTTAACAATAGGAAAGGACTGAAATCCATTTTGAATAATCTCTGAAATTGACCTTCAAATTCTAGCTACTAGTAAACACCAATGAGTTCAAATCTTGCTGTCATTATTATGAAGCTTTTCCTTTCTAGACAATTTTGAATTTGAAGGTTATTGAAGACCTTTCTTACTAGCATCATGGCAGGTGATGCAAGCGTTAAAATATTTGAATCTTAGGGATAAATGTTCATTGTGCACTTGATCTTCCAGGAAGATTTGTTCTCTTTTTTAATTTTCCAAACCTAGATTTGCTGTAAAATTTGGAAATACACAATTTCAGATTGCAATTCCAGGTTAGGAAAATTGTGCCCAGTACCAAATTTTATCCCAAAATTGATTTTGCACTTCAGAGTAAATGGTTCAAGGAATGCCAAATTTGTGTATACCTTCGATAAAGTTGGATATATCATATTGATTCCTTGAGTGTGAAATATTTTTATCCATCTAGTGAAATAGTCTGTAATGTGTCAATACCCATTTTAATGGTGCACTTGAAGGTAAGATTTGGTCATGCCTATGAAATTTGGGATACCCCATGAAGGATGATCCATTTAATTTCAAAGAGGAAGCAATGTTCCATATGTTCTTCCTAATCAATAGACTATTTGCATTCCTTGAAAAGGCATTTGGTTTTATCAAACCATTTCTGTTGTTTTTTTATGTTGTTCTATTTGCCATGGAATATTTCTTGTTCTATTAATAGTTAGAAATCTAGTTGGATTCCATTAGATCATCTCTCGCAGTGTCAAAGCACCTTCAGAATGATCTCTACTTCACCAATGAGGATTCTAGTGTCAAAATGATCCTTTCAAGCCTCCTTTTAAGACTGTAAGGCAAACCTTCCTACTACCTTTCTTTGAATTATTACCCAAAGTGCAAGGCATGAATCAGTAATTTTGAAGCCAAAAATCTTTGGTACTACCTGTTCATTGTGCGCCCTTTATCCTGAATTTTTGCTTTTTTTTACTCTTTTCAGTAACCAATTTAAAGTGAAATATTTTGAAAGAAGTTTCAAAATTCCAGGTTTTGAGCCCATTCATTGATTTAGAGTGGGAAGGAATTGCATTATCATCTATAATGGTTTTTCCTGTATCAAACCTAGTCACATTCCTTAGATTCAAGGATGAAACTTTGTTGATTTCTTGAATCTGAAAGATTAACAAACCATGTTTGTTAGCATTATGGATTATTCATGTCTATGAAAGTACCCCAGTTGTGTAGAAGTATCTACCATTTAGATTGGTCAGAGAAGCATCTTCAAATGTTAACCTTTCCTACTAGAAACACTTGTTGCATCTGCAAACAGGTGCATGACCTGCTATTATCAAGATTGTTCATTTCTGGATAAGAATTTTCCCTAAAAATGAAATTCTTAGCATTGACTCATAGATTGACAACATAATTTTGTTACTTCTTATGAGTATTACATCAATTTTACATTGGATAGATAATCATATGGCTCTTTACTTTATTTAAATCGAGAGGGTTGCTCCTTGGAAATGAAGATCTCCTTCATTGAGTCATGATGCACTAGGATTTGTATTCCTCAAGTATATGTCCCAATAAATATATTCATCAAGAAATAATTCAAGTCCTTAATTCATTTTACATGTAACAACAGCTATCTTTCTGAGAACACTTCCTATTACTAGTTTTGTGGCTTTGATAGTCACATCATATTCCATGATTTTGGTCACCCATTGCTCTCTTTTCACTGAATTTATTCTCCCATGATGAAGTCTATAACAAAGAGTGGGATACTAATACCTTGATATGATTAAGGTGGTGAGCATACTCTTTAATTTCTTGAGCATGTGCATGATGGCGAA
Source organism: Taxus chinensis (assembly GCA_019776745.2). Classification (NCBI taxonomy): domain Eukaryota; kingdom Viridiplantae; phylum Streptophyta; class Pinopsida; order Cupressales; family Taxaceae; genus Taxus; species Taxus chinensis. The sequence continues at coordinate 122,328 of JAHRHJ020001919.1, forward strand.
GACCTACTTCTCCATGTGACTATATTTTCATTCATAATCCTTCAGCATCTAGTTAAAAGAAAGCCACTAGTTGTTCTAGCCCTTGTTCATTTTCTTGTGTTAGGACAACAACAACACTTACATCATCACCATATGCATAAAGGATTAAATCCTTGGAATAATCTAGAATTTGATGAGTGTTGGTGCATAAGAAATTTACTTGCTTGATTTTGTTGAATTTTCTTTTCCTTCTGTTGTCCATTTGCAGGTTATGTCCTTCTTGAGCATGAGGGTGATGGACTGAATCGTTCTTACAAAGTTAGGGATAAAATTCCTAACAAAATTGATCTTACCAAGGAAGAACTGTAAGGCCTTCTTGTGCGCCAGAAGGGAAAGAGATAGGATGGTTGAGATGCACTCATGATCAATTGTGATGCCCTCCTTTGAAACCACATGGCCCAAATTTCCTTGTGCCACTACAAAATTGCACTTCTTGGGGTTAAGAGATACCCCAAATTTTTACATCTCTCAAATACTTTCTCCAGGTGCGCCATATGATCCGTGCTTTACTTTGAGAAGATATTATGTCATCAAGGTAAACCAAGATGAACTCATTGATGTAACCTTTGAAGGTAATATCCATGGCGCGCTGAAATGTTCACACCTACATTTGATAGACCAAAGGGAATTTTTGATATGCATATGTTCCCCACTTGGTTGTAAATGTTTTTTTGAATTGATCCTCTTCCTTGACCAGGATTTGATTGAAACCTGAATACCCATCTAGCATTGAGAACCTTTTGCACCAGCCACAGTCTGTAGAATCTTGCTCCATTGAAGGTAGAGGATAATTATCCTTTAGAGATGCCTTTTTCAAATCTTTGAAATCAACACAGATTCTGATTTCATTGTTCTTCTTTCGTACTAGAACTAGATTCATGACCCAGGTAGAGTATTTGATGGGAAAAATAATTTTCACCTCAATGAGTTTGGATAATTCCTTTCTCATGAGGGGCTCTATCTTTGGATTGACTAGTTGCTACTTTTGTCTTATGGGCTTGATACTAGGATCAAGGTCAATGGAGTGTTGAACAACACTTGGATCAAAACATTTGAGGTCTTCATACTCCCATGAGAAGATATCACTGTATTTTTGATAGAGAGAGATGAAGGCCTACTTTTCATCATGTGCACAAGATTTACTGAGCAACAACTCTTTCCCACACGCAATAGTGACTGGGGAGTAGTCTTCTTGTGCGGTGCACATATACCTTTCTTCACCCTTGAACTCATCATCAGGGATAAACATTTTCTCTAAGGTGACCAACCCTTTAGGAAATTTATTTGTCTTTAGTTGTATCACTTGGTCACCATAGCTGTCATGCAAGTCAACTTGCATGCTTGATGAGAACTCAACTTCATTTTGGATGAACTGGATGATCTGTGCGTCACTATCAAACACTTTCCAGCTGGTGTTGTTGTCTAGAATGGATGGTCTGATCACCATCTTAATGTGCTGAGTGTTTCCTTTGAAAAAGTCCTCAGTAGGAGAGAACTGTGAACCAAGCGTGACCATTTGGTTAGCTTCCTTGTTTATCTTTTGTAGTACCACCTACAACTTTAGAGCATCAAATATCTCAAGGAGGTCCCAAAATCTATGTTTATAAGCTTTGAGAAGCTTATTCTTTGTTTGGAATTTTTTGGTAACCTGGTGGATAACCAATTCTGTGTCCCCAAAGATCTGCAACACCTTAATTTTCTTCTTTTCAGCAATGAGCAAACCATGCACCAGTGCTTCATACTCTGCCACATTGTTAGAACATGTAAACTACAACCTGTGCATGAAGAATAATTTCTCATCCTTAGGGGAAATGAGAACCACTCCTACTCCCATGCCATTTCTACTTCTGGATCCATCAAAGTACAACTTCCACAGACCAAGTTCAACTTTGTTTTTCTTAAATGCTCATGGAAATATAACTTCTTCTTCAAGAATGTAGTAAGTACCAAGCCTAGTTTCATAAGCTTCCAAGTTCTTTAGAATATGGATCAAATTTATGGTGCCTCTCTACCCATTCATCAAGTACTAGGTCAGGAATAGAGGGTGGAAGAGACTGCTCTTCAGGAACTGAAGCTTGTTCTTCTTGGATTAAATAGTTGGCTTGGAGAGGGGATGGGACATATGACTCTACATGATAGGAAAATATAGGCTCAACTTGTATGGTAAACTAGGTACCATACCTTGTCTTGAGTAACATATGAGACCAATCAGAAGACAAGTAACCACCCACTTTAGCAGTAAAGTCTCTTGACAAACATAGGGAAAAAAAAGGAGGTAGGTCAATGATTGACACATCTTGAGTTATTGTTAGGCTTAGACATGCATGGAGGGTTAACTCAAGATCCTTGATGACTCCTTAGGTTGTGAAACTTGAGCCATCAAGATCTCAATCATTTTATGCAGTGTTTGCCTATAATGAAGGGATATACTTTACCTAAGACATTAGATCAGATATCTAGAGGCCACTATGAGAATCTTATGCAAACTCTCAAGACAATAATGATATGGCTTTGAGAAGATTATTAGGCAATCCTTTTGAATAAAGTTGAGGTCAAATTTAGATTATCTCCTAAGACAATCATCAATTTTCTTAGGCATAATAAGTACTAAGACCTAAGTCAATCATGCAATTATGCACTTGGTGTTTGCCTATGATCAAGGACATGTAGAAGGGTGGGGTCTTAATAGATTTACTTACTTGATTCTCCTCTTCTTAAGCAGATGTTGATAGAAGCACATGACTTCTGAACAACTGGATCAACATGCAGGAGTTATGCCAGGAGCTTCATGCAAGTAAGATCCTTTGCTGAGATGGAATAGTTAGGGCATCCCACATTGTGACATTTATGTTTTTCTTCTTCATCTGGTCAACAATGCTAAATGGAAGGTCCCATGTCTTGTGAATTTTGGGAATAACATCCATTCTTAACTATTTAGGCATGGAAGCCTAGACTTTAGCAAGAATAGAGGCTTCACCTACCAAAGGAGGGGTGCACGCTGCTTTAGAAGGAGATTTTTGTATGGCCTCTTGTGGTAGGGACTTGGGAATTTTACTATTGGATTCCTTGGCTACATATTTCTACTTTTGCTGAGGATCTTCTTATGTTGTTGGGATTGTGACCTAGCGTGCCTGACTCTAAGCATTCTCTTCTTGTATCTTGTGTTGTCTGCAACTTGGGTGTACAGTCTGTTTGTATCATCTGCAGCTTGGTTGATTGCACATAAGTCCTTAGTGCCAAAGAACATCAAATTTGTCTCTAGAGGAGCTTCTGTTCTTTCTTGGTTTTCTGCTTCAGGGGCACTTGTTGAAGGATCACCGTCGGAAGCATTCTAGATCATGAAGGCTTGCAAGCGTGCAACAATGGAAAAATGATATTGACTATGAGGCATGTTGTAAGGGAAGCACCACTCTGACTCTTGTGCCAATTTTTTCTGAACTGGAACAAGCACCTGACTCACATTGGGTGCTGGAAGAGAAGGTGTGGGAGGAACAACTTGCAAGGGTAGATGTGCATTAGGATTCCATCTATCATTCTACTGGTTGGGTGCGTATATTTGATTTCCATACTAATTCCACCAAGGCTGATTGCTTTGGCCATGTGCCTGATTAGAATTACCTCTATAGGCTTGTGCCTATTGTTTTTCTAATGATATGACCTTGTTTGATAAATTTCTAATTAGGGCCTTCAACTCTTCATCTTCTTTCTACTGTGCTGGAGAGTAGGATGTTGAGGCAACTAGTTGCACACTTTGCTCAGGAATAGGAATAGGGGCCAAAGAAGGTTGGGGTGCTTGTGACATTTCTGGGAACAAGGGCATAGGTGGTCTAGGAGCTATCTTTCCTTCCTGAATAAGACTATTTTCTGCCCTTACTACAATACTATAAGCAGCTGGTAAATTCCTACCTCCCATGGATTGGATCATGACTGAGATATCACTATTGAGTGCCTTTAGATAATACAGGAAAGCATGCTGAGCTATAGGTCTTACCACAAGAGGGATTCTGTCCCAAGTCTTCTGAAATTTGATGTTGAAATCAATCATCTGCTCATTGGATAACCCTCCTTGTTGTTTTCAGTTGCTCCACCAGAGATAGGTGATCTGACTTATCTTCAAAGTAATTGCAAAGAGTTGTTCCCAGCTCATCCCAGGTGGTAATTGATCCAAGTCTCAAGCCTCGGTACCATTGAAGCACTTTACCTTTGAAAGAGGTTACAAGTAGCCTGACTACTACATCATCATGTGTGATCAAATAGAGTGAACACACATTTTCTATATCCTGGATATGTTCCTGAGGGGTGACTTGATTCTCACCAGTAAAGTATGGAATACTCTTGAGTGCACCATTTGGCATATCATGTTACACAGCCAGAACCAAGGGACTTCCTCTAGTGAAGTTAGTCAAAGTTTCTAAGTGGAGGAGGTGGCTGATGCGCCATTATAGGGTGCACAGGTTGTCTATTTTGAGGAGAGTTGAATGGGCAACACACTGCTAGAGATGGAGATGTGTGCATGGATTTCTGGAATGAAACTCTTCTTGGGGATAGCTGGAGGTACTCAAAAGAATCTTCAGCTACTGTACTTTTTCTTGTGTGCACTCTTCTCATGAAAGGTACTCAGGACTGCTAAAACATAGATCTAAAATGTTGGGAGTCGTCAAATGTGTTGAAATGAGCCTCCAAAGGCTGAAATACTAAGTCCACACACCAAAACTTAGAGATATGAAATTTAAGCTTTCAATACTTGTCCCACTGGGTGTGCCAGATACTATTGGTTTCTCAAACGTACACCCACATCTTGGATCTTGGAAGGGCTGAGGTGTTTGAGACCACAATGGAACCATCCCCAAGTTGTGGGACCTTGTGCGCTTGGGACAGATCTCTGGAGAAGGCCGGTTCCTCTATCTATTTCTACTGCTACTGCTACTCCTAGTGATGGAAGGGAAAACTAAGCTAACAATGCCAAGGGACCATGGATAGAAGGATAACATGAAAAGAAACCTACTCTAAAAGGTGATAGCACCATAAAAGAGGGATGAACACTATCTGTTTTGAGTGAAAATGAAAGGAAATGCATGAAAGGAGGCTAGGCATGAGTAGCACAACTAAACACATATTTACCATATCATTCTCATGGAACACAACTAAATAAGGAACTGTAAGGGACCTGAAATGGCACAACCAACACACAATGTAAACGAAAAGGCAAGAAGAAGGAATGAAAACATGTTAGTATAGAGAATAGTCACAAAATGATGCTTCTATTACTTCTAGAAATGTATAGAGCTGTTACAATGGTGAAAGAGGAGGCCGATATCCACATGCAAGAGCCAGATCTAGAGGTCTGCAACTCAAAATACAGAAAATATGAAGTCCTTAGCAAAATGCGTAAGGATCCAGAGTGTCCAACATTACAAATGAGCCTAGCTCTTACATTTATAGATGAATCTGTGGAAGAAGAAGGGAGGGAGGGAAAAATTGAATTTGAAATGCAACCACCAACAAGAAGCATTCAATGCCTACAAATCCACCTAGAATCTATGAAATGCACTTCCCCAATCCTATTTGGTATGTTAAAGAAGGAAGGAGGGTGGATCATATCAAATTGGGTGGTTGGAGCAATCAGATCTACTCATTAATTCTCAGAGAGATGTTTTCCCATTTCTCACCTACCAGATCCACCAAGAATTTGAATTTGAATTTCTAGCACTGTAGTTGATGTCAGCAGCTCTCTGACAAGTCTAGGTGTGCACTGATCTGATCTCTATAGTAGAAGATATGGCTATTAGAAGATGTTAGAGCCGTTGGTGTGCAAAAAACATGTGGCGCATGTGGATTGACTGAAATGATGGCCAACTATGTGACAATATTTTATCATTTCTGCCATGTGTCACTCATTGATTTGTTTGCAAGGATTTTGGCACCCTGTTGGTGTGCTTTGACTGGTTGTGCGTGGCACACTCAAGCATGTCAGAAGATGACATGGACACTAGAAGGGCACAAAGGAGGGAAAAGGGAATGCACGTAGAAGATGAAATAGAGGAAGGTGCAGAGGGAGTGCAAAGTGTAAGCGCACGGGGAAATGAGGAAAAATTGTGTGTAAAGAAAACATGGTGAAGGAGAAACTACTACAAAGTGATGGGTGTGGCATGTGAGAGGGCTAGGGACTTAGCTGATTGAAGCAAGTGTAAGATGCTCGCAGGATGAAGAAGCTGCTTAGGAAGAAAGTGAATGCGCAGAAGGTGGTGCAAGGGGGGAGTGGAACAAAGAGGAAGGGGAAAATGGAAGGAGAGAATATAAAGCACGCAAGGGAACTTGAGGAAAAGAAGGGACACCAAGGGGAAACTACAGCCAAGGAAATGTGCCAACTGAACCTGAGCGTGCACAACCTTCAATGAGGAACGAAGAGCCTGAATGTGTATACAAGTCATCCAAATCACCAGGAGAGTTATTTTGATAATCTAAAAGTTTAAAGTTAGTCTTGCATATTAGAAAACAATGTTCCTCTTGTGACTCCAATCTCATCTAGAGATACATTACAACATCTAAATACCTGGGAACCACAAGAATATCTTCATAGATCAACCTGAGATAAATCTTTGGAATGGAGAATCTAGAATACCTTCCAATATACTCAAGAGTATGTCATATGTATATGTGCCATGATTTCCATCACCATTGGCTATATCAGATACCAACTAATAGTATTTATTACGATGAAATATTGTGCACACACGTACACACTAACACTTGGTGGATGTATAACTTTTGAAAATGTACCATTTTAAAATGAAATCATCTCAGGAAGTAGCACGTTTTTAACATTATTGCTTAGATAATCTTTCTTACCTAGTTTATCATTATAATCACCCCTGCATGGACACAATCCTTATGTCTTCAAAAGAATGGTACACTACACTAAAATTTGCTGGAAAAAGAAATGGGAGTATACCCTTAAAAGATTGGATTTGTGACATATACATCATCTATACAGTATCACCATGAAATTTTAAATCACTACCAGGTGAGTTTTCTCACATCATCTTTCAATTGATCAACTTAATATATTTGTATTCAAAAAATCATTCACAAGAAAAAATAACACTGGATATAATGACTTAACAAATGTGCATCTCCAACATGGGAAATCCTGGGCCATTAGAGGAAAGGTGGTCCTTTCTCTTAAGTCATCTGGGCTAATATTATCACCTTCAATGGCATGATTGGTCACCTTTAGCTGGACTACTTCTACTTATTTGTTTCTCGAAGCACCACTGAAAATTTGAGAAGTTGCTTGAGCTAACCTCCCCTTCTTTACTTTGACCATTGAGGCTATGGTTGTGAAGTTAGGGACTGCCGCTCTTTAAGCTATGTGTGCATCATTCATGATCATTTCTTTCACCCATGTAAATATCTCATTCATCTCAAGATCTATATTTGGCATGATTTTTTTCTCTTCTTTAGAATGAAAATGAATATTTTGTGTAGGAAGGGCCAATGCAAAAATGGAGGATGAGAGGATTTTAGACTGCTTGGGGAATGAAAGATAAACCAGATCAATTTCCCCTTGCTTCAAATCTACCACAGGGTCTTCTATTGTCCTTACCTTTTTGTGCAACCTTTTGTCATGAGGAGCTTTTGAGTCCACTAACTTTCATTTTGAAATTTCTCCTAAGTGAGCTAAAATGGAAGCTTTCTCAGTTTCCTTTGAAGAGGAAAGATGGGATGCTTTCATTTGGAGAGTTATGAAGTTTCTCGATGCAATGAAGGCATCCCTATTCTTTTTGAACCATTATTTTGATCTTCTTATTACTATTTCAGTCTACTCATTTATATCCCGTAATTCACGGGTGCTCCAGGGCATTTGTGGAAGGGATGAGGATTTTACTACTTCTCATTTGTCTAATTTTCATCCTTGTATGATCTCGTTATCTAACTTCAAAATCATCTACACAATTCACCATGTAGTCTTCAACCTGTGAAACATGATGCAAGTCAAGGAGGTGAAATGTTTCTGGATCAGTCCAAATATAAAAGTCTTCTCTTGGTGTGTATGAATATAGTTTGACATGATTGAAATCATCTTCCACATTGGTAGCCTCATGAGTAATTTTTCAAGAAGATCTCAAGAGAGATGGGGAAAACAACACATGTATTCTTTTGGTTCCTAAGCTTACCATTGAAATGAACAAGATACATACATAGCTCTAACAATACTATATTGTTGTTAAGGTACCATGGTAGGTTTCATGGAGCAATATCAAAACCAGACACTCAAATGTAGGAAAATCTTAAAAATTGTATGAAGAAGGATCAATACCTTTTTATTAAAGAAGAAACCTCAGGATATAACCTTGAGTGAAGTTTTCCCTCCAATAATATGATGAAAAACATAGTGGACACATTGTTCACTCTTGCAAAATGATGATTTATTTCTTTCAAGATCAGTTGTGGATATTTTTCATATGTAGGAGCCTTCTAGGAAATGTTTTGGGTGAGTGGAAAAATTCTAAATGGTCTCGTGCTTGCAAGGGTGTAGATCGAGTATGAAGTATTACTGACTTTCATTATGATTTCGTTCACTTCCTTCATGTGTAGCATGTTGGTTTTGACTTGGCAATTTCCTTTTCCTCTTTTTTGGCGTGTGGTTCAAAATTCCAAAAAGATCAAAAACATTCAAAAAATGTTTCATAAAACTTCAAAAACAATACAAAAATGTTCAAAATCCCAAAAACAATATAAAATTGTTCAAAAGAAACCAAAAAAAATACAAAATGTTTCAAGAATGTTTGGAAATTGCTATCCTGGATTGTGTTATATTTTCACTTACTTATTAGTATTTAATATTGGTGTGTTTTGTTCACTAGCTTGTTTGTTGTACTTGCTTGTTTAAAGTTTGTCCATATGGAATGTTGTCTTGTATATTATTAGCTTAGTCTCTTATGTTTGTTAGTTAGAATAACCAGTACTTTGTGTATCTGGAATGCACTTATGGACCAATTACATGAAATTTATTTACATATTAGTTCACATATAACTTTGGTGTTATTCCTTCCTATTAATATTGGGTTTTTTTTCAATGTTTGTTACTTGCTTTCTTATCGCTTGCATACATGTGTTGTGTTTTTCTCTTGAATTATTTAAGTCATGGAGCATTTTCCTTTTTGCTATGTATTCATATTTTCTTGCATTTTCTTTACATTTGTCTTTCAAGTCCTTCCCAAATTCGAAAAATCCACAAAAAAATTTATTCAACAATTCCAAAAAAAATTCAAAAATTCCAAAAATTCCAAAAAAAATAGATATTTCAAAATTAAAAAAAACAAAAAACATTATAAAATTTTCAAACAAACATTCACTTATCATAAAAATGCTCCAATTGGAAAACCCTTAAAGTGAATCTTTCAACATTTCAATACAATCTTGATAAATGTCATGCTTTTATCTATTACCCTAATGATCATGCCAATCTTATAACTATAACTTTCTTCCCTTTCCATGATATGCTAACTCTACTTGGGGCAAGCTACAAAATTGTTTTTCCTTCGCACTATAACTTCTCCTGGGGAAATTTCAAATTTGATCATTGGCATAATGGATTCAGCAAGAGTGTCAAGGAGTCGCTTTAACTCTTATCTTCCAATCTGATCCTATTCCCACTTGGGAGCATTTGTATATACTAATCATCATTGTGGCATGCATTGGGGGCATAGATGATTGTCTTCTTTTTTGAAGTTGTGTTTCATTGTTGATTTTTACTTTTTGGACCACTTACAAGTAGTGTGATTACATCTTGGTTCCTTTACAACCTCGATGCTGACACCTTCTTTATATATTGGATTTGTTTTAATTTTTTATCTTTTCTTTAGTGCGTGTGTTTGTTTATGTGCATATGTGTTAACCATCTTGATTATTTTATAACCATGATGACAAATCTATTGTGCAACAACAAAAATAAGGTTATTCTAAAATTATTCTCCAAATGAATGCTCATGCTATAGGCACAATCCTTTCCCATCCTTATTATAATCCCTTGTTTTCCTTCTTATCAAGCTATTGTCCACCACCTTGCTATGTCATCCACTATCTTGAGGGGGCATTCCTCTACAATTCTAATCACTCGGACTTCCTAATGCTTCATTTCTTGCTGGGGCATCCTAATGCTTCACTTCTTCCTACTTGTTGGGGCATCCTAATGCTTCACAATTGTGTCTACTATCTTTAAAAACACTGTTACTTTGCAATAGCACTTTAAAGAGGGGGAAAATGTAGACACCCCAAAATTACACACTTGTTTCCACCTGTTCCAAGTGATATCCTAATATACCTTGGTATTCACCCATTTGTGATTAATTGATTAAATTGATTAATTCATACACATTGCACCCTTTGGATTAATTAAATTAATCTCATGCACCCTTAGTACCCCTTTATGCTAAGTTAATTATCATTTATTAATTAAATAATTAATTAAGTGTGTACACATCCTAGTCAACTACCACTTGATCAAAATCCACTTAGACTCCACATCCTCATCGTAGTTAACTACACTTCCAGAATCCTAGAAATGTGGGGGCAATTGAATTACACGTACAACCACTTTCCCAGATGCAACTTCTACAATTAATTTCATTTACTGCCCTGACACTACTATAAATTCCTCCAATTCTATTTTTTAACATGTGCATTCAACCGTGTATAACTAATTTCCAACTACTTCTACCTCTATAAATTGTAGGCTTACTCTCTTACAAATCCTCTTGAATCTTAAGTACAATAATTGTGCTAAATTTCCAAGCCAAAGTATCTGTGTCTGTAGCATTTGCAATCACATTTAAGAACATTTGACAACACCCACATCCATTTATAAGGTTCCACAGACGAATTCTGTACAACCCTACTGAGGTTTACACTAAAGGATTATAGGGAGGTTTTCATTGTATTTTGTTTGTTTTCCATTCTCAGGTAGTTTTTCACTGCTTACATTTTGGCATGCCCAGTGGGACTCACACCCCATTTTCTTTCATTTTTGGTTTCATTTCTTATTCCTGTGTTTTATTTGTTTCACAATAAAATTCTTGTTTGTGTGCATATTTTAGAGGTGAATTGGGCAACTACCATTGCTTTTAGGTGTTTTGTATTTGCACAAAGTTTTTTAGTTTCCATTCCCTCTTTCTTCTTAAATTTCTACATTTTTTCTTTCTTCTAGTTTATCAATTTATCTTTTTATTCTGGTTTGCAAATTTCTGTATCACAAAATAAATTCCTCTGCACTGCTAAAAATCCTACAAAATCAAAGAAAAATTAAGTTAGATTTTTTATAAAAAAATTGAAAACAAAAAAAATAAAAAATAAATACTAAACCTAAACCCTACCAACCTACCCATCCCCCCAGCTCGGCCGAGGTGGTTTACCCCTTTCCTCCCTACTCTCTAGCCCCACCCCGCACTCCCTACCTACCGCTGATCTACCCCCTTCTCCCGGCTGACTTTCCTCACCTGAGTCATCCCTGGCTCGACCCTTCCCATCCCACTCACCTAACTACCCAACCTTTTCCCCACGAACACAAATCGCTCAACCCGTCCTCCATTTAAATGAGCCTACGCTCTATCCCCATCGCTCCCCCCTCAACCCATTCTAACTCTAACATGTGCCCACCCTACCTCAGAATCACCCCACCTCGGTCTCAACTCGGCCGCATCAACCTATCCCTGATCCCCATTCCCCCCCCCCCAATATTATCGACTACCCCCATCCCAACTTGCCACACACTTTTCCTCACTGCATCAAATTCCTTCCCACCATATATACCACCTCTACTTGATTTGTGATCCCGCTCTCATCCCGTCGACCTACATGCCTCGCCGCCCTTTGTAGATCCCCACCCATACCCTACACAATACAAACAGCCCACATACTTACCCTTTTTTTTCTTTTCTCCCTCTTCGTTGGATTCTTTTAGGTTTAGGGTTTTATTTTCCTTCATTTTTAATATATAGTTTTAAACTTCGTATTTTTTATTTCTATTTCATTTCTTTTATTTTGTTTATAGTTTTCACTTTCATTAGTAATTATTAATTTGTTTTCCTGAGTTAATTATTTATTTATTTTCCTTGGTTAATTATTAATTTTTTTTCCTTAGTTTGTTATTGCTTTCATTAATTACTTTAGGAATTTTCACTACAATATTAGGCCCATTGTCATTTGTTTTTGTTATTTTCATGTAATAAGCCTAATTGTACCATTTTTCTTGTTTAGGGTGCCTTGGTATTTTTGGTCCCTCTCCTTCGTTATTTCACGACTTGTTCTCACTTTTTCACAGTTTTAGATCCTTCTCATTTTTCTTCTCGTCACCTTTACTCTATCGAACTAATAGTGAAACTTGCAAATTTAGCATTATTGTACATTTTGGTTCAATTTTTTATGCATTTTAAGCCACTTTTTCACACATTTAATCATTTTTTATATTCACGAATAATTTTTAACATGTTGTTTTTTCATGCTTCTCATTTATCATTTTATTTTATTTTTGCGAGACTAACCATGAAACAATCATGCGTATGGTCTTCCCTCACACTTTTTCAATGATCTTGGGAATCAGAAACGTGGTCATTTCTTTTTTATTTTTGGGGAATTAACGTTTTACTTAATCAAAACTTTTTTTCGTGTATGCTCTTTCCTTGCGTGTTCTAAGCGATAAGGAAAATTAGAAACACAAAATTTCTTTTAGTGTTGTTTTTTTACCTCATTCTGGAAAATATTCTAATCTTTGCTTGCAAGACCTACTCTAAAAAATGTGGATAAAACACTTTAAAACTATTAATTGCAGGTTATAAAATGGTGTATGACTAAACCACATTAATATCAAAAGATAAAATATACACCACATTCAAAACACTATATTTACAGGTTCGGTTAAGAGCTATGACTCGACCACTTAACTAAAACATAACCCACTTGGCATAATCCTTAAGCTAGAATAAAGGGGGTAGTTCTAGGAACCCCAAGGTAGTCCACACCTTAAGTGAACTGGTGGATGAAACGGGAACCTTTTTATCCTACCTGACTAGTAAAGCCTTGTGAGTTAGAGTCACGAGAATCCTTAGTGACGACCCCAGTGCAATTCATTCTAAGCAAGATCTTTGCTCAGGGTTTCAAAGGGGGTATAGTAATGTCTTTAGCTAGCAATAGCGTCGCACTCACTCGAATATATTGCTGACACCTAGTTAAGAGAGCCACCTAGGAAGACAAACATTGTTCAAGCCAATTTAAGGTAGAGGCCACAAAAAAACATTTAATCAAAAACCTCTTTTTCTATTTTCTTCTTTTGTTTTCTTTCTTTTTGTAGTAGTGTTCCACACTCATTTTTTCCCAAACACTCCTTTTTTGGGATCCATCTTTCAGTTTCATTATCTTTTCCTCATTTTCTAGACATTCCTTGTTTGGATTCTACTATCATTCTCGTTTCATCTATTTTCATCATCTTTCCTCTTCATCGTCAGTCATTCATTAACTTTCATTTTTACTCTTGGAATTCCAATTTTTGGAACTTTCATTTCTTTTTCATCATTTCAATCTTTCCATCCTCATTGTGTTCTCCATTTAATCTTCTTTCATTCATTTGGATTTTTCATTCACTTATTTGAGTCTTCCTCTTTCGTAATCATAAATTTCTTCTATCTTTCATACTCACCTCATTTTCAGTTTATCTCCCATTTCATTTGAAACTTAAACATTTGGATTACATTCCCTAAAGTTTAAGTTTCCATCTCATTTTTTACATCAAGTCTTGAGTTGCGGATATCCAGGTCCTCTCTCAAAAACTTTCATCTTACGACTCTATTGGCAAGGAAATTTTTTGGGTGGAAAAACTTGTGGATTCCATGCCAATGCTCTGGGAATCTAAGTCCCTCTAATTAACCAGTGCAGCTTCCATATATGCATGTGCGTGAAAACATGGATTTCTGTGGTGGCCTTTCGACTGGGGATCTAACAGGGGCACTCCACTGACCCTGTGATAAAGCTAACAATCTCTTGCTAGGGAATACTTTGTCTGAAGGTGGGAAAGGGAGTGAGAAACGAGATAGAGAAACTAATGTTGTAGGTAGGAAACCAAATTCCTACACACATTAGTCAGAAACTTTAACACATGCATTTATGAGAAGAATCAACCCTGCAAATAGTAACAAGATGAGATAAGATTGTGAACTCAAAGTTTCTAAAAATCTCCTCATCAAAGGGGATACAAAATACTTCTTCTTGTATTGATGCTTAAACAAGAGTTGTACATAATGTGGGAATGGAAGAAATTTGAGAATGGAGGAAAGTAGAAGAAAATGGCTATCTCCTTTGCTTTCTCTAAGTACAATGCACTTGTAGAGTTTACAAGATCAATTACCAACCCTGTACAATGGTGTGAAGAAGCCATTAAATATCTTGCCAAAAATGGTTACAACTTCTTCTTTGTTAGCAAGAAACGGTTTAAAATATTTTCAGTCATTTGCATCTGTTCAGATTCTTGATTCATGAAGAAACATCAATGGTAGAAAGAACCAGACTTTTCATAATGCAGTTGTTACACTCGTTTTGTAACTTTGAATTTGAACTATTCATCTGGCCTTTGAAACTTTAAACTAGAGTTGTCCACATGGGAGAAATTTACTGGAGCGGGCATGGAGGATGCCTTTTGCATTTTGTGACTTTATAGAAATTTGGCATTTTTTACATTTTTGGTCCACCCTTCCACTTTTGATATAAGCCTGACACATGGCTCACTTGAGTGGAGACAGAGTCACAGGTCACTTTGATAATTTTACCTTTTTTCAATTGGGCTCAAAAAAACAAATTGTTTTGCCGGCCTGCCTCCCCTCTTTGACCTTTGAGGCAGGCTCAAATTTGAATTTTTCCTTTTAGCAATCATATCTGTGGTTCACTTTATGAATTTTATCCCTTTTTACAAAAAGGATCAAAAACACAAATCATGCTCGTGCGGACCCACATTCCTGTTTTGACTTTCCAACGACAAGCTTAATATTTGACTTTTTCCTTTGTGTTTGGCAGGGCTGCGGGTCACTTTTTGACTTTAAGCCCCTTTTTGAAAACAAGGAGGCTCAAATCTCCTTGACGATCCACCTCTCCGATTTGACTCTTTTGATGCGGGCTTAAGATTTGACTTTTTTTTATGCATGATCGAGGCTGCGGGTCACTTTTATTACTTTTAGCACTTTTTACAAAAAAGGCTCAAAACCTCACAAATGCTCTGCCGTTGACCGCACTTCCAATTAGATATGTCCACGTACCTTTGGATAATGGAGCCAAAATTTGATGGGGAAGAAAATACCCATCATTCACGACTGTGGAAAAAAAATTAGAGAAGAAGAAAACTCCACCATTTCGTGCCCTGATTTTCAAATTTCTTTCGCGAACCAAGGAATTGAAAACAATACAAGGTTTGATGATCCATGGCCATAGAAATATTGACAACTTTCATTCAAATGAGGAAACAATAAAATTTTAATGTCCAGATAGGAAAATGGAAAGTGTTAGGAATAGTTTAATATTGTGAACATTATTATTGTGCAAATAATGAGTTGGTGACAACTCGTAGAGATCTCTTAGAGAGATTCTAGGTTTTTTGAGTGAGAATAGGGATTGGGAGATTGTAATTGAGAGATTTGTTGAAGATTAGAGTTGACTCCTCTTTCATAGGAGAACTCCACTCTATATATGTAACCTTCTCTTATTGAATAACATCTCGAAAATTGATACAAAAAGGTTTCTATATTCTTATTAAAATAATCAGTGTTTAGATATTAATTGTCCAATTTTTATCAATGGTATCAGAGCAGGTTGATATGGAGGCTTGGATTCCTTTACTGGGAATCTAGTGCTCTTGTGATTTTCTGCGTAAAACATGAGAAAATAAAGCTTGATCTATGAACTTGTGAATTTCTACGCATGATGTATTTGTTGAAAGGATAATATTTCATGTTCATGCTCCCCGGTGAAGACTCGCGTCCATCACTGATATAACTCTTCTATTTGGAGTGAACAAAATTAGTATTTACCTGTAAGATATAGTTTGGTGAAGTTGACTTGATACACCTAGACACTTTTCTTTCTCAGTCCTGAAGTGGACGAGGTATTATCCTTCGTATTAGAGCCATGCACATACGAATTAAATTTGCCTACGCATTACAGTGAAAGTTTTAACTGCATATTGCATTCCCTTTTCCTATGCATGCTAAAAATCATGTCTATGTATTACATCATTTTGAAAATTCGGCCTGTGTATTTCCATCGCCATTTTGTAACTCATGTTCCCTTTTTACCATTTTTGGATATGGGTCTAAAAATAAGTTGAATTTAGATACTTGTAAAAACGATAACTTTAGCTGATAACTCAGATCTGAGGTATCATTTTTTTTAAATGTCTATTTATTCAAGTTCATCCATACAATTGATCCTACTCCCTTATTGTTATGCTAAATAAAAATAATAATTCCATTTTTGGCAAATTGAAGGACTATCTAAATAATCTGAAAATTGTCTCACTTTTGTTTGGACGCACTTTCACTTGTACGCAACATCTATAGTGAAGGGGTGCATCTATCGGTTGAAACCGACACCCAAGAGAATTGGAACACGTATCCTCCTTGATATACTTTTCTAACTGAATTAGAAAATTGATGGAGGCTAGAGGTAAACGGAGGAAGGAGGTTGATCAGTGACCTCTTGTAGACACCATCAAGGTAAGGCCTTGAAACTGAACTAGTGGGCCAATTTTTTAAGTTGTGTGTTTGCTTTCAAGAGATTATACATTTCTTACCTAGAATAAGAACAAATTATTGTTCATGAAGTTGTAATGTATCAAAAATATACCTGAATGTAACTCCTAATGTAATGAAATAGGTGAGAAAAAACACCAGTGTAAGATAGTTCATGGATCTTGAAAAGGTTTGTGGAAGATCTATTAGAAAACACAACATGAGGTGGACAAGCAATGGATCTGTTACACATCAAGGTTTTTGGTATAAATCTCATAAAACCATAGAAGGTTGAATCATTGCTCCCTTCATTAGTATCAAGGTCATGAGTCACAGAGTTTGAACATGCTACATAGAGGAGAGCATACTGCAGATAAGAGTGTGTATGTTTTTCCCATGTTCACACTAAGGGAGTGAATGTTAGGAATAATTTAATATTGTGAACATTATTATTGTGCAAATAATGAGTTACAAGTGACAACTTGTAGAGATCAACTTAGAGAGATTCTAGGTTTTTTGAGTGAGAATAGAGATTGGGAGAGATAAGTGAGAGTTTGTTGCATGAGATTAGAGTTGACTCCCAAACTTTCATAGGAGAACTCCACTAGGCTTATATATGTAACCTTGTCTTATTGAATAACATCACTAATGAAATGACATTATTCTCTAGTTCCCTTATTACCCAATGTAGAATTATATTAAATTATATTTCTATATCAGAAAATTTGTCAATATACCTAGACTTGGAGAGTTTAAACAACTTCAAAGCATTAATTTCTCTATCTTTTCAGACTTACACCCTTATTAGAACACTTGATTGGAGGGTATTATCTCAAGTCATATTCCTGATCCTTTGGAATTAAAAAATTATATAATCAAACATTTTGAGGGAAACAACAGCTAGCTCTAGTTTGGGGACATGACATGGACTGAGCATAGTGAAGACATCCCTTTGGAATCCAAATTATTTAATTCCATCATAGACCTTTGGAATTAATTGACTAATGCCTAATTCGTACACCCTCTATAGAGCCGTATATATAATTTGAGAAATTTAATATCAGAATAAATGGTTAATTATTTCCTCACAATTAAATACTAATTAAATTAGTTATTTAATTGATTCTTCTCAACTTAGTCACACTCAGACTTAGGGAAATTTCAACTTCTAGATTCCTACGAAACGAGGAAAAAAACACCTATGGTACAATTGTGCGTACAACAACACGCTTTCCACTGATGATAAACTATGAAGTATGTTCCATTCCAAGGCTATGTCCATTGCCTGTTCCATCCAAATTTGTAGACTAAGAAAAGTGTTACTAACCACTAGCTTCATGAACTATGGAATGATTCGAACCATTAACCTGGAGCTTAGTCAATCTTTCCATGGCTTCACATTTCATGGTTCTCTTCTCTTATCCCATAGCAAAGGATGAAGTGCTCCAACTTTGGAGATTAATCTTTAAAGAGCCATTCTTATCAATCCAATATTCTTTAAGTTCAAATTGGTGCTCCTTAAGCTGATCTACGATCTTGGATCTCTGAGGTTTTATTCCAGCTTCTACAAGTGAAGAGTATAATCTGGTCATTGAATTTATTGTATCTTACCATCTGTCTATTGCATTTTCCTTGTTTGACAGCTGACATCATTGATGGTCAGAGGACTCCCCATGCTCTTTCTTTCAATTTTATTTTATCATTTTGTGAATTGTAACTTCATCTATTGTGTTTCTTGGGAGTGATTCTATTTACCCACAATACTATCATACAACCTTTTATGCCAATTCCTTTTAGGTGGAGCGTTTAGAAGGCTACAGAAAATGGTAACAATGTTATTGTTGCTAGATGTCGGCAATGTTTATTCTCACGTTATGGAAACTTAGTCACTGAAGAGTGCTAGCGTATCCCAGACTTCCGGAAGCCATAATTTTTGCTCCCAAACTCGAAACATCTCTCTTGAACATAAATAGGTAGCATTATCTACTACATTCTTCTGTGGTACTCTATGTAATGGAAAAATGATATTCTCCTTGATTTGAACTTAAAGCATATTGTTTCAGTGGTTGGCATTGTCTCCTAACACTTGTATTCCACCAATTTGGAGAAGTAGTCTATTGCTGTGAGTATGTAGGTTATACCCCACATTTTTATTGATTTTTGTTTAGAACATAACAAATGACATGTATGATCTTTCTTCACACTATTCAAAGTGATCTTGGAAATCAGAAACATGACCATTTCTATGTGTTTTCAGGAATTAACCTTTCTTTTATTTTTTAATCAAATCTTGTTTTACATGTATGCTCTTTCCTCGCACTTTTTAAAGAAATCTTGGGAATAAAAAACATGAAATTTCTTCTATCATCTTGTCCTCTACCTACCTCAAGAGAACATTCTAATATGTTTCTACAGAACCCACTCTTAAGAAGGTTGATAAAACATTCAAAAATTACTAAATACAGGTTTCCAAAGGAGTCTAACCAAACCACATTAAAATCAAAATATAAAAAGAAATACCGCATTAAACACACTATATTTTCATGTTCACTTAAGAGCTATAACTTGACTGCTTAACTAGTAAGTAACCCCTTGGCATAAGACTCAAGCTAAAAAAAGGGGGTGGTTCTAGGAACCCCAAAGTAGCCCACACCTTGAGGGATTTGGTGGATGAAACGGGAACCTTTTTTATCCTACATGACTAGTAAAGCCTTGTGAATTAGAGTCACATATATCCTTAGTGGCAACCCAAGTGCGATTCATTTTGAGCAATATCTTTTCTTAGGGTTTCAATTGGGGTAAAGTAAAGCTGTCAGCTAGCAATAGCATCATGCTCACTCAGATATTTTGTTGACTCCTAGTTTAGAGAGAAATCCCAAGAGCCAAACATTATCCAATCCAATCTAAGGTAGAGGCCACAAACAAACTTTCAAACAAAAACTTCCTTTTTTATATTTTCTTCTTGTGTTTTTCTTTCTTTTTTAGTACTGTTCCACATTCATTTTTTCCCAAACACTCCAATCTTTTCAGGATCCATCTTTCACTTTTCTTATCTTTTTGTCATTTTCCAAAAAATCCTTGTTTGGATTCTACTTTCATTCTAGTTTCATCTTTTCTCGTCCTCATTTCTCAAAATTGTCATCCATCATTCACTAACCTTCATTTTAATCTCGAATTTCCCCTTTTCAAAAATTTCTTCTTCTTTTCATTATTTCTATATTTTCATCCTCATTTCCTTCTCCATTTGATCTTCTTTCATCTCATTTGGAGTTATTATTCACTTATTTGATTTTTCCCCTTTCACGATTATCAAATTCTTCTATCTTTCGTATTCACCTCATTTTGAGTTTATCTCTCATTCCATTTGATACTTAAACATTTGTATTACATTACCCAACATTTAATTTTTAATCTCATTTTTGACATCAAGTCTTTAGTTGCATATGATTTGAATCCTTTTTCGTACCCTCTTCCCATTTATCATTCACTTTTTCTAGGTGGTAGAGTGTATTTATAATCAATCTATTCTCACTCCTCCACTCTATATTTCACATTGTTAGATCTTGAGAACATTTGGAATGTTTTCACTATAACTATCCTCCATTCTAGCATTCACTTTGTTAGAGGATGAGAACCTTGATCACATCAGACCACTCTTCCATCTTGACATTCACTTTTTCAAGGGTTGAGTTTATCACATAATTTCACACGCTTTCATCTTGACATTCACTTTGTTAAGGGTTGTATCACTCACATCTTCCAAACCTCTTGCCCATCTTGTCATTCACTTTGTTAAGGGACAAGTTATTATCAAGCTTAATCTCACACCTCTCTTCCATCATCGCATTCAATTTTCTATGGGTTGAGTTATCTTTTGCATCTCTCTTTTTCTCCCTCCCTCTTTTAAAAATTGTGGGAACAAAACACAAAGATTATAGTCCTTTTGGAAGGGGCGAACGACATAAAAATCCTTTTGGAAATTTTTATAGTGATAATGACCAAAAATTTGAGGATGATTAGAATGACATATCACTCAAATAAAAATTACGCGTTGAAAATATTTTACGTATGAATAAAGACCAATTTTTTCTTTGTCTCTTTGAGATGGGAGAAAAATTACCCTCTGATTTCAATGAAGATAGTCTACAAACATTACTTGGAAAATCACCACCAAACAAGGGTGAACCTTTGATTTTGAAAAAAAATGACGATGAGGTAGGCCCTAGTCACACGAACAATGATGATCGAAATAAGTCCACCTTGAACAACACCAAAAGTGATGAACCCAACAAAGACAAATCTGACAAAGGGAACAAAGGAAAATATATTGATTCATCCACCTATCCCACTCAAGCCCTGACAAATAAAATTAATGACATGGCTAATGTCATGGCTAATAACCTTGCTATATTAAATTCCAAAGTCACCAATGAATCCCATAACAATGAGGCACCAAATAAAACTAGTGATGCTTCATTTAAGAGTCATACCATACACACCAAATATAACAACTCTACGAGTGATGGTTCATTATATTTATTGTAGAACAACTCACCATTTTCCCAAGAATGGAAAATGATGAAGGGCACCATCTCAGGTATGCAACATCAACGCAAACAATTCAGATTTGAAGAATTGTGTCCTTACCCCTTCGATAAGGACATTTTACCTGTCCCTTTTCCCAAATCTTTAGAGATGCCAAAATTTGACAAATACAAGGGAAAGAATGATCCTAGAGAGAATATCCAGGATTTTTATATGGCTTTATAGGATGTGGACTATAGTGATGTCTTCTTAATGCATCTCTTTCCATGAAGTTTAGGAGGACAAGCCTTGGATTGGTTCCTATACCTCCCCAAAGGCTCTATACAAACTTTTACAGACCTCTTAGATAAGTTCATTAAACATTTCTCATTCAAAGTAGACTCTGAAATTATAATGATGGGCTTTTCTAATGCCAAACAATGACCAAATGAAATCTTTTCATAATTCCTACAAAGATGATGGGGGATTTGTTAGCATAATTTAGCATAGGCATATTTATTGCATTTTATTACATTGTCTTTTATTTAATAATGTGCAACATGTGCCCTCTAGTCGAGTGACTTGCATTCAATATTGTTATGTTGGATAACATTTAATATCAATATTAGTAGTAATTACATGTGCATGTGAGATGGGTCTTATCATCTCATAGTTGGTGCCTGATAGGGTGTTATGTCTATCCATATGAGGTTATCTAATATATATAAATATTACAGTTCTTGCATTGTTATGTAATATGATTTCATGATCAATAATATTTGTGAGGCTTCCGTCCCTCTTTAGTCATTGCAATATAATTCTATTCTATCATTTAGTATCAGATCTATACCATTTTTATCATTTGGTATTAGAGCAAGTTCTATCCGAGCAAGGTTGAAGAGGAGCACTATTGGAGAGGATCCATTGGAGAAGAAAATCTTCATCAAAGGAGAGTCATTGAAGCATCCCGCAGCCTCCATTCCTTCTAAACATCCCTCAACTAAAATTTGACCTATCCACTTATTTGGAAGGTAATTTTTTTTTACTAGTCATTGGCATAGCCAATTGATCCAACATATTGGCGGAATATTTCAGATTTGGAGATCTTTTAAAAAAAAGATTTGTGAAAAAAAAAGATGTTAAAAAAAAAAGGAGAAAGATCTTGAAAAAAATTGTAGATCTAAAAAAAGAGTAAAAAAAAGATCAAATCTAAAAAAAAAAACAAAAAATCAAATTTGAAAGTAGAGATGTGAAGAATTCGGGAGCAAAGGTTGAAGCAGTCCCGTCAATAAAATTCCAGCAGATAGCTCTCAGAAAAAAGTACGTAACTTTTTCATACAATGTTAGAGTGATATGCCATGTTTTTTACTAGAAATATAAGAAGGAGGTGCACAAATTTTCAGTTTACATCATCTTCAGATTCGGCTTCTACATGTGACAAAAAGTCTGTATAAGCCAGATCATTTTTAAAAAAAAAAATCAGATTTAGCTGGTAAATTGGTAAGATCTAAAAAACCAAGATTCTGATTCTTCTGAAATTTTGTGGGTTTCAACAAAAATATTGTATGATGCTTCTGTCAAAATTTTAGAAAAACCTAGATCATGGTTTATGAGAAAAACTAAAAACAATATTCAGATTGTTTGTTTGGATCTTGGGAATAAACAGATCAACGGTTGAATTCCCACTCTCTCCATATTTTTTATTAAATTATTTTTTTTTGGAAAATTTGAAGAAATCAATACATTTTGGGAGATTTCTAAATTTAGAAGCTCACCAAACACATTTAGAGCCACCGCTAAATTTAGTGGGAAAACACCTCTTGGGGGGTAAAAAATATTTTCGGCCTAAATTATGTATTTTGTGATTTTGGACCCTTTTTTGTAAAGAGGAGGGACACAAAAAATTCATTTTGATATACTTTTGGATCATTTTTTACTAATCTTGGTGCATAAAGTGCAAAAAAAAAAATGTAAAAAAAAAGTGCAAATTTTTTATTTTATGTTTGGTTCTATCACATGAGATCTTTGATCTCATAGCAGCATTCGGTATATACGGTGCCTCTGGGAAGCACTTACGGGTTATGCTGTCATGACTAATACTGCACTTAATGCTTAACACAACTTCCTAAACATCGTCTGGTCATTAACCCTATAAAATTGACAGGGAGTAATAAGGACACAATACACACACATTTGAGCCCTCCCATATGTTTATGCTTGCACAAACCCCTCTCCGTACTATCTACATACCACGTACTGAATTATTTCACGTGTGTTAACACCTCTTTCTGTACTAACGGGTATATTGAAAGGGTGATCTTCTTCCACATACCGATGGGTATATCAGAAGGGAGCGTATATAGAAAGGTTTGGTATATCGCCTTGACGGTATATTGAGAGGGAGACCATAAACCTGGAGTGATAAGAGCCTTACCCTTTGTCAGAAATTCAGAGTTTCAAAAATTCAGATTGTAGAAATGGGTGCACAAGCACCAAATTTCTTGTTATCAGATTCACAACTGCTTAGAGGAGACAACTATGTTGCATGGAAACTGAAGATCAAGATGTTACTTGAGTTTGAAGACCTATGGACAGTTATAGATGGAACAACAACAAGATCGCTTGATGATGGAAAACAACAAGTTCAATTTGACAGGGCCAATCAAAAGGCCAAGTTGATCATCTTGTTTGGTGTAACAGATGATGTGTAACCCCACATTAGAGATGCCACATTGGCCAAAGATGCATGGGATAAGTTGAGCACAGTCTATGAAGCAAAGAACAAGAATTTCATCCTCAACCTACTATCATAATTGCATACTCTCAAGTTCAAGCACAATGAGAAGGTTGAAGCTTTTTTGAGATGAGTTGCTACTTTGAGGGCATCTCTACTGGTATTGGAAAAAGAGATAAGTGATGAGGACCTCGTACCAATTGTGTTGTGAGCACTTCCTCCTTCCTACAAAATCTTTGTGACAACTATCAATATGAGTGAACACATAATAACCTTTGAGAAGTTGGTCAATCTACTCCAACAAGAAGAGGCAATGAACAACAAAGATCATGAAGATGAGCAAGTACTATCTTTCAATAATAAATGAAAGGGGAAATTTTAGTCCAATCACAAGAAGTCCCAACAAAATCAAAGTCAACAAAGGGACAAAATTCAAAGAGACAACACTAGAAAGTGTCCCATTTGCAATAGAGGGGGACATGACATCAAAGATTGTTGGTACAATTCCTACAAAAAAGGTTCATCAAGCAAGTCAAAACCCAAAAACCAACAGGGTAAAAACAATTCAAATCAAGGGAAGTCCAACAAAACCAACAATCAAGGGAAGAAAAATGGTAATTGGCAAAGAAAACCCAAACAACAAGGGTACATTGCCGAACATGAGGATGATTCAGATAAAGGACACGACATGTATTCTACTCAATTTGATGAAGAAACCAAGTCCACACAAGATATCTGGTATGTTGACTCGGGTGCAACTCGACACATGACTAGATGCAAGGATTGGTTCTACACACTACGTGACTCACCTAACAAGAACCATGTGTCATTAGGTGATGACTCATCATACAGTGTCAAGGAGATTAGAAACATTTCACTACCTCTTAGAAAGCATGACTACAAAATCACAGATGTATTGTATGTACCTAGGTTGACCAAGAATTTTCTATCAGTTAGTCAACTCCTTGATCACAACTTGAAGTTTGATTTTGATAGTAATAATGGAGAAAAGGTGTGCTTGATAAGAGATAAGTCAAGAGGTTCCAAGATTGTAGCAAGATCCTCCAATGTGGGACACATGTTCCAACTTGATTTTTTCCACAAGGATGATCAAGGTCTAGTGGCCAAAGACACACAATCTACATAACTATGGCATCGCATATATGGTCACATCAGTTTTGGCTATCTCTAAACACTTCAAAGGGAAGCATGGTGAAAGTATTTCCTACACTCAAGCACAACACTGACAGGTGTCACAATTTCCTAGCTAGAAAGAAACACAGAGTACCCTTCCAAAAGAACACATATAGAGCTAAGGGAAAGCTTGATTTGGTGCACACCGATCTTTGCGAGCCCATGCAACCAAGTCATTCTGGATGTCAATACTTCATGCTTTGTGTTGATGACTACTCAAGAAATATGTGGATATATTGTCTAAGAAACAAGAGTCAAGCCTTTGAGACATTTCAGAAGTTCAAAGCACTTGTTGAGAATGAAGTTGGTCACAAGATCAAAACTCTCCACTCAGATCGAGGGGATGAATTCACAAGCAATGAGTTCAAGACTTACCTAGAAGCTCATGGGATTCATCGACAAATTCCTCCTACTCACACACCACAGCAGAATGGTATAGTTGAGAGAAGGAATCATACTATCATGGAAATGGTGTGATGTATGATTGACGAATTAGGTTTAACAAAGACATTTTGAGTAGAAGTTGCAAGAACTACAGTCTATTTGTTGAGTAGAGTGCCCACAGTAGCTCTTGAAGGAGTGACACCTCAAGAAGCATGGTCAAATTAGAAACCATCAATTGCACACCTAATATTATTTGGGTGCAAAGCTAGCATGCACATACCCATGAAGAAAAGGAACAAGTTGGATATGAAAGCTAAGAAACTGATATTCATTAGATACAGTGAAGAATCACTTGGGTACAGATTATGGGATCTGAAAGCAAAGAAATTATAAACAAGTAGGGATGTTGAGTTCTTTGAGAAGAAACAAGCAGATGCTCCACTCAACGACTCAACAAACATGCAGAATACACCTCTTGTGAAGACAAAATTTGATGTTCCCACTGAAGATGACAGTGATGAATTGGATGATGGTGAAAACTTGGATCCACCACAAGCCAATGGAATAGCTAAGAAGTTACCTAAATGGTATACTCAATTAATAAGAGATGCAAATTTGGATGAATCACCTAGCATATCATCCAATCCTGGACCTAGAACTCGCAGTCAAGCTCGTGAAGAGGTCAATTATGCCCTAGTGAGTAGAATTGTTGAAACATTTGAGCCATATATAGTTCAGGAAGCCCTATAATCAAAAGCTTGGAAAGATGCCATGGATTCATAGTATCAGTCAGTGATGAAGAACAACACATGGCAACTTGTCAACCTTCCACCAGGGAAGAAACCCATTAGATGCAGATGGATATTCAAGACTAAGTTAAAATCAGATGGGACTATTGACAAGTATAAATCAAGGCTTGTATCAAAGGAGTATGCACAACAAGAAGGCATTGATTATGAGGAGACATTTTCTCTGAAAACCATGATTAAGACAATAAGGATGATCTTTGCTCTAGTTGCACAATTTGGTTGGAAAGTCCACCAAATGGATGTGAAAAGTGCTTTTCTTAATGGAGATTTGTAAGAAAAAGTCTATATGACTCATCTAGAGGGTTATTTAATACCAGGAAAAGAGATGATGGTATGCAGACTCATAAAATCTCTATATGGCCTAAAACAAGCACCCCGGGCATGGTACATCAAAATTGATGAGCATCTCATAAGTCATGGATTCGAAAGGAATCCTTATGACCCCAATCTCTACCTCAAAAAGCAAGGAGGGGAGATTGTCATTGTGGTTGTTTATGTTGACGATATAGTCATTATAGGAAGTTCTATGAAGATGATCAATGTAATAAAGAAGGATTTTAATCCATCATTCGACATGACAGATCTCGGGCTCATGCACTATTGTCTTGGGTTGGAAGTATGGAAAAAAGAGAATCATATGTCTGTGTCGTAGTTGAAATACACCAAGACAATGCTCGAGAAATTCAAGATGATGGACTACACTCCTATTGCTACACCTATGGAAGCAAGACTTCAATTATCTTGTTCTGATCCATCACCACCGATGAATGCAACTCTCTATCGGCAGTTGATCGAGAGTCTCATTTACCTGAGATATACTAGACCAGATAAGAGCTTTGCAATTAGCTATTTATCACGCTTCATGTAAGAACTAAAAATATGTCATTGGAAAGCAGCAAAGAGAATACTGAGATATCTAAAGGGTACATTTGACCTTGGTCTAGAGTATAAAAAGAATGACAATTTTGTCTTGATAGGATATTCAAATTCAGATCATGTAGGAAACATGGATAATAGGAAGTCAACATCAGGATTCATATTGTTTATGGGATCTGGACCGATATCATGGGGAAGAAAGAAACATAACTTTGTTTCTCGCTCTTCTACAAAAGCAGAGTATCAAGCTATAGGGAAGTTGCTTGTGAAGCAATATGGCTACGCCGAATATTGAAAGGAATTGGTCTACCACAACAGAAATCTACTCTAGTATATGTTGATAATGAAGGAGTTTTGAAGCTTTTTTGTAATCCAGTATTTCATGAGAGAACTAAGCATATTGAAATATAGGTTAATTTCATACATGAGCATGTCTTGAAGCACAACATACAACTCCGGTTCTTTCCTACAGCTGAACAGAAGGCAGATGTTTTCACTAGGTCACTTGCACATGAAAAATTCACACTGTTTAGAGAGTTCCTCTCCACTTCATTGGAAACTATGAAAAATTGAGGGGGGGAATGTTAGCATAATTTAGCATAGGCATATTTATTGCATTGTCTTTTTTTTAACAATGTGCAACGTGTGCACTCTAGTCTAGTGACTTGCATTCAATATTGTTATGTTGGATAACATTCAATATTGGTATTAGTAGTAATTACATGTTCATGTGAGATGGGTCTTATCATCTCGTAGTTGGTGCCTGATAGGGTGTCATATCTATCCATATGAGGTTGTCTAATATCTATAAATATTACAGCTCTTGCATTGTTATGCAATCTGATTTCATGATCAATAATATTTGTGAGGATTTCATCCCTCTTTGGTCATTGCAATCTAATTCTATTCTATCATTTGGTATCAGAGCTATACCATTGTTATTAGGATTGCTATTCGTTTCCCAATATCCATTCTTGAGAAACAACTTATGAGAATATTTGTACCTAATATCAATAGTGAGATATCCTTTCACATGCAACTGCATTTCCTTAATACTTTTGAAGAAGTTATTGAGAAAGGATTGTAGATTGAAAAATAAATTTTGGCAAAAGATTTGATTAAACTTCATTCAAAAGACAATGGGAAACATAGTAATCATCCTAATGGCTCTCGCCAAAATAAATCTAAACATTTTAACCACAATCATAATATGGTCAATGATGGTATTACAAACAATCATAATGTCCACAACATCCAAAACACTCAGACTAGACCAAATAAAGGTAAACAACCTCTTGTTGTTTCTAGCAAAGAGGTTTCCTCCTCTCCTAATTCTAAACGACGTTGTTTCACTCCTTTGGGAGAAACTCTATCAATTGTCCTTCGAAAACTTATTAATGTAAATATGGTTACTTATCCCATCACCAGACCTTGGGTTGAGGAAGAACCCAAGCCTACTTAGTATAAATCTAATATTTATTGTGATTTTCATCACATTGACAACCACCCAAAATATTGATGCTTTTGCTTACGTAACTTTGTCTAAGACCTCACTGATAGTGGAGATATCATTATTGAAGAACCATCACCAAATAAAACACCCAATGAAAATATTATGGTATTCTCAAACCCATTTCTCAAACATGGTGGTGATAGTAAACATGTTGACAAATGTCCCTTTTCCAATAACGTTGATTTCAGTTCAATTATCTCATTTATGGAGGAAGTGCCATCTACAATGGAGACCATTAAATCCAAACCTTTGAGTAATGCTATTACCACATGCTAATAGAAGATATGGGTTCCTATGACAAACCAACATTCTACATTTTTTTGTAGAACCTCAAACGTCCAAACCAATAGCTCCTTTAAATCAAAAGTCAAATTCTATTACCAATTCTTCCACTCCAGGTCAGTTTGACTTCATCAAACAATTAGCAACAATGCCAGTGCATATCTCTCTCATGGAACTGCCAAAAGAGTCACCTAGCTTTCAAGATATTCTCACTCATGCTCTAAATGAATTTTATGTTCCTCATAATCTCAATGTTCAACAATTTTAGGCTATGATCACAAACCTTATGCATGAAACTCCTATCCTATCTTTTAACCCTCAAGATATGTTAAACCCAAATCTGATTAACAATAACTCCTTGTAGATCGAAGCCTACATTATAGATCATAAATTCAAGAGAGTTCTTATCAACAATGGAGTGACTCTTAACATCTATTCTATAAAAATTCTCTACTACTTTGGTCATACAATAAATGACTTAGATGCTAATATCATTACAATTATTGGTTATGATAATATTGAGTGTCAATCATGTGGTACTATCACTCTTCCCATACAAGTAGTCTCCTAGCTTCTTGACACCGTATGTCATGTAGCTCATGTAAAAACGTCATATAACCTTATTTTGGGTAGACCTTGGATACATACGATGCACATAATATCTTCTACCTTCCATCAATGCATAAAGTTTCCACATAATGATAGAGAGTTCACCTTACGTGGCAACACTAACCCCTTTGAATATTGTAAGTTTTTCGAAGCAAGGTACAAAAAATAAAATTATTGTCCATCTATTGATAACATAATTGGATCTATCACAAATCCTATTGTTACCAACCGTATTGATCTTGATGTAATATTTCCCTCATGCTTCCACATCTTCTTCTGAAGAATATACATCTAAAGCATCACCTAAGGATATTCCTCATGAATTTGTGCCTTCCTCTGAATAATCTACATCTAAAGTGTCACTTGAAGTCACATTCTGTCATAAAGGCTTAGGCAAGTAAAAACTTTAAAATGAATTTCTTGTTGGAAAACTCCCATTATTGCCTCACAGCTATGGGTGTCCTACACTCCTCATTTACAAGAAACTCCAACTTATTATATCGAAAACACTCTTTGGAGACAGTATGGATATCTAGAAGATGAACATATTCCAATCTCTGATGACTCTTGGCTATACAAAGATAGGATGGTATAATGCTACGAATCCAATGGTTACACCATGATCTATAGAATGATGAAAAACATGAACTGGAAAGGAAGAGGCCTTGGACCACAAGGGCATGGTGTTCTTTAACCTATAAAAATCAAGTCTAATCTTTACACATATGGTCTAGGATATGAGACATTAAAAAAGGTCTATAGTCTTTTATGTGTTACCTAGCATTGAGGGCTTAGATTCTGAAGTTGAGACCAGTTCCACACATAGCCTCTTCGAAGACCTAGCCAAAACTATGCTTTTTATCAAATACTTCTCCGTTCGAACCCTTGATGTTGTTTATCCTTCCCTCATTGACCAGGACCAACAATTCCATATTTCCATGGACCTCTTTCAAAATGATGAGGCCATCTAGGAGTTCCTCATGGCTGGGGACCCTTTTCCCTTATCGAATCACAAGAAGGGTTTCAATATAAACCTAGATGCTACCACCCACTTCAACGAAGAACTTAAAATATTCAGTCCTAAAGAAAAATAAATTAAACATAGAAAAAAGACAAATTATATCTCTAATATTAAAAACCTTTCTGAGGCATTATATGAGAAGCAAAAAATGAAAAATAAAAAGAAATAAAAGGACACATCTCCTATTGAAAACCTTTCAAAGGCACTAGAGAGAGGAGATTCAGATCCAGAAATATCTGAAAATCTAAACAATCCTACAATATCATTTCAAGATAATGAAACTTCTAATATGTTGGTAGAAGAGACAACAACCATTACCATTGGAAATGAAGACCAACCAAAATTGTTACAGCTAGGTGCCAATTTATCAGAAACTAAAATCAAATCCCTCACAACACTTCTAACTGAGTTTCAGGATTTGTTTGCTTGGTATTACAAATATATGCCCGACCTTGATCCTTGTCTTATGGTTCATCACCTTATGGTGCACCCAGATGTTAAACTTGTCAAGAAAAAACTACGTAAAATGAATCCCAAGATCACATTGCTTGTTAAGGCTGAACTACAAAAATTATTGGATGCATGATTCATATGGTGCATTGAATACTAAGAGTGGATATCTAATATTGTACCAGTTGTGAAGAATACCCATGGAATCCATATTTGTGCATATTTCCATGACATTAACAAGGCATATCCTAAAGATGATTTCCCTCTACCTAATATTGACATGATTGTAAATTATAGTGTGGGTCATGAGATGTTATCCCTTATGGATGGATTTTTCGGGTATAACCAAATTCAAATTTCTAAAGAAGATCAGCATAAAACAACTTTTACAACCCCATGGGGGAAATTTTATTACAATGTCGTACCCTTGGTCTTAAAAATTCTGGTGCAACTTATCAACGTGCCATGATTGGTATTTTCCATGAAATAATGGAAGATTATGTCAATGATATTATTTCTAAATCAAAGACTATGGTGGATCATCCTGCAATTCATAGGTGTATATTTGAGTAGTTATGGGCATACAAGGTTCTCCTTAATCCAAAAAAATGTGTCTGTGGTGTCACTTCAAGGAAACTTCTAGGATTCATTATATCATGAAGAGGAATTTAAGTGGACCCTAGTAGGGTCAAAGCTATAATAGATATGCCACCTCCTCAGAACCTTTGACAACTAAGTGGCCTATAAGGAAAAATACAGTCTATTCATCACTTCATCTCTCAATTGGTATATAATTTCCATCATTTCAACTAGCTACTTAAAAAGGATGTCTAGTTCAAATGGACACAAGACTTTCAAGATGAATTTATAAAATTGAAAGTATACATGGCATCTCCACTGATACTCATGCCGCCTATACAAGATAAACCTACATTGTTGTATATATCTGTAACACAATATGCCATTATGGAATTATTGGCACAACACAATGATAAGGGTTAGGAATAAGATGTGTATTACTTGAGTGGAACTCGTCTTGAACATGAGACCAAGTATTCATAGGTTGAAAAGGCTTGTTTAGCAGTTGCTTATAATTTTGGAAAGATGCGACACTATATCCTAAATCATACCACCAAGATAATTTTAAGGTTTTATCCTCTTAAGTACCTACTTTCGAGACCATTCATAACAAGATGAATGTATATCTGGATTGCGTTACTCAACAAATTTTACATTGAAATTGTCAATCAAAAAGCTATCAAATGTCAAGTGCAGGAAGATCAACTGGCCACAACACCACTACCAGGATCACAAACACTAAATTTTGAATTTGTAGATGAATACTTGTTATACATTGAAGCAACATCCTTATGGAAATTATTATTTTATGGATCTTACAACATCCATGGTTCTGGAGTAGGAAGTGTCTTGTGTACACCAGATGGAGACCTCATACCCGAATCTTATCATATCAACTTCCCTTGCACGAATAACATAACAGAGTATGTAGCACTGATAACAGGATTAGGGTTTTCTATCTCATGGCATCTACAAGAATTGATAGTTCTTGGTGATTATCTTCTAGTCATTAATCAAGTTAATGGATAATATCAAGTAAAAGATGAAAATATCTTACCCTATAAAAGAATAGTTGATAGCCTTAGAGGGTATTTCTGAATTATCAATTTTGAACAAATTCCACGCATACAAAAAAAAATAGCGGATGCTATGGAAACTATTGCCTCCCTTACTTCATTCGACACTAATCAAACTCATAACGAGTTCCTTTTTGAACATTTTTTGGTGCCCGCATATGAATTACCAGAGTCCACCATTGTTTGTGAGCTTTTTGGTCCTAGTCATCATTGGTACCACGATATATACACCTTCATTCAAACTAAATCCTATCCTCTTAACTTTAATTCAGATAATAAAAGAGACTTATTACAAAATGATACGTGATACACCCTTCTTGATGACACCTTATATCGAAGAGGATATGATGGGACTCTCTTAAGATGTCTTAACTATGATGAAGCTAATCAGATGCTAGCAAAAGTACAGTTCGGTATTTGTGGTGCACATACCAAATGAATGGTCTTTGCAACAAAGATTTTATGCATTGGATAATACTAGCCCACAATGGAGGAAGATGCATGTAAATTTGTGAAGAAATGTTAGGCATGCCAAAAACATGGTAATCTCATTCATGCACCATCCCAAGCCTTATAGCCCATTACTTCACCTTGGCCTTTTTCAAAATGGAGACTTGATTTAATTGGAAAAATAAAGCCCATATATTTTGATGGCCACACATTTATTATAATGGCCACTGAGTATTTCACCAAGTGGTTTGAGGCTATGCCTTTTACCAACTTTACTGGGCATAATATTTCTAAATTTATCTTCAATCATATTATCTTTTGTTTTGGCATCCCCGCTACTATTACCATTGACAATGGTGGTTCTTTCAAAAATAAGGATCTCAAGGCCCTAGCTAATAGATATAATATCTACCTAAAATGGGCTACACCCTACTATCCATAATGCAACAACCAATCCGAAGCGTCAAACAAGACTATCAAGTACATTATGGAAAAGATAGTTAGTAAAAACTGACGTAATTGGCATACATAGTTGTATCCTACCCTCTCAGCCTACCGCACTTCTTTTTGTACACCTACATGAGCTACTATTTTTTCCCTAGTATATGGCTCTAAAGCCATATTACCTACTGAAGTTGAACTTCCTTCACTTCGCATCTCCCTTCATCACCTCATTCATGAAGAGGATTACCTATTACATGCCTTACAGAGCTAGAATTACTAGATGAGAGATGACTTCGCACCTTAGACCATATGCAAATATATTAGAATAGACAATATTGTAATTGTAATCGCAAGATAAAACCTCAACAGTTTGAAATTGGTGATTTGGTCCTAAAGGAATTTTAGAAGAAAACAACTAAACAATGAGAAAAACAGGTAAAATTTGAGCCTAATTAGTTGGGTCCTTACGTTATAACTACTAAATTTGGATCTGGTGCATATAAACTATCTATCGAGGATGGTAAAGAGTTAAAAGAGCCGATCAATGCCATTCATCTGAATAAGTTCTAGTCCCAAGTCTTTGAAGAGTAACCCTTATACTAGGGGCATATTAGGGCACTCACTTATTTCATCATTTCACTTTGTTTCCCATTTGTAACTTTTTATCTTGTCATGTGTCACATGTTTCCTTGATAGGTTATCATGCCCATTTTCTACCAGTATTGTTCAAATTCCATTATGCTTTTGTTCACTTCCTTCATACGTAGTATGTTGGTTTTGACTTGGGAATTTCCTTTCCCTCTTCTTTGGCATGTGGTGCAAACTTCCAAAAAGACCAAAAACATTCAAAAAGTGTATCACAAAAGAATATAATTTTTTTCAAAAAATTCAAAAACAATATGAAATTGTTTAGAAAATACAAAAAAAAACATACTAAATGTTTCGAAAATGCTTTCCTAAAAAAACTCTCACAACTATGTAATTTCATTTTCCATTTTCTTCATCTGATTGTTCCCAATCATCTTTTCTAATCAATCAAGCCACTCTTGCAATGTAACTTTTCTCAAGGACATCACTTGGTTTTCGCTTTCTCTTGGGGGAAACTTGACATCTATATATTTATTCATTGTATGCTTTGTTCACTAGCTTGTTTGTTGTATTTTCTTGTTTAACATTTGTACATATGGATTGTTTTCTTGTATATTCTTATCTTATCTCTTATCCTTGATAGTTAAAATAACCAGTACTTTATGTATCTAGAATGCGCTCATGGACCAAATAGGAAAATTATTTGCATCCTAGTTCACATATAACTTTGGTGTGGTTCATTCCTATTCATATTGGGTTTATTTCTATTTATTATTTTATATATTTTTGTCACTTGCATGTGTCATGTTTTCTTCATGTTTTATTTAAGACATGGAATTTTTTCATTTTTGTTTGCATTTGTATTTCAAACTTTTCAAAACTTGTGAAAATCCAAAAAATCAAATATTTCAAAATTTCAAAAAAAATCAAATATTTTTCAAAATAAAATAAAAATTAAAAATCAAATATTTCAAAATCAAAAATTAAAAATTAAATTAAAAAAATTACAAATTTTTTAAAGAAACATTCACTTATCACATAAATCCTACAATTGGAAAACACTTAAAGTGAATCATTCAACATCTCTATATAATCTTGATAAACACCACACTTTTATCTATTACCCTAGTGATTGTGCCAATATTAAAACTATTACTGTATTCCCTTTTCATGATATGTTAACTCTTCTTGGGGTAAGTCACAAAATTATTTTTCCTTCACAATACAACTTCATCTGGGGAAATTTCAACTTTGAGCATTTGCACAATGGATTCAGAAAAAATTTCATAAGGAGTCACTTTAACTCCACTCTTCCAGTCTGATCCTATTCCCACTTGGGATCAATTGTATCTACTTAGTCATCATTGTGGTGTGCATTAGCGACATGGCTAATTGTCTTATTTTTCGATTTTATGTTGCATTTTTTATGTTTACTCTTTTTGGACCACTTACACATAGTGTGATCACATCTTGGTTCCTTTATAACCCTGGTGTCAGCACCTACTCTGTATTTTGGGTTTGTTTTCCTTTTATAAATTTTCTTTGTTGTGTGTGTTTGTTTACATGCATATAGAGTAACTATCTTGATTCTTTTATAATCATGGTGACAACTCTATTATGCAACAACAAAAATCAGGTTTTTCTAAAAACTTACTCACCAAATAATGCTCATGCTAGAAGCACAATCCTTTCCCATTCTTGTTCTACTCCCTTTTTTTCCTTTGTATCAATCAATTTTCTGCCACTTTGCTGCGTCATCCACCAACTTAAGGGGTCATTCCTCTACCATTCTACTTATTGGGGCATCCCAATGCTTCACAATTTTCTGCTCACCAATCTACATGCATATATTATCTTTATATAACTATTACTTTGCAATAGCACTTTAAAGAGGGGAAAATATAGAGACCCCAAAATTACAATTTTGTTTCCACCTGTTCCTAGTGTTATCTTAGTACACCCTGTTAATCACCCATTTGTGATTAATTGATTAAATTAATTAATACACATTATACCCCTTTGGATTAATTGAATTAATCCCATGTATCCTTTGTACCCCTTTAGCTAAGTTAATTATTATTTATTAATTAAACAATTAATTAATTAAGTGTGTGCACATCCTACTCAAGTGCCACTTGATCATCATCCACTTAGACTCCTTATCCTTATCCTAGTTAACTACACTTCTAGAATCCTAGAAAGGTGGGGGCAATTGAATTACACGTACAACCACCTTTCTAGATGTAATTTTTTGTAATTAATTCATTTATTGCCCTCAGAATTACTATAACTTCCTATAATGCTATTTTAAGCATATGCATTCACCAGTATGTAACCAATTTCAAATACTTTTACCTCTATAAATTGCAGGCTTACCTTGCTTACAATCCTCTTAAATTTTAAGTACAACCACTTTGTTGAATTCACTGTGTTAGTAACAACTTCATTCAAAGTTTAGAGAGCATTCAAGAGCACCCACATTCATTTGTAAGGTTCCACATGAGACCCTTATTGAGATTTTCATTGGAGAAAGTACAGGGAAGGTTTGAGTTATTAGTTTGTTCATATTTCATTACTGTAATAGTTTTTCATTGCATACATCTGAAACCATTGTATTTTCATAGAGATTTTAGAGTCTGAAGGTGAGGCAGGTATT
This sequence comes from Taxus chinensis, assembly GCA_019776745.2. Lineage (NCBI taxonomy): Eukaryota > Viridiplantae > Streptophyta > Pinopsida > Cupressales > Taxaceae > Taxus > Taxus chinensis. Next base: position 159,322 of record JAHRHJ020001919.1, read on the forward strand.
TGTGAGGCTAGGAAATCCATGGTATCCATAAATTTTTTAGTAGAGCACAAAATAGTTTGAATGTCATAATTGTCAAAGGTAATCAAAAGCATGTCGACGTGATGCTTATAGTTTTGAAGTATTTCATTACAACATTGGTATAAACCATTGACTTGGTTGACGACCACTTGAGAATCAACAAAGATATTAAGGGTCTTAACATCTAGGGAAATGGTAGTTTAGAGACCTAACATGATTGCTTCATATTCAGCCACGTTATTGGTACAATCGAAGTCGAGTTTAAAAGATAAAGGCATAGACTCACCATTAAGAGGAATGAGAATGACCCCTGTGCCACCGCCACACTTACATTTAGAACCATTGAATAATAAGGTCATCTGAGTAAATGATGTCATCAAGGGAGAGGTTAGCAATGGATTCATCAGGGAAATCAAAGTTAGAAGATTGATTTCTAGAAATAGGTGCATTTACAAATTGATTTTTGATGGTTTGTCCTTTGACATAATTTTGATGAATTAATTTGAGATCCAGGTCTGCAAGGAGTATGAGCTAATGTGTGACACATTGGTTTTGGTAAGGTTTAACATACATGTAATGCAAGGGGTTAGTGTTGGTGATGATAGAGGTCTTGTGGTTGAGTAGGTAATGGAAAAGTTTGGTGGAGAAGAAGACTAAGGCTAGGAAACATTTTTTCAGCATGAGTATATCTAGTCTCATATAGACAAGTGTATTATATAATAAACTGCTCCCTATGATGTTCATCACAATGAGTGAGCATGACACCCAAGGGATGTTCGGTGGAAGAAATGTAGAGGTAAAAGGGTTTGTCATCCTTTGGTTGGATGAGCACATTGGTGGCTGAAGGAGGTATTCCTTTAATGCTTCAAAATATTTATGGAAGTCATCATCCCAATTGAAGGAAACATCATTTATAAAAAGATGATGAAAAGGGTGACATCGGTTGAAAATTTGAGAAATAAAGCACCTAATAGATTGTAACTTGCCTTACAAACTACAAAGTTGTCAAAGGTTAGTAGGGGGAGGCATATCAAGGAATAACCTTGATTTTAGTAGGATCAACTTCAATACCTCACAAGAGATGATGAAACCAAGGAGTTTTCTAGAAAGGATGATGAAGACACACTTCTTTGGTTGAAGGTGAACGCGATATTTAATAAGATGATCAAATATGACCTTAAGAACTGTGAGGTGTTCAGGCTGGAGGCTTAGACTTAGCAAGAAGGTCATCAACATAATCTTCCAAAATTTCATGCATGATGTCATGGAAGATATAGGTCATGGAGCATGTTGATATATGGCACCAACATTTTTAAGGCCAAAGGGCATGAAATGATAACATAAGGTCCCCTAAGGGGTGATGAAGGTAGTTTTGTGTTGATATTATAGCGTGAGTAATATTTGGTTATAACCCGAGAAACCATCCATGAGTGATAACATCTCATGGCCAACGGTGAGATCAACTAGTTGGTCAATACTAGGTATATGAAAGTCATCCTTGGGGCAAGCAAGGTTAAGGTCATGAAAATATGTGCAAGATGCAGAGTCCCCCTATAACTTTGGTGACAAGAACGATGTTAGAAATCCATTTGAAATAATCAATGGGTAGAATTAAAAGAAACAAAAAGGAGGCATTGGAGTTCTTTTTTCATGAGAAGGGTGATGCAAGGATGCATTGTTTTGCACATCTTCTGTTTAACATAGGTTTAGCATTAGGAATATTTATGATATTTTGGACCATGATATTTTGGTCAATACCAGGCATATCAGTGTAAGACCAAGAAAAAGTGGTGTTATGATCTCAAAGGAAAGAAGTGAAAGCTTCCTGTTTAGCAGAATATAAAGATTAGCCTATCTTTAGAATTTGTGGGTCATCCGGAGTGTGAATTTTTATCTCTATAGTTGATTCATTCAACATAGTTTATGTCTCAGAAGGTAATGACTGGTGAATTTAAGAATCCTCCAAACCTAGATAGGTGAGAATGGAATCATCATCCTGACATTGAAGGAATATTTATAGAAGGTTTGTCATCATCGATCATGTCAGGATGCAAGAAGGGAAGGGAAGAGGAGCCTCACCATCAGTTGATAAGTTATAGGTCCTAGGGAAATTATCTTCACAAAAAATACGTTAATAGGAGGAATGGATTCAGGATCCATAGACTCAATGGGTGAAGGTGGGGGGGTAGGTGAATGAGGTGGAAAAGGTGTACCTTCCTCTATAAGGTTGATATGTGCCTTCTTACGAGAAGAATGGTTCAATGAAAATCCAAGACTGTATTGAGGTCTTTATGTTTCTAAGTGGTGCAAGGTATGAATGTGTGATGACCATGTTTGTAAAGACAAAATCTAAATCCTTTCCAAGACATCAATGATGAAGGAAAGTGTGGGTGAAGATGAGATTGGTGAGGTATTGGAAATCGGATGAAAAAACGGGTTTGTCTGGGTGGTTCTGGAGTATATGAAGAAGCATCAAGTCCCCCATATGTCAAGTTGGTGCAAAGATGTGGTAGGATAGTATGGAAATAACTCTCCTATATGATGGTTGTAATGTGGGTGTTGATAGAATATTTCTGTACTCTTGAGGAGTAAGGAAGGTATCAACGTTATAGAGGTGATACTTCCCTAAGGTAAGGCATTGAAAAACACCTACCAAGGGATCCAAAGTTGGTATTTAGGTCATGGGAATAGAAAAAGCACCCGAATCTTAAGAAGAGGAAGAAAATGGGTGTATGTGAAGCTAGATGGGTTCACAATGGGGAGAGTTGTAGAAGTTGATGCAACAGTAGTGGCAATAGAGGTGGTTGTTAGTGGAATATGTAGTAGAAGAAGTAGATGTGGATGAGGCAACAGTAGTGGCTGAAGAAGAAGCAATATTGGTGGTATATGCCTTAACTTGGATAAGGAAATCATTAGGTTGATAAAACATGTTACAGGTTTTGAATGGTGAGGGACCTTGCTATGAATGGTGTAGTTGTGTCACTTCATATTCAAATTTTAAACAATGGTGTAAGGTTCAAAGGTACACAACCCATGGCATATATCCAGGGTTGGTCAAGTAGAAAATTATATTGGAATTCCCCCTCTAAGACATAAAATAATTTAGGAATAGTTCGGGGGCCCACAAAAATGTAGAGAATGATTGTGCTGAGAGTGGAATTCATGTCATCATTAAATGAACACAACATAACTAGGTTATTATGCATGCAATTGGTAGGGATGTGCATTTTCTTATATGCATGCAAGAGAAAAGATGTTTAATACTCACACCTCCATTGATCATAACGTGCATCAAATGCGTGTATCATAAATGTAGGCAGAAATGAATAGGGTGGGGTTAAGATCATTTGATTGGAGAGGGAAAATATCTTTGTTAGAGAAAATAACAGTAGAATATTTGATGAATGGTAGTGGGGTAAAAATATGGAGGTGAAAGTGGTGAGAATGAGATACATGATGAGGAGTGATAATGGTAGCAACAGGTGTGGGGTCGTTAGGTGGAACCTCAATAGATTGCAGGACCTCAACGAGGGCCTGACGATGAGACTTGGAGGTTTGGATGAGGTCGTATAAAGATATTTTGAGGGGATATTGGTGAAGTTTTTTTTATCATGGTACGATGTGCAACTCTGTCAGAAATGGGATATACCAGTCCATGGATGGTTACTTTGGGTGCAGGTGTAGATGGAATGTTGGGTAAAGGTGTAGTGGATGGGTTGCATGTCTTATATTTTCCTTTGTCCTTTTGTGCGTGAGTGGAAACTCAAACCATATTGATATGAGGAAAATATGGAGGTGTATTGTGAAAGGTATAATGACAGGAGAGACAAAAACCTAGAACATGATAAGAGCCCTGTGAAATGAGTATGGCACATTTGAATTTATGGAGGGGGTTGGGCCAGCTCTCTGATTGGGACCATATTGATCTCAAAGGTTAGAGGAGGAAAAGGTGGTTGTGGAGGTGGAGGTGAAGGCCATTGAATAGATATAGGGAGAGGTTGTGTGGTGAAAGGAAGAGGTGGAATGGAGCTCTTCATCCAAAAGGTCATCTTCGTCAAAGAGAGTCTTTGGGAAAACATAGTTGAAGAAGAATATTTTTAAGGGCCTTACAATTTTCAATATCATGTCTTGACACATGATGATAGGAAAAAATCTTGGTATCGTCAAACCCTTTTGGTTTAGGTTTAAGTGGGTTGTAAGGCCTAAGAGGTGGAAATGTAATGATATTTTTTTCTAAAAGGTTAGCAAGGATGTTAGCATAAGACCTACCAAGGGATCACAATGATAAGTGAGAGTGGGTTTTGATGGAGGTTTGGGTGACTTCTATGGAAGAGGTATTTTTGGAAATGGAATAGGTTTGGATAGAGGAATGGGAAGACTTCTGTGGAAGAGGTTCTACTGAATGTGGAGTTGGAGGTTGAGTAGGTTTAACTACCTTTTTGGTAGGCAAGTGTGGTTGTGGGCTTGGGTTACACCTTTTTTGGTAAATGTGTTGGGTTAATGTGTGAAGTAGAGGGGAATGTAGAAGATGGAAGTGGATGGGTCAACCATGGTGAGAGTGGAGGTGTGGTAAAGGTAGAGTAGGAGGAAATACTGGGAAGTGGAGGTTGAAGAGAGGGTAAAGGCATGGGTAATGATAAAGGCATGGGAAGTGAGAAGGTATGGGAGATGGAAAGGGCGTAGGTAATGTAGAAGGCTTGGGTGGGATGGAATATTGCAGCAAGGATGTAAGTTGTTTCATTTTAAGTTTACTTGGGGAAAGGAGGTTGCTTGACCAAGGTTGATGGATGAGGACCTAAGATGGATGGAAGTGGTGAAGGTGAAAGAGGAGGAGTGGGAGAAACTGAGGTACGAGGTCTAAGAGGTTGGGTCTTAATCTTAGGTGGGGGGATAGGCCTAGTGATAGGTTGGGAGGAGGTGGCTAAATCGATCTTCATGGGAGGATGGACTAGATTAGGTATCGACACAACCCGTAATGTAGCGGTAGGTTTGGGTGCAGGTGAAGGTCTAGGTGTAGACATAGGTTTGGGTATAGGTGGTTGTTGGAGTAATGGTAAATGTTTGGGTATAGGTGTGGATGATGCAGAAGAGGCTATTATAACCGGCTCATGTGTGACAGATTTAGTTGTCTTGAACATTTTAGGATAAATCATTGAAGTATCTATGTACAACATTTACATTTGAGTCGAGACGGGAAGTCGAAGGCATCCCTAAAGCATGGAGTAATTGACATACTCCAAGGGATTGACCAAAGTGTGAGAATGGCGTAGAAGTGGAGGGGATGATGATGATTTGGTAGTAATCCTTGTAAATAATTTCTATGAGACAGGGAAATGGTTGGCTTTAGACTCTGTGGGTAGAAGAGATGATAGCAAATTGATAGGGTCTTTTAAAAGGCCAGTGGTGAATTATTGCCTATAGGAAGAGATGCCACTAGTGGATCCTCTATGATCAGAGGAGGGGGAAAGGTAGAAGGTGTAGGCTCTTATCTTTAGTGAATAAGAAGGTAAGATGAGGCTCCTCCATGGGTAGAAGAGTGAGTGATACAGATTGTTTGATAGGTACAGAGACAAGTGGGGTAGATGCCTCCGTAGATGAATGGATAGATGAAGTGGGATGCTTGGTAGAGGAAATAGTAGATAAGGTCAAATCCTCTATGGGTAGATGAGAGGATGAGGTATAATCCTCCATAGGTAGAGGAGTGGATGAAATAGGTTCCTCCGTAGGTGGAGGAGCTTGTGTAAGAATTTCCTCAATATATGGGATGGGAGGAAACTGAGCAGAAGGGGCCAATATGATATCAAAAATGGAACCTCTCGAATGTTGGTATCATTGGTTGAGGTTTCACCAACTTGGTTGGATTGATGGGGTGTGATTTGGAAATGGATTCTTAAATATATGGAAGTTTTGGTTAGTCGGTGCATTGGGGTTATCCAAGACAAGATCTCCATTATCCAACATCTCTTGGATGATGTTTTTGAAAGTTATAAAATTACCATCACTATGACCTCTGACATGATGATAGTTGTAGTAATCATTCTCCTTGTACCATATAGGCACAAGGGGGAAGGGTCAAAAAAAATATGTGGTTTGATGGGTGGAAGATTTATGGCTCCTGTATTTAACAAATTTTCCAAAACTAAGGATTAAGGTTCTCATATGGGAATATATTGTCATTGTTCATGTCTGTAATGGAAACTATGAATAGGACAAAGATTAGAAGAAGGATTTGATTTGTTTCACAGATGAGAGGGATCAAATTTCAGGACCACCATCATTGGTGGATCCCTTGGGCTTTGAATGAATGGTTTATGGTTTAGAAGAAGAATAAGAGTCATTTTATTTGAATGGAGTGCTCTTGTTGTATAATTATAATTTCTTCTCTTTGATAACACAAATTTCAAGTTTTTGGGCCATAGTGAATGCCTCATGGAAACATTTGGAAGGTTTGAAATTCGAATATTTAGAGAGATATGTTGGAAATGGCATAAGCTCTAGTAAACAACTATATGTAGTTCAATTTGAGGTATGTTAGATCAAGTGAGAAGTTGTAAAGTATAAGTTAAGGATTTTCCAATGTGCAAAAAATTCATACAATAGACTAACAAACATGTTTAAAATATTGACGTATGTTATTATGGATATTCCTTGCTATTAAATTGGTTAAATTTGGCATTTCCCAATGTGCGGGATAAGGATGAATTGGACTAGAAGGGTGAATAGGCTCATTACAAATATCATCGTAAGTCAGATAATTATGGGAGTCTAGAAACAAATTATTCTAGGGTCTACATATTTTCCAACATCATCTTGATCAAATCCATGGTCGGATTAGATTGAGATGTACCTCTTGCCATGGTATAAGGAGGTGGATACGATGTAGAAGGTACACCATTATATGGAGGTGCTGAGTAAGAAAACTGAGAAGGGAAGATATAAGTAACGACGGATGATGATGGTATATACCCTAAATGGGAGGTATAAGTGCACATGGATGGTAGCTGAGACGAGGTATATGTGGGAGGGACTTGTGTAGAGAGCCTCATAGTGATAGGTGGTAGAGTAGCAGGTTTAACATGAAGAAATTCTGATAAGGGGTCGATGAAATTGGAGGTTGCGAGGTAATGGTGACTTATGATGTTGGAATCCCTACACTAGGAGCTATATATGATGGCATGGTGGATGCCACAAGTGCAATAGATGTCGAAGGTGTGAAAGATACCAAATATGTGGGGTCAATCTGAGAAATGATAGACTATGATGTGGAAGTGGGCAATGCTACACTAGTAGTAGTTGATACAAAAGTGGGTATGAGAGTGGGAGGAATGGAGATCTTGACATCATGTATATGAGTTGTTCTGATGAGTCATGGGTGGATGAATGAGTGAGGTAATAATGCAAGGCAGCGGGATTGTGATCAAGAAATTTTTTGAACTCCTCCTCACCTGCATGTATCAAGAAATAGGAGAGGTGGGTTCCATGGGTGAAGATATAAAAGGTGGAGAAGGACTAGGAGGTAATGGTTGGAGGCTAACATAAAACACAAGGGATATTTTCTTGTGTGTGAGTCAAAACCATGTGAATAGCAGTAAACATAGGTACTATTGAGTTCTGTAGATGCTACAGATACATAGAAATAGAAGATATAAGGGACTTGGTAAATATAAATTGGTCACTATTTGACAGAAAAATCAAAAACCAAGAGATCGATGTCGGTAGGGTAACTGATGCCGGTAGAAAGGGATAACTGATACCGATTGATGGACCGATGCCAGTTATTAAAAATGAATGGAAGATTTATAAATATAGAGATGATGAATGTAAATCAGGTGGACCTAAACTCTACTAATGGTAACAGAGACTCATGAAGGTGATCAGTGATAGAAATAGGCTACAAAAAATATCTAAATGTGAACTGAATATTATTTTGGGAAAAATAACCAAAATAGTAGGGAACTGATGTTGTTTAGTCAAAATATGCATGGTATGAAGAGGTAACCTATGTCGATCGATGGACCAATTCCAGTTATTGTGAAATCTAAGAAGATGATGAAAATTTAAATTTTAGGTGATTAAGTCAAATGAAAAAACCAACCCAGAAACTGAGAATGGAAGTGATGAGTCCTAACACACCCAGAATGACCCGAAATACACCAATTATGATGGTGTGGTGTGAAAGATAAGAAAAATAAGGAGAAACAACCTCACACCTCAAAACACAATTCCAAAAAAACTAACAAACACGTAAAATCCTATGCTTCAAATTTTAATGTTATGTGGTTTATGTCATTTAAAACTGACTATAAGTAGAATAGATTTTTTGGTCAACGAGGGTACCCTATAAGCAGTTTATGTCTGGTTTCAGGTAATTTTTGGATAAAGGGACTTGATATACCTTTCGGTACATGAGGTATAACTCTAATATGATGAATGGTCAGAACATCAGTTGGATCCATCAAAAATCTGATTGTTAATTGTTAACGTCAATTACCGGGAAGGAAGATGTTTAAGAAGTGTGTAAATTTTTCAAGTGATTTGGATAGGGGTGTGTGTGCAATAAATGAGAACTACGCTTCATTCCCACTAATCATACACTGGCCATGACCTCTAGTATATGGATTTCAAACAAATTTAGGTAATCTAAATCCAACATACAAAGGATATATAAATGACTTGGTGAGACACCAATATCTCATTCCATGAATTGGTATTAAACCTATCTCTCATGTTAACTTAATAATGTTTACACTATGTATACTTGGTTCCTTTATCCTTTTGAGGGGTACCCAAGTGTTTTATCTAAGAAGCCTATCTAAATATCTGTTACCGATATCCATCTAAAATCCTACATATTGGACTAGGTGACATAGGACAATGTAACTAGAAGCTTGTGATACTTTGGCCAAAGTTTTAAAACATGTTTAACATGTTTACATTCCTAGATGACATACTCATCGAAAGGAATATGTCCCTCACCACACTTGTTCTGTTATCTAGAATGGTATATCCTTGACTTCTGTCAATTCAATCTGATTCAAGGTTTCACACTAGACAAGTGAAGCAACATGCACTAGTGTGGAAGACTACTTGTGGTGAATAAGGATACATAGAAATACTCAATCAACTTACGTTGATTTGGTGTGTCTAGTTACCCTAAGTCAACATGAGTTAACCTCAACACTAGATCATGTTTCTATCTCTGTTTAGGGTGGGACCATGATTCAGTCTTCCACTTATGTCAATTGAGTTAATCAAACTAAGTGGGGTGTTGAGGCATAGTAGGATGCATCATAGTATCCTCGTAATGACCCCTGTCATTATGAAGGTACTATGCTACAGTTGATATGTTCCAACATCCAACTAAGTTTCCTCAACTAGACTAACATACTTAAGATTATAATTTTACTAGCTCAATTAATAATTATCTTAAAGATTAATGATAACAACACTTTAAGATTCAACTAAGCATCATTTAATCTAAAACGGTTACACGGTGTAAATTACACGAGAGGTAGGTATGCTGATAAAATATGCTTTCCTAAAAATTTTGAATACATGCTTATGTTATCTTAATCTTATCTTCTATTTCATATCTTGACATGATTGAACTTAATGTTATGAAAGTGTGATCATTAGATGGACCTATTTTATTGTCAGTTTTTGCAAATAACAACTTATAGAAACTTTATTTTAGACTTGAAAATCTGAAGTCTAAATCCTTTTATTATTTTTTTTAAGCATTCCTATTTCAATTATATTTCTGGTTAAAAAACATGGCCAACCATCCTAAATAATTTAATCATAACATAACAACATCTAAAGAAATTCTTGACTTAATAGGAAAATATCCTTTTTTTCAAGGAATGTCCTAATTAGAAAATAGATCACATATGCTTAAACACTACAATTTGGATTCATAATTTATATAATTCAATTTTTCCATTTTTTACTATTTAAGGATCCACTCAAGAGTATCAACTTAGTTATCTCCACTATAAAATCAATACTATTTTGTAGGTCCTTAAACATGGAAAGCTGATAATTATAATATCTAATAAGTTTCTTAATCCCATATTAAATACGTAATGTGGCCCATTAATGAAAACATAAATAACACACATACAGACAATTCCGTTTGCCCACATAAGGTATCACAATAAATATTGAAATCAAATAATCATTTTTTTATAAAAAAGGTATATAATTTCACTCACTGAACTTAGGAATATTTAAGTTTTACAAAACATTGCATTAATAATGAAACTAAATTATTACATTCATTAAACCTGAAATAAGTACATTCAAGTAATATATCTACAAATCATCATAATAAAGACCTATTTATTTAGTAAAAAATTAATCTCAATGTATTTCTCCTTTCTATTCAATTTAAAATCCATTTCTACAAAAATAGTATCCCCTCAATTACCATATTTTAGATCATAGTGCTTTAACATTTAAAACATGGTATAAACTGTCCGCATAAGACTAAATTTGATGTTAATGCAACAATTTCAATGTCAAAATTCATAGATTAACAAAAATAATTTCCTTACCTCAAAACATGGTGCACTTTTCTGAAAGTGTGATCAATAGATCTTTTACTTCAGTTTTTACTTTAGACTTCACAATTTTGAAGTCTAAATCCTTTTATTATCCATTTTAAAGCATTCCTATTTCAATTACAGAAATATTCTTAAGGAAAAACACATCCAACCATCCTCATAATTTAATCATAACACCTAACAATATCTTAAATAAATTTCTTTGTTAAATTACAAGGAAAATATCATTTTTCCTTTAACAAGGACTAATGTCCTAATTATGAAAATAGATCACATATACTTAAACACTACAAAGAATTCATACTCATTTATATAATTCAATCATATTCCCCTTTTTACTATTTAAGGATCCACTCAAGAGTATCAACTTAGTTGTCTCTTTCACTTGAAAATAGATCAACTACTAGAGTAGGTCCTTAAACCAAGAAGCTGATATATTATAAGATCTAATAAGTTTCTTAATCCCATATCACTTAAATACCTAAATTCCCCCTTCATGAATGATATTACTTAATAATATATCACAGTTTGTGTCAATTAAAGTATCACAATAAAGCAATAATCAACAATCATCAAGCCATTCATTTATCAAAAAGGGAATGATCCACTCACTGAACTTAGGAATATTTCAGGGATTACAAAATGTCATTGCATCAATATAAAACTAGTTTTATTACATCTTCTTTTCCCAAAAAAAGTACATTTCAAGTAATGTTGCTACATAATCATCATAATAAAGAGACAATTTCTTTAGTAAAATAGATGTAACTTTCTATATGTCTTTCTCCTTTCATCTTTTATGAAATCCATCTGCAAAATTGTTAGCATGAGTCAGTTCATATGAACTGAGCATGATAAGTGCTATAACATTTAAAACATGTGCTTTTATCTAACTGTTTCATAAAAGGAACCCTGTTGTTAATGAAACAGTTCCAAAATCACAAATAAAGATTAACAGAAATACTTTCCAAAATATAACAAATCAAGAAGGAGAGAGAAAGATCATAAAATCAACAAGAAGTAATATTTAAGTAAGAACTAATTAAATCAACATAATTAATTCTATCTCAAACACCAATATGAACTCATTACAACCTGCTAGTCATCTAAACAACAATATTAAAGAAGGAAGAAATTCATATTTCCAATCCTAATCTTATCTTCTCAATCAAGATTTTAACTTAAGTTCTTCAACTCAACCCATTTGTCTTTTCAAGAAGAAGTACAAAGATATAAACAACTACTTTTCTGTAATAAGTATATATTTTTTTTATTCAAAAGTTAACAACCTGAATAATAACTAAAATGTCAATCAAAAATTTAAATACATTCCATCAAACAATATTACCTATCTCAAGCTCAACGAAGAGTCTAAGAAATAGATTGATCAAGAACAAGTCCCAACACTAAAGGTAAGAAAGGTTTAATCAATTAGAAACAAGACCAAGTAACTCATGGTTCAAGTTCCCTCAAAGTCCTACATTCATATCCAAATTCAAACTCAAGAGTAGCAGTTATAAGAACACCATACAATCCTCAGACATCAACAACTGCATATTTATTGTTTTCACAAACCACAAAGAAGAATGAGCTATCATCTTAAATAACACACAATTCAAATCAATCAAACCCAATTCAAGTAAAGGAAGACGAGAACTAAAATTTCAGAACCAACTCAAGAACCCAAATCATTCCCATAGAACAATCTTACCCTCTTCCATTTGTATCAAGGTAAGGAAAACTATGACCAAAATGAAAAAAAATTCAAGTGCATTAAGATCAACCCAACAAAAGAATACAAAAACCTCACTTAAGTTCATCAAAATTCCATGCAATAACAAAAGTTATGAAAGAAGAACTGTAAGGTTATAAAAACCAAAAGAATCCAAGAGACTCATCAAATCAAAAGTTCCACAAACCAAAAAGGAAGTAACCAAAAAAGAATTAGTTTACTTCCTCTCAAGAAGAAATCAGGGTTTATTCAGACCTCAACTCCTTATTAAACATTTATAAGTTAAACTACAACTTAGAAAACACTCCATACTTAATTAGTTACCTATTTCACAGGTTAACCCATGAGGGTTTTCATTCCAATTAATTCAACAACAAAAAAAGGAGGAGCACATACAGTCTCCAACAAAACTGGTCCAATTGAGAAGGATTATAAATACGACCAAAAAGATGAAGGTAAAATGTAACAAGTTTTCCCCAAAACAATTGCACTTCTAGTGCTAACAACTTCAAATGACAAATAAGATCAACAAAAATCTTACCTAAAACAACAACATAGCCCAGAATGGGTAATAAAATGATTCAGTTTGAAAAAGAATAGAAAAAAAAATTATACACAGGTATACCTTCCTATTCATTCTTCCACGAAAGATATATAGTTTCCCACACAAGGTTCTATAAAAGAAAAAAAAGATTTGATACAGTTCCCATTTCATGGAGAGGATACATATATTCATAACCCAGAATAACACAACTGAATATTCCAAAAGTAAAAAATATTCACATGATATTGTCGACCATTATTGTTGGTTTCCAGCTATTATCAACAAGAAACCAACCAAAAAATGAAGAACAAAAAGATTCTCCTAAAACACAGGCGTATATCCTAAATTACAATGATGAAGTCTCCTATGAAGTTAATATCGAACCAATATAATAAGGAGATCATTCTAAGTGAGAATCTACAGATTCCAAAAAAAACTAGGCTACTATTTAAGCATACACAATACCCAGACAAGGTATCCTCCAACAAGATATAATCACAACCACATATCAGTGCCAAAAATTTTATAAGAAAATAAGCTAACACAACTGTAAATCAATCAATACAACCCAGATTCCATATTCCACACAACAAACACAAAATCATATTGCATCCAAAAGAACCAAGTCAAAACACCATTGAAGCAAGGAGAAGAAACACAAAAACCAAGAACCAAAAAGTTTCCAAAAAGAGAAGAGTTCTTTTAATGAAGACATTTAAATAAAAGTAGAAGACTTAAAGAGATAGGGCCTATCATGCCTGATAGAGCTCATGTCTTCTATTCCTTGTTGCAAATCTTCAAGCAGAGCCTCGATAGCAATTTTTCCATGAAAATGCCAACAACCAGCTCTGAAACTTTATTTTCCTTCTTCTTATAACTTCCTCACTTATTTCCATTACCATCACCACCATGCAAGGTGAAATAAGCATGCACAGATTCAAACTGGAGGTTTGAAAATGAAAACCACATGTAGAGCTACAAAGCTCACAAAAACCAAATGAACAATGAAAAACCAAAAACCATCTTTTCTTCCAACTTCCCCTATTTCCTAGGTATTTTTCACAATTTCCAAGATCAATTAATGCAAATAGGACTGAAAGAGTCCTTCCTTATTTCCCACCTCTTCCAACTCATGTTTGGCTATTACCAAGTTTAAAACTCCATGCAACTAATACTTTAGTAGAGGTACCAACTCATCCTCCACTAACCTTTCATGCACTCACAAAAATTGGTGGAAACAAAGATTTTAAAGCCCCATTTAATCCTCTTAAATACCTAGAGATTGGTGCCAATGAAATCCCATTGTATGTCATCCATGTCATCCCTTTAGATTAGTCCAAGCCCTTAGGTCAGGTTCATAACATTATATTAGAAACCAACTTAGGTTCTTTGGTTAAAGTTTATTAGTTTAGTCTTAGGTTATCCTAGTAACATGTCTTAGGATCCCCTTCCTCTAATAAACAATCCTCATTAATAAAAGAACCTAGTATAAGATTACAACTTAGGAACTTAGATTTAATTAGGTTCCCTTAATAATTATTAAAATTATCAATTCAACATTACCGAATGAAGAATCGCAAACGACGTTATTGGGTCACTTGAGAAGGGTGAGAGTAGAAAAAGTCACCCAAGATCCCATGGCAATCCTGGGTTCAGAAATCTAACATTCTTCCCAGCTCGGTCAAGATGACCTCAATGTCATGAAATTGAAAGCATGCCTTGGATCACTGAAATTGATCCAAGGTATAGCTATCCTGCATCAGAGATCATGAAGACTGAAGCACAAGTTCAAGTGCAATAAAGACTATGAATGAGTTTAAGCTGAATCAATTTCTTCTATCCACATGCAGTGAACATTCAACATAAGAAGGAATGAAATACTTCATTTTAAATTCAGAATAGACATGGCAGAATTGTATCTATTTTCAGAAGATAACATATTATCTACAACAAACATGATTACTTAGTTCACAAGAGTACACCATCTTCAAACAAGAATCACATATCAACATTTGCAACTTCGAGTACAGAAGTCATCATAGATATCAACCATGTTAGAGGCATTACATACCTCCCTCCTAAAAATCATCATCATCCCGATGATTAACTTAGTCCATAATTTTAAATAAGAAAAATAATCATAATTATAGTTCTTTTATCCACAAGTTCTCAAACAGAAACCAGATTTGAGAAATTCAAGTTTTCATAATTTATTACAACATTAAAATAGTTGTTCAAGCACTAATACAATATAGTACCCACCAAAAATTTGTAGAAATTAAAGATATATTTTAAACAAGTCTATAATTATCTCCAACATCAGAACTAATTTTGTTCAAATAGATGAGAAAAATAGTTTTCATGTCCTTAAGGTTTTCCCATGTTGCACTTTCTTCATTAAACTGGTCCCACTGAACCTTGCATTGACTAATTTCATGATTTCACAAGTGCAACTGGTGAGTTTCCAGCACTCTTATGGGTTCAACCATGATTATTCCTGGGTCTTGGACCTACAAGGAATCCCAATTTAACACATGTGATAAATCTGAAATGTATTTCTTAAGAAAAGAAATATGGAAAACATCATGCATTCATGACAAAGTGGGAGGTAATGCTAAATGATAAGCTACAGGGTTAATCACTTCAACAATCTTAAAAGGTCCCACAAAATGAGGTGATAGTTTGGCTTCCTTGCCAAAGGTTATAGAGCTCTTTTTAGGCTTAACACGTAAAAAGACCTTTTCACCAAGTTCAAATTTCTTATCGATCCTTTTCAGATCTGCATAACTTTTCTACCTATCCACAACTTCTTTTAATCATTCATGAATCATTTTAACTTGTTGTTCCATTTCAGTAAGAATTTCAGGTCCAATTACCTCTCTATCTTCAATGTTATCCCAACTAACTGGAGTTCTGCATTTCCTTCCATACAATGCTTCGAAAGGTGCCATTTTCAAAGAGGCATGATATGTATTATTGTAAGAAAATTCAACTAAAGGAAGGTATTCTTCCCATTTGTACTATTGATCCATGCAGTACATTCATAACATATCTTCCAAAACCTGATTAACTCTCTTAGTTTGACCATTTTTTTTCTGGATGGTATGCGGAACTAAAATTTAGTTTTGTTCCTAAGGATGCATTTAGCGTATGCCAAAAACGAGATGTCATTCTAGGGTCCTTATCAGATATAATCAATTCAGGTACTCCATGTAATCTAAAATTTTCAAGCACAAATTGTTTTGCTAAAACAGGTGAATCATCCTTAAGATTACCAACAATAAAATGTGCTACTTTTGTCAGTTTATCAACAACAACTAAAATAACATCATGTTTATTTCTTGACATAGGCAAGCCCCTGAACAAAATCCATGCTAATTACTTTCCACTTATATTGTGGTATGCTATGAGGATATAATAAACCAGCTGGGTGCATATGCTCAGCCTTAACATGCTGACATTCCAAGAAGTGTGAAACAAAATCAGTTATGTCTTTCTTCATCCCTTTCCAAAAATATTGTTGTTTTACATCAGCAAGCATTTTTGTAATACCGGGATGTCCTGAGTAAGGTGAATTATGAAATTCCATCATTAAATTTTTCCTTAACTCATTTCCCAAAGGTACGTACACCCACTTTTCATATCTCAAAATTCCTTCGTTATCAAAGTTAAAACCTTTGTATCTTACATCATTTGGATCTGCAGCAAGTGTTGTTTTTACCTGCTGAAAGTAAAAATCAGATTCCATGATACTTTTTACCTCATCCTTAAACTGAGTTCTCAAAGTTATAAGTGCAGAAATATGTTTCCTATGACTTAATGCATCTGCCACTCTATTTTCTTTTCCTTTAATGTAACTTATGTCAAAATCATATTGTGACAAAAACTCTAACCATCTTCATTGTCTTGCATTCAGATTTGGCTGAGTGAAAATATACTTCAGCCCAAGATGATCAGTCTTTAATTCAAAAGGTCTTCCTAAAATATAATGTCTCCATACTTGAAGTGCATGAACTATGGCAACAAGCTCTAGGTCATGGGGAGCATAATTCAACTCATGTAACTTGAGTTTTCTACTCTCATATGCTATAACATGATCATTTTGTAACAGAATACCTCTAAGTCCTTCACCAGAAGCATCTGTAACTACTGTAAAGTTTCCATTTGGATCTGGTATAGCCAAAATAGGTGCAGATGTTAACTGATCCTTAAGAGTTTTAAATGTTGATTCACATTTATCACTCCACACAACTTCTTGTCTTTCTTTTGTAATGAAGTTATCGGGGCAGTGACTTTTGAAAAGTCCTTAACAAATTTTCTATAGTAACCAACAAGCCCCATGAAGCTTCTGACTTCATGTACATTTTTAGGTGCAGGCCACTCAGTTATGGAAACAATATTTGATGGATCAACTGTTATTCCATCCTTACTTATGACATGTCCTAAATAGTGCACTTTTGTTTCATAAAAAAAACATTTGGACAACTTACCATACAATCTTCTCTTTCTTAAGATTTCAAGTACTATTTTCAAATGCTCATGATGCTCATCAATGCTTTTAGAATAGATAAGAATATTATCTAAGAATACAAGTACAAATTTGTCCAGGTAATCTTGAAAGATATTATTCATTAAATTCATAAAATTTGCAGGTGCATTTGTTAAACCGAGAGGTAAAACCGTGAATTCATAATGTCCATACCTTGTTCTAAAGGTTGTTTTATGAATATCTTCATCTTTGATTCTTAACTGGTGATACCCAGAATGAAGATCTATCTTAGAATATACTGATGCACCATGCATCTGATCAAACAAATCATCAATTCTAGGAAGTGGATATCTATTTTTTATTGTTTCTTTGTTTAACATCCTATAATAAATACAAAGTGTAAGTGTTCCATCTTTATTTTTCACAAAAATTACGGTGCTCCCCAAGGTGAGACACTCAATCTTATTAAACCCTTAGAAAATAGCTCTTGTAACTGTGCCTTAAGCTCTACCAGTTCAATGGTAGTCATTTGATAAGGTGCCTTAGAAATAGACTCAGTTCTCTGGTTTGATTTCAATTGTGAAGTCAAACTCTCATTTGGGTGGAAGACCGGGTAGTTCTTCCAGAAACACATCACTGAAATCTCTTAACAAATGGAATTTTTTTCCAAGAAATCACTATCCCCTTCAGTTGTTTCAGAAATTTTTACTGCATACAAAGTGCAACCTTTATTTTTGGCCTTTTTAAGTTGCATAGCTGACAATTTTCTAACTGAAATTTCTCATTTTACCCCTTGGATGTCTGTTGTTTTCTGCAGATCATCAAGACAACTAATGTGTTTTTCAAAACAATCAACTTTTTCTTTATGATCAGCAAGCCAGTTAACACCTATTATGACATCATATGACCCCAAAGGAGCAACATAAAGATCTACTTCAGTGGAAAAATTAGGTAATTCTAGGACTGCTCCAAAAAGACATTTACTAACAGTATGGACAACATTATTTCCATAATGTACAGTCCAAGATTTTTCCATTATTCCAGCTTTTCTTTTTAGTTTTGTAGCTAATTTACTAGAAATAAAGCATTCAGTAGCTCCAGTATCAAAAATTATAGTAATAGGCATACCAAATAATTTACCTGGCACTTCTATGGGCGTAACTTGTTTTTCAGCTTGTTTATCAGCTACTGCAACATGTATCTTATGTTGTTGATTGTTGTCATCTTTCTTTAGAGGGCACTGATTTGCATAGTGATCCTTACCACAGTTGAAACAACCCCCTACAGGTCCTCTTTTTGGTTCAAATTTATTTCCAGCCCTGAAATTATTGTTTTGTCCTCCATAGGACTTTTGTCCATTGTTATTGTTCTTCACAAAGTTGTTTTGAACATTTGCAGTAGGTTTATTTGTTGTTGTTTTCTTATTATTATCAGTTACAAACTTATTTTTGGCACCAAAATTTTTCCATGCCCCCTTTTTGGGTGCAAGAGATGAAGAAGAATTAGGAATTTTCTTACGATTCTCTTCCTTATGGGTAGAAATTACTTTTAATTTTTGTTCCTGCCGAATGGATTTTTCTACAACCCCTTCCATGGTGGTTGGGATGTGAACATCTACTTCACCCCCTATGATAGGGTTCAATCCCATAATAAACTTATGTATCCTGAACTTCTCATCAGTTTGATACTGAGGCACGTACTTAAGAAGTTTAGTAAACCTCTCCCAGTACTCTGTTACAGTTAATTTTCCCTGAATTAAATTCTGAAATTCAGTCATCTTCTGATCATAATAGAGTTGTGGCAGCCAACATTTCCTAAAGTAGCTCTTAAACTGATCCCAAGTGATGCTTGATTCATCAATGTTCAATTCAGCTTTACGGTTGTCCCACCAGGAGGATGCCTCATGGGAAAGTTGATAAGCTCCCCATACTACTTTTGTTTCCTCTGAGAAGTTCCTTATTGCAAAGTACTTCTCCATTTCACTGAGCCAATTCTCAGCTCCATCCCCCAGTGTAGTGCCATCAAACTTTGGTGGACTTATCCTCTTTATGTCATTTGTGAGTTCAAATGTTAATCTTGCCTTTTTATTTTCAGGTGGATTGGGTACATTTGCATTTGCATTCACAACATTATTATTGACATTTACAACATTGTTATCTGCTACATTATTATTATCAATGCCCAAATTTCCAACATTGGCATTGTCCCCTGGAGGTGGCTGATTGTTATTACCAACATCTTCTTCCTCCTCATTACCCATAACTTGTTGTTCAAGTACAACCAGATGATCTCTTGTGTCCAACAGGGAAGCAAGAATCTCATCAAGTTTTTGTGTGGTAGCTGCCTCTCCACCTAGAGGTGGGTTATTTGCAGCACCTCCCCTTGTTCTAACCATTTTTTGTTAACAAGAAAATTAATTTTTTATCAGATATGGACTCAATAGGTCCAAGAGCTGCAACCTTCAGCTCTGATACCAAGATGTAACATCCTCATTTTAAGACTTTAGAAACAAGGGAATTTTTTTATCTTACATAATGTTCTCTATTCTAAATTAATATAATTTAGAACACACATTCCATTTCCAATCCATCTCATAACAGAAAACCATATGCAACTGTAAATGACTCGGTGAGACACCGATCTCTCATTCCATGACTCGGTATTAAACCGATCTCTCATGTTAACTTAATAATGTGTATACTATGTATACTTGGTTCCTTTACCCTTTTAGGGGTACCCAAGTGTTCTGTCTAAGAATCCTATCTGAATATCTGTTACCGATATTCATCTGAAATCCTACATCTTAGACTAGGTGACATAGGACAATGCAACCAACAACTTGCGATACTTTGGCCAAAGTTTTTAAACATGTTTACATGTTTATATTCCTAGATGACATACTCATCGAAAGGAATATGTCCCTCACCACACTTGTTCTGTTATCTAGAATGGTCTTTCTTGACTTCTGTCAATTCAATCTGATTCAAGGTTTCACACTAGACAAGGGCAACAACATGCACTAGTGTGGAAGACTACTCATGGTGACTAAGGATACATAGACATACTCAATCGACTTACGTCGATTGGGTGTGTCTAGTTACCCTAAGTCAACATGAGTTGACCTCAACACTAGATCATGTTTCTATCTCTGTTTAGGGTGGGACCATGATCCAGTCTTCCACTTATGTCAATCAAGTTAATCAAACTAAGTGGGGTGTTGAGGCATAACAGGCTACATCATAGTATCCTTGTAATGACCTATGTCATTATGAAGGTACTATGCCACAGTTGCTATGTTCCAACATCCAACTGAGTTTCCTCAACTAGACTAACATACTTAAGATTATAATTTTATTAACCCAATTAATCATTATCTTAAAGATTAATGATAACAATGCTTTAAGGGTCAACTAAGCATCATTTAACCTAAAAAGGTTACAAGGTGTAAATTACATGAGAGGTAGGTATGCAGATAAAATATGCTTTCCTAACCATTCTGAATACATGCTTATGTTTATCTTAATCTTATCTGTCTATTTCATATGTCGACATGATTGAACTTAATGTTATGAAAGTGTGTTTATTAGATATTTTTTCTTCAGTTTTAGCTTATAAAAAGCTTATTGAAACTTTTACTTTATACTTCATAATGCTAAAGTATAAATCCTTTTATTAACCTTTTTAAGAATCCATATTTCAATTAAAGAAATATTCTTAAGGAAAACACAACCAACCATCCTCATAATTTAATCATAACACCTAACAAGATCTCAAATAAATCTCTTTGTTTAATTACAAGGAAAATATCCTTTTTCCTTTATCAAGGACTAATGTCCTAATTATGAAAACAGATCACATATGCTTAAACAACAAAGAATTCATACTCATTTATATAATTCAATCATGTTCCCTTTTTACTATTTAAGAATCTACCCAAGAGTATCAATTTATTTGTGCTCTTTCACTTGAAGATAGATCAACTACTAGAGTAGGTCCTTAAACCAAGAATATTATATATTATAAGATCTAATAAGTTTCCTAATCCCATATCACTTAAATACCTAATTTCCCCCTTCATGAATGATATTCCTAATAATATATCTCAGTTCATGCCCATGAAAGTAGCACAATAAAAAGTAATCAACAATCATCAAGCCATTCATTTATCAAAAAGGGAGTGATCCACTCACTGAACTTAGGAATATTTCAAGGATTACAAAATGTCATTGCATCAATATAAAACTAGTTTTATTACATCTTCTTTTCTGACAAAAGTACATTTCAAGTAATGTCGCTACATAATCATCATAATAAAGAGATAATTTCTTTAGTAAAATAGATGTAACTTTCTATATGTCTTTCTCCTTTCATCTTTTATGAAATCCATCTACAAAATTGTTAGCATGAGTCAGTTCATATGAACTGAGCATGATAAGTGCTATAACATTAAAACAATGTGCTTTTATCTAACTGTTTCATAAAATAAATCTTGTTGTTAATGAAACATTTCCAAAATCACAAATAAGATTAACAACAAGACTTTCCAAAATATTACAAAACCAAGAAGGAGAGAGAGAAAGATCATAAATTCTTCAATAAGTAATGTTTAAGTAAGAACTAATTAAATCACTATAATTAATTCTATTTCAAACACCAATATGAACTCATTACAACCTGCTAGTCATCTAAACAACAATACTTAAGAAAGAAGTAAATTCATATTTCCAATCCTAATCTTATCTTCTCAGTCAAGTTTCCAACTTAAGTTCCTCAACTCAACCTATTCTTCTTTTCAAGAAGAAGTACAAAAGATATAAACAACTACCTTTCTATAATAAGTATATTGTTTTGTTATTCAAAAGTTAACAACCTGAATAATAACTAAAATATCAATAAAAAATCTAAATACATTCCATCAAACAATCTTACCTATCTCAGGCTCAACACAGAGTCAAGAATTACATTGATCAAGAATAAGTCACAACACTAAAGGTAAGAAAGGTTTAATCAAATTAGAAACAAGACCAACATAACTCATGGTTCAAGTTCCTCAAAGTCCTGCATTCATTCCAAATTCAAACTCAAAAGTAGCAGTCAAGCAACACCATGCAATCCTAAAGACATCAACAACTACATGTTTATTGTTTTCACAAACTACACAAAGAAGAATAGCTATCATCTTAAATAACACACAATTCAAATCAAACAATCCCAATTCAAGGAAAGGGATAGGAGAACTAAAAGTTCAGAACTTATCCAAGACCCAAATCATTCCTTAATGAATCTTATCCTGAGATCCATGAATGAAAGGTAATGAAGGAAACACTATGATCAAACACAAAAATTCCAACCATGCAAGGGAAGATCATACCAATACCCAAAGTATCAGGTCATGAAGATGACATGATAACTCAAGGTTTCCAAGAACAAAAGTTACAAAAAGAAAAATGAATGTTGATATACACCACATAATTCCAAGTTCCACAACTCAAATTTGGAAAAAATCTTAAAAGAGAGTCCATTAGATGAAGAATACTTCCTCTTCAAGAAGGAAACAAGGTTTATTCAAACCACAAGAATATGAAACCATTAAGATTTATAATTCAAGCTTAGAACTTAAAACACTAACAGTTACCTCCTTCCTTACTAGGTTAACCCAAAAAGGGTTTAAGTTCCAATTTATTCAACAAAGAAAAGAAGAAGAAAATATCAGTCTTAGCACTAACTGGTTCACCTGATAAGGTTACAACTATCCAAACAAGAAGGGAAGAGAGAGAAATAATAAAGTTTCCCATTCAAAAAAACACTTCCAGTGATAACAATTTGAATGCCAAAATAAGATCAAAAAAGAATATTAAGGAAACCACAAGCCCAGAATGGGTAATAAAAAATGATTTAAGTTCAAAAAGAACAGAAACCAAAACATTCCACAGGCATACCTTTCCTATTCATTCTTCCATGAAAGAGATACTCCCACCCAGACAAGGTTCTACAAAAGAAACAAAGATTTGATACAGTTCCCATTTGGGGAGAACCCAAAATAATTCATATCCCAGATCTAAAAAACTAGATAATATTCAAGAAGTAAAAATACAGACATGAAACAAGTCGAACAATAATAGTTGGTTTCCCACTACCATCAACAAGAAATAGACCAAAATGAAGAACACAAGGATTTTCCTTAAGTCACAGGTGTAATCTTAAACTTCCATGATGAAGTCTCCTATAAAGTTAGTCTCCAACAATAATAATAAGGAGATAACTAAGCCAAAATCTACAGATTTCAACAAAAACCAAGCTACTATTAATGCATATACAATAATACCCAGTCAAGATATCCATTCAACAGAGAAACAAACACAAATTTGTTTCAATGCCAAAGAAAGTTCAAATGTAAATAAGCTAACACAACTGTAAATCAATCAATACTACCCAGATTTCATATTCCACACAACAAACACAAAATCATATTGCATCCAAAAGAACCAAGTTGAAACACCATTGAAGCAAGGAGAAAACACAAAACCAGAACCAGAAAGTTTCCAAAAAGAGCAGAGTTATTTTAATGAAGACATTTAAATAAAATTAGAAGACTTAAAGAGATAGGGCCTATCATGCCTGATAGAGCTCTTGTCTTCTATTCCTTGTTGCAAATCTTCAAGCAGAGCCTCGATAGAAAATTTTCCACAAAATGCCAACGACCAGCTCTGAAACTTTCTTTTCCTTCTTCTTATAACTTCCTAGCCTTATTTCCGTTACCATCACAACCATACAAGGAGAAATAAGCATGCAATGATTCAAACAAGAGGTTTGAAAATGAAAACCACATGCAAAGCTACAAAGCTCACAAAAACCAAATGAACAATGAAAAACTGAAAACCATCTTTTCTTCCAACTTCCCCTACTTCCTAGGTAGTTTTTTCACAATTGCCAAGATCAATTAATGCAAACAGGACTGAACAAAGTCCTTCCTTATCTCCCACCTCTGCCAACTCATGTTTGGCTATTGCTGAGTTTAAACTTCCATGTAACTAATACTTTAGCAGAGGTGCGAACTCAGCCTCTAATAACCTTTCATGCACTCGCCAAAATTGGTGGCAACAAATAGTTTAAATACCCATTTAATCCTCTTAAATACTTAGAGATTGGTGCCACCGACATCCCATTTTATGTCATCCATGCCATCCCTTTAGGTTAGTCCAAGTATTTGGTTAGGTTCATAACATTATATTATAAACCAACTTAGGTCCTTAGGTTAAAGTTTATTAGTTTAGTTTTAGGTTATCCTAGGTCTTAGGATCCCCTTCCTCTAATAAACAACAATCATTAATAAAAGAACCTAGTAACTTAGGATAAGCTTACAACTTAGGAACTTAGATTTAATTAGGTTCCCTTAATAATTGTTAAAATTATCATTCAACATTACCAAAAATAAGAATCAAAATGATGTTATTGGATCACTTAAGAAGGGTGTGAGAAGAAAGGTTCACCAGTGATCCGTGGCAATCCTAGGTTCAGAAATCTAACATTCTATCCATCTCGGTCAAGATGACCTCAACGTCATGAAATTGAAAGCATGCCTTGGATCACTAAAATTGATCCAAGGTATAGCTATCCTGCATCAGAGATCATAAAGACTGAAGCACAAGTTCAAGTGCAATAAAGACTATGAACGAGTTTAAGTTGAATCAATTTCTTCTATCCACATGCAGTGAACATTCAACATAAGAAGGAATGAAATACTTCATTTTAAATTCAGAATAGACATGGCAGAATTGTATCTATTTCCAGAAGATAACATATTATCTACAACAAACATGATTACTTAGTTCACAAGAGTACACCATCTTCAAACAAGAATCACATATCAACATTTGCAACTTTGAGTACAAAAGTCATCATAGATATCAACCATGTTAGACTTCCTTTTGGCTAGGAGGAACTATCTGTAAAGTAAAACAAGACAACAAAAGGGAGTTAAATAGTATATGTAGTAGATTGCCTAACGAATGCTAGTTCTAAGAAGTTTGATACTTCCTATATGGTTTTCAATCCACTGTTTTATCAAATCAATGAAAATAAATGTGTGAAGTAAATGTATTATTGCTAACACTTTGATTTAGGTATCTCAAAGTTTTATCAATACACTAGATTAAATGAAACATTGAAATACAAACTAATCTAGCATTGGGAAAGGTGTGGTTCTAGTTAGGGAGGGTCAATGAGGTATTATGCAAGATTTGGGAAAGGTTTTGGGTGATTCAGGACTATTTTTGTGAAAGTTATGAGCTCATTGTTATGGGTAAAATTACCATTCATTGAGACCGGTATCGGTTAGGTGAACGATGCTAGTACTGGAAAATGACCAACGTCGGTTGGGTGATCCATGTCAGTAGGGGATAAATGGTAGAAATATCAAAAATGGGTGTTTTGGGTCTCTCTTTTACTACACAAAGAGATGAGGGGGTTCATGAATGATGATGTGATTTTTGTTAGGACTCAACAAGGGTTGTAGAGGTGCTTGGATGGGTGAAATGGTTCAGGTTGATGGAATAAGTGGTAAACAGGTGAAAGGTGGTATTTGGGACAGAGAGGGATCAGATGAAAGAAGTAAATGAAAGACTTCAGATTAAGAGAATAACTTAACAAACAAGAGTGAATTACTTATCTAGTAATTTGTAGATGGTTGTAGGTGATGAGCATTTGTGGGAGATATGAGAATGTGGCTAGTGCCACAACAATAGAGCTTGTGTGCTCTGTTGTGATGATATGAAGTTTTGGATGAGATGACTGGATAATAGTGAAGGTCTGATGGGCTCTGATTTTTTGTCTGATAGATTGAATGCTCGATATTTGGAATGCCAAAGATTAGGTGAATAAAATGAATTGGAGATCCCATGCAGAGAATTAAAAACTCTTACTTAAGGCTACTCAATGATGGTTAGGGAAGCAACGCCGGTCGAGGGAAAACTAGTGCCGGTTAGGGAGAAATGGTCAAATTGGCTAAAAAAGGCCTAATTTCTCCCATATTTAGCATGAATCAAGTTTCTGTTCTAGGTCAGAAGTGGGAGCTAACGCTAAATATAGCGGAAGAGAGGTTAGAGATATAATAGGTCACAATAGTTAGGGTTAGAACAAGTCCTAGTTGGTTAGGGAGTGTAGAGACTTGGTCTTAGTCATTTAATGAGGTTGGAATAAGTCTAGGATGAGGTGGCAATGTGAGATGGATTATAATATAATTAAAGTAATTAAATTAATAATATTGTGAGGACAAGGATTAATTCAATTATAGGTGATTAAATTAATACCGATGTGGGAAAGAGGGCCATGGCTAGGTATATGTATCGAATTGATGATTTGAAAGGGGGCAAAGGGATTGTGACCTAAATTTGGTGTCTACAGAAAGTATTAAACCACAAGAAAAATGATGGATTTGGCCTTAACCTCTTTTCTTTACCATTATAGTAGCTTATTTGCATATGTAGGCTATGTTTCTTTCTCAATGACTATTCCCCATAGATTCTTGTTCATTAGTTGCATTTGTATTTTCACTCTCAAATGTGAAAATTAAGGCCAATGAATCTTTCTAATGGAATTTCCATGTTAAAAAAATAATAAAACAATGACATAGGACATCGGTTTCAACCAATAATACTTTCATACAAATAATTATGTAAAGTGCACTATAATATTATTGACAATAATTATAATTAAAAAATTAATATTTTAATACTTTTTATTGACACTAAACATATGAACTATAAATATAATAATGAACATCACGGGTTAGCATTATTACATAAAATTGAAAAAAGTTTGAAACAATATAATAAATATTCATTAAAAACTTAAACTTTCAATCTAATAATACATAAATAAAAAATAAAAACTATCACAATGAAGTAAACACTAGTTACCAGTACTAACTTGTGCGAATTTGGAGGATTGTGCACTTTCTTGGAGTTAACGAATTTGGAGGATAAAGATAGGATCTTCATTCACGAAGAGTTAAAATTTTAATATTATAATATCACATATAGAACTTAACCACACCTTGAATATTGAAATATCACAACAGACTCGTAAAGAAGAGAGCATATATCAGTCCAGATTAACAAATCGATCCAATACCATTATGAATTGGTGTGCTGCACGTCCTCGTCATGTAGACCAAATAAAATAACATCTCTATTAAATGCAGCTAGTGAACCCCGATAACACAAAAATGCATGACGTGACTACTCTCCTCGTACATTTATTGCATGAGATGGAAGAATTTGGATATAGACTCCAATATTGAGAATTCATGGCTACCTTGATTTCAATGTAATGATCAAAACAATCTTTTTGCATAAAATAAATTAAGGACTCTTATTCACTTTGATAACATATGTTACTTCTGGTTTAATTTAGCAAATTAAGTACACAATAAACACAGAGAATAATTCATCCAAGATTTAATATAAACAAGATCATACATTTAGTTTGAGTGGTTATAATATATAGGTGGATGATCTCTAACATATATGGAGCCAACGCCAATCTAAAATCTCATAAATCAATAAAAGAACCTTAATTCTCTCAACTTCTTCCCTAAGATTCTCTCACAAGATATTAGCTATCTCTATTTATGTGAGTTACAACTCACTCAATTATATTTTTTTAGCTAAATTTTACAATATCTACTTTCCCTTGTTATAAAAAACCATATGAACACTAAGACAAAGGTATATCCGTAACATATATCATATAATTCTAAAGGTGCAACATAAAGGTTAACATCAGTAGTAGAACATGTTAGCTCAAGTTCAACTACAAAAAGACATTTCTCTTCATTTTTTTTGCATGCTATTACCATAGTAAAATGAACATGTTGTTTCCATATAACCATCTTTCCTACAAAAATGATTCAACATTTCTAGTATAATAAAACATTCAATTTCTCCCATATCAATAAAAATGGATACAATTTTACTATAGAGTTTACTTGTCACCTCAATTGGAATAGACTAGAAATCATCTTGGTGGTGGTGTCAACCATTGCATGAATATGTTGTTGGAAAGCTTGATTATGTGGTGGTAAAGGATGTCTTCTAACATTGTTTTATGTGTTTTTCTAAGGATAGTTACTTGGATAATGATCACTTCCATAACTGAAACACCATGATGTTGGCCCTTTATTTTGTGGAAAGTTGTTACATGCACTTTGTTTTTTCTATTTCATTTTTTCCATTTTGATGCTTCCTTGAAATTTGTGTTATACATGTTAGAGTTCCCAATTTTGTTAGGATTCTAGAATTCCCTTATTTTATTTTTCCATTCTTATTGAAATGTTTGGGATTTTTTGAAATATGAGTAATATTATGGATTTGATCCATTTCCATGACCCTTAAAGTAATTTCATGAAAAAAACTAATATTTATCTTATGTTCTTTCTTCATGTATTTTTTTCAAAATCCTCATTTATTGTAATTATTCTAAGGACATCCATATCAACTCTTATGCTAGATTTAGTCCCAAGATGAATTTTTGGATATGGAACTACTCATCCAACTAATGTAGTGGTACATACTTAATAAGTTCTATGAAATTATCCTAGTACTGAGTTACGGTCATACTCCCTACATTAAATTCTAGAATTTTGCAATTTTTCCATACAAATATAGTTGCGCGAACCATATTTTCCTAAATAGGGAAAAAATAAATCTTGTGTGATGTTTTTAGTAGTGAGATTATTTTATGCCTTCTTATTCCTCCCCCGAGTGGATGCTTCACTATAGATTTGATATGTAACCCATACAACCTTTGTCTCCTTTAAAAAGTTTTAAATCTTGAAATACTTCACCATCTTAACTATCCATGTTTCACTAGAGAGTTGATATGTAACTCATACAACATTTGTCTCCTCTGAGAATTTTTAAATCTCAAAATACTTCTCCATCTTGATTATCCATGTTTTAGCTCTAACACATAAGACTAGTCTTATGTAGTTTGGTGGGATTACCATTTTCGGATCCTTGTCTAACTTTTCCTCAAACCTTTTCTTCTTAGGAACTTGACCTATTCTTCATGGTTATGATCATTCCTCAATACCCAATAAAGTTTTCCAAAATCATTCTCTTCCTCATCCCCTTGTTCTTTTCATTCTTCTTCCTCTTCTTCTTCTTCTTTTTGTTTCCTCTACAAGTACTCTCTTCTCCAGTACAATCAACCAATGATTAGTCTCTGCCAAGATTTCCAACATATGATCCATCTTCTCTTACTTCTCATTAGCACCATTATTAGCATTACCATTGACATCATTGATACCACTTCTAGAAGATGTTATTGTTCTTTCCACCATTCTATTAGAAATGACAAGGAAATTCACAACATAAGAAACATAGTGAAAACATAAATCCTGAGCATTGACCTCTCAATTTCCTAGTCCTATGCATAACATTCAACATACACATGCAAGAATCTAATAATATAAATCACATGATTTAATCAGAGTTATTATTAAGTTATTTTGTCATGCATTCTTACATCTTATTAACATAAAGATGAAATTGACTATACAAAAACCAAAGTAAAAGTACATATATGTTTCACATATTAATTTTTCACCCAATCAACTAAGGCATTTAAGTTTTACTCCTTAAACATGTGAATAAAATATTCATTCTTTCATTCATTATAAACAAGAGTAATACATGAATATAAAAGTGATGATAAACTCCTTATTCATTTGTTGAAAATTCATCATATTATTCATTCATAGGTTATGATTTCACTATTGGATAAGTACAACGACAATAATCATGTGCAATTTGTTATATTTCTTTAAGCATAAGGATATTAATAAATCAACTAGGGTTTACGTCATAATCATCCATCAAGATAACCAATGAGAAGTAATTAAAATTACAAGGTTGCATTTATCCATTGATGATCAAGTGTTACAAAATCACAAGTTTTACAGCTTAATATATTTACACCAATCCATTGTACATAATGGATTTCAATAGTTTTCCCATTAAAATATGTAAGGGTTACATTTCTTTTTCCTCAATAAACACGAGTCTTTAACTTTCACAACTAACGAGTTATATTTTGATGTATTCAATTACAATAATTACAAGTATATAAAATTTTACATCAATTTGTCTTCAATACAAAATATATCTAGAATACAATAACACATCTACATTCATGACACCATGTCGTTCGTTTGCCAAAGATACATCCTGAAGTCCACTACACCATGGGAGAAAGAGTATCATTGGATCAATTTACCTCTAACCATGATCCTTTTAGTTCCCCAACACCTCTCACGAAGTAAGAGTCGGCCCTTCCCTTCATGAGAAGGAAGATACGAGAAATCAATACAGTAAGAGAGAATACCATGTGTAAATATAATCACCAAAAATGATAGACTAATGACATAGTAGGAGTAAATATATCCTAGAAATAATATAAGTAATGATAATGATTTTGGCCAAAAGACTTAGGATACAATAGGTTCACTATTCCTAATGAAATCCGACTAAATGAACTAGGGCATGTTAAGTCCTACCCGAATCCACATGAGGGAAGACTTTGAGTCTATTCGCAGTCCACCCCTACCCCCTAACACTTGTCATATGTGATCCATTGCATTAGGTTACCTACCCATCTATACAGGTCACTCCCTAGTTCATGTACACATATCTCAAGTTACACCATTTTCCCCATAATCAATTTACAACATGACATCTCTATCTCCATAACAAGACAACGTGGGAAAACTAGAAATAGAACAAAAACAACATTTAACCTTATTGAATGTCCCATACCAAAAATTTACATTAATGTTATACGGATCCTAATCCTAGTTTGAAATACCCAAAACAACACAAAATAAACTATGAATAGGACACAAACAATCTTAACCTTCTTATGCTTCCTATACCACCCAAGGAGGACATTATTGCAAGAATCATAAGCTAGGTTTGCAATCACATACAAGGGACTATATGATGTATTGAAATAGTTTCCATATACATGTGTGTGTTTTATATTTTACATGTTATAATGTTTAACAATGTTTCAAGTTTTTTATATAAGGTTTATAACGATACCAAACAATATACAACCATGTATAATCGATAAAAGTGTAAAGGCATATTATTTCATAATCCATATAGCTACATAAATTAGATCTTAAATTTGTTTAAAAGATAAATTTAATTCATATATTTAGCTCATAACATGTAATAGTGGTTCTCATCATAATATGTTACTCTAGATGTATAATCATAACTATAGTCTTATGATATTACTTATGCTGATTTTTTAAGTCCCACTTAGTTGACATTCCGCTTCTTTATTATGACAAGAAATTTTATGCCATATCCCTATAGGTTAAGATAATGTCTATGGTTTCACAAAACATTATTTCTAAAAACTCAAACATGTGACAATTTTTCTTTTCACTATAAGGAGAAATCATTTATCCCATATGGTTTAGTATGTGACTTAACAAGTAGAATCCATCATATAACTATTTCTATTCCCTTTTATGTTTTGACGAGGTTTACCTTTTATCTCCTTAACTGGTTGTTTTACTATAAAATCAACAAAATATCTATGTAAGTCTCATTGCTTGATCTTGACAAGTTAAAAATTATCTCTATGGACCTAAGTGCTATTATTTTTATTTCATTTCATGGTTGAAAGAATTTACTCTTCATATCTTAAAGATAAATCATATGTTCTAACTAGAAAGACTATTTTACATCATTTGTTTTAACTGCATTAATCAAATATTCTTTATGGTTTACTGTGCAACTGTTGTTATTTCTTATAAGATTGAACATATGTCTTAAAAATAAATATGTAAAATGAATAATCATATGATGACATAGCTAAACTATTGGCATGTAAGTTACAGTATTGATTATCTATCATGACATACCCTAGGTAATCTTCTGATTTATCTAGGTCTACGTAATTTTTTTACTAAAACTGCCTTCTATGTCAACTATGAAAATCACTGTCTTATTTTATTTTCCTTAAGTTTCAATATGCATATAAATATTTTTTCTTTGGAGAATAATAGAAGGATATAAACAAGATATTGAACCTAAAACATATCCCTTTTAATCCTATTCTTATCTAGTTTCCCCTGTCAGTTTTCCTTATTTTTCCTTGACACTGAATAGTTATGGAATAGTAAAGTTTAGTCTGGTTTAAATTTAATTTAGAATAATTGATATAAATAGATTTAGGGACTTTTTTTTATAGAGTTAGGGACTTGAGCTTAGAACTATTTCCCCCTCTAAACTATGCACTTAATCATTTGGCTGATCTATATTGATTAACATGGAAGTGATTGGTTAAAAATCTATCAAATTATAAGTTTTTGTAAATAGCTAATACAAATATTCTAGAGTTTATAGTTGCAAAAGACATGAATGTAGTTGAACCTAAGATTAATATTTTATTAGTTAAGTGGTTTTACCATTGGTCCAAGATACCCAATTAAATCAAATTGTAAACATATTTAAAATAATGTGGTTTCTACCTAAGTATTATACAAATAAACTGAGGAGATTTGAACATTATACCATCTAGTTATAACTAGAGTCTATCTATTAAATTTTTTTCCAAACACAATAATCTACATAAGAAAATATATAGAAAAAATGTAACTTGGTAATGAATTTAATCTCCTTTTTTCTCTAGCTCTATTTTCTGTGCATGAAAATTCTCTTAAAGATGCTTCCCTTCTTTCTTCTTTTGATTTCCACTCTCCACATTGTCTAGTATTATTTTTATTTACCAAAAATTAGTCAAGCATGCTGAAAAATCACTTAGAATAATGTATAAGAGCTCAAATGAAGTGCACACAGCCTACCAGGTCCCTCTTAGGTTGATCATGCAAGATGTGTAATTAGTAACAACATTTTTACATCATAATATATAAGTTCAAAGTAAACAACCATACATAGATAAGAACAACAAGAACTTTGATAATTCATTCATTGACATAACCAACTAATTGCATGTTATGAATGCAAATTACATCTTGTTCAATTTTCCTAATCTTGGAAACCATACAATATTTACCATTATAAAAATATAAGCAACACATAAAAACCTAGAGTGTTATTATATATCACTTGCCACTTTATCTCAGACTACCTCAACAATATCTAGAATGTTTTCTAAAGTCAATCCATAAGCCTTCTCCTAAAAATCCTATAGTATGATATCCCACTATGTGATGATGCCTTCTAGACCATCCACCTTATGCATCACCATCATTTGTATCTCACCAAACCTCTTCTTAATCTTGTTACACTTTGCCTTTGTTGCATTATTTTTCTCACTAAATTATTGTAAAATCCTTTCACGCTCAGCTCTATTCGTAATAATCAGGCCTAGAGTTTCTTCACTTCTGCCTTGTCCTCTAGAGTGTGCACATATACTATCACCAAAATACCTTGGAAGTTAGCAAAAATTCTCATGGCCTGCCATGCAACCTCCTTCAGTTCTGCTCCTATAGCAATATATTCTTCTATATTTTTATCCACCTTGGCATTATTTATTTTAATGGCCATCTCTTCTGCTAAAATCCCTAGACCACTATTTACTTTGACCAACAACAAGTGTACCATCTCCTCAAAGTATTCCCTTTCTATATAATGGTTTAGTTTGTAATATCTAGGTCCACACACACAACATTATTTATAAGGTTGGTAGCTTTTTTATACACTAATGCAACATCTTTCTTCACATCATTTAATTCCTCTTCCATCTGCTCATTGTTCTTATACTTATCCTCTACATTCTCTTTATTGTGGAAATTTTATCAATATTGCACCTTCCTAGCTCGGAAACCATCTTATTCGGCATGTTACTTTCTCACTCGTCAGAGAGTTGGGTATAGGAAATTATTGGGAAGGCTCCGAACACTTTATTTGACCTTAGCTCTAGAATTGATTCCTTTCACACCTCAAAATCTGGCTCCTCCACGTGAGTCTGTAAAATCCAAGATAGTATCTTCCTCATGCACGGATGTACTTTAAACTTCTCAAACATTCCCCAAAAAAATATATCTTTGGTGGGTACCAAAATTTGAAACCTTGGTCTTAAGACCTTTGAAGGATCATTTATATATGAAATTTGAGGTGCCTATGGTGAATGCCTTATACTTATTCCTCCTACGTACTAAAATCATGTGTGGTCCTCTACGAACTAGACTAAATAAAATGATCAACTCCTACACGCGAACACGCTTATTACAATAAAACAAGAATATAATGAAAGGGAAACTATTCTAAATGGAAATAATACCTTATTGTAAGCATAAAATGGAATATTATTTATAGTAGGGATCCATCCTACTCGCATTAGGAAACATGGTGCCATCCAGATCCTATAACTGACATATGCCTGAATCCAGTATCTTTGTTACTCCAAATGGTCCCAACCAATGAACTTGAAGCTTTACCACGTGGAAAAAAAAATAGAATCATAAATGAGTACCATCCTACCATATATAAAATAATTATTTATAAATTTCTTGTCATACCAAGTCTTCTATCATGCTTTTCTTGTCTTTTGGCTCCACTATGTAATTTTTCACCATTCAACCAATTGCATTATTCTATCAATATGCTCTACTACTATTTGATCATCAACAATTCCTTGTGCATGTGTAATACATAGGGAGGGTAACATAAATTCCACAAGTAAAATTTCCTCTTCACCAAACATCAATTGAAAGGGTTTGGATTTATTCAATATCTTATAAGTTGATTGGTATGCCCATAAAAAAATTGATACTTTATCATCCCAATAATTTCTACCCATATAAAATATTTTTTTCAATGTATGTTGCAAGATCTAATTGAAGGCCTCTGCAATACTATGTTTGTGGGTGATAGGCGGTAGTCTTGTGATGAGCTAAAATAAACTTAGCTAACAATATCCTGATTGTATCATTCAATAAATGAGCTCCCATATCACGGGTAAGGCTCATTGGACAACTAAATCTGCTAATAATTCTCTCCTATAATATTCTTGTAGTATTTAGTTGTAGTGCATTCCTTTTTCGGTGCATATTCTTCCCACTTTTTAAAGTAATATGTGCATGTGATAATGTAACACATGCTTATCCTATGCACAAATGGAGAAATTGGATGGATAAAGTCAATTTCCCACTTCTCAAAAGTCTCTAGACTTACTATAGGTCGCAACGACATCTTATCACGTTGTCATGGCTTTATTATTCTTTGATAATGATCACATGCTTTGAAAGAATCTTTAGTATCTTTGTATAAAGTTTCTCACCAAAGTCCTACTAAGAGTATCTTCGGTATTGTAGCCTCACTTGCATAATGTCCACTTGCTATCCCTTCATGCAATTCCTCCGTAATTGTGGTGCACTCATGCTCTAAGACACATCGACAAAATACTTCATCTCTTCCCATTTTACAAAAATCACCTCCTACCAAATGATAGGGTGTAATGCAAATAACTAATTACTTCTTCTCTAGTGATTTCATCCCCTCAGGTGTCAATATTGTGCACAATAATACTATAATATCCTCTATATTAGATGGTGCACATTGTAATATGAATAACTAGGCATCCAACACAGTTTCTTCTATGATTCGTACGTCTTCACCAAGATGGATTTGAGATAAGTGGTTTGGTCCCAAATTTCTCTTGCCAAGATTCACAATAATTGAAAAATTGAATTCTTGGAGTATTAAGATCTAATGTTAGATGATCCCCAGTAAATTTAGCTTATTAACTAGATACTTATGTTCCAAGTGATCAATGTAATATATAAATGGTGTAGCTAATAAATAAAACTTGTGAAGCATGTACACCAAAGACAATGCCTCATGCTTTGTAGTTGTATAATTATACTTGGCTGGTGTCAGCTTCTTGCTTGTAAAAGAAATAGGATGGTCCAAATTTCCTTCCCTCAACTAGGCCAATACCACTCCAATGGTAGTCGCAGAGGCATCCAGATGGAAATGAAATTGTAAAATCTAAGAAGGGAAGCATAAAATAGACGTATTTGTTAGCCTCTCCTTCAATGTTTTGAATGTATGTTGTTGTGCATCCTTCTAATAGAGATTTCATTTTTCCTTAAGTATCTCCTCTAGTAGTGCAACAATCTTGGCATATCCCTTAATAAATTTCTTCTAGTATCCAATATTTCCAAGGTATCCCACACTTTTCTTTGATTACCTAGATCTTCTAACCCTAAGATAATTGCAATCTTGGTTGGATCCAACAAAAAACCTTCCTTACAGATGATGTGTCCAAGCAAGGTACAAAATTATGTCGTAAAGATACACTTCTTAATGTTCAAGATTATACTAAGATTTCTACACCTCTAAAACATCAACCTCAAATAGTCATAACGGTCCTTAACCATATCGTACACCATCCAATAATCCAAATAAACTTGAAGGAACTTATTTATGAAGTCTTGAAATGTCTACACAACAACGTGTGAGAACACTGTTGGCACATTTTTCAATAAAAAATGCATAACTAAATAAGAAAAGTAACCCCATTTAGTTATAAATATTGTTTTCTCATGGTATTCATGCGTGATCCAAAACTAATGGTATCTTGAGAATCCATCCATAAAAGAATAGATCTTGCACCATGGAACACCCTATAATTTCTCTTCATTAAATGGTGTGGGGAAAGGATCATTAACACATGAATCATTTAAAACTCTATAGTCAACGCAAATCCTTATCCTCCCATCCTTCTTGATGATGATAACTATTGGACTAATCCACTTTGATTCTTCAATGGGATCTATAATGCCCACCTTCAAATTTTTGTCAATATAATCTCTTACCTTGATGTATAGATTAGGATTCATCTAGTAAATCCTCTTACAAACCGGTCACACACTCTCCTTAAGCTTGATTTTCATTTCTCCTAGAGATGGATCCACACCCTTCAACTCGTGATATCCCTTAGGAAACATATCTTGAAAATAACACAATAGCTCAATTATTTTTTCAACCTCAGGGCCATACCAATAGTCCCCAATTATTGCCTCTTTTGGTGCATCTTCAATCCCAATATTTACCTTCTTGGTCTTCACTGGTACATGGTAGGGACACACATGTTCATCTACAGTATCCAAAACCTTACACTTGCCTTCTAGATTGTCTATGTGTAGGTCCTCAACCTCTTCATAATCAATAATATAGAAGAGCTTCCCCTTTTCTTTTTCCTACTAGGCATGCCCCATGATTTTTTCATCAAAAGTCATCTAGTCATAAGAATTCACATGGTCATCAAAAGGAGTATCAACTTATAAACGAGTTAAAGAATCTTCTACCTTCATCCCATTTCCAAGAGTGATGTCCTTAATTATTTTTATAGAGACAAGAGGTTTAGTAAATAAATAATCAAAAGTGTGCATGATACATGAAGTTAAATCACACTAGTTCATAATCTCTTTCCTTAACTCCACATAATGTAGAATACAAATTATACACCCACAATAATGGTATAAGTGCATCTTGGCCTTGCATCCAATTTCTTTCATAGTTCTAAACATGTGTTGAATTGAAGATTTCTTCCCATCGTAAGTTGATATCTATGAAGGAATATTTTTCTTAAAAAACCTTGTCAAGAAGGAAACCATTATCTCACACCAACCTAGTAATTTTCCTCTATGCACAACCCACCAGTGCAAGAATTTCACTATGAGGGCATAAAGTAACATATTTTTTCCATCCCCTTGATTGTGTACTTGTTCCTACATCATGTAAAATAATGATCCAGGATTCTCTTCCCTGACATACCTTGGAAAATTGGTATTTCCCATCTGTCTAATTTCCCTTGACTGAACAACTCTTGTCACTCTTCCTTGAATTTTTCAACCATCTTAGAAGTTTCATGAGCCTAGTTATCACAAGCAACACTAATATTATCACTAATGGATGGTGCATCTCCCTAATGGATTACACCCTATTTTGATAGCTCAACATTCTATGGGTCATGCACGATATGCGTGTAGATCCAGTTAATGTATTCTTCACTTATTAGCTCTATGTAAGGCACAATATTCATGTCATCCATTGGGATCACAAATATCTCTTAATTGTTCTCAAAACTCACATAATACTTATTAAAGTATAATTATGCATTATTAGCATAAAACCAAGGACAAGCTAGTAGCACATGAAACATATCTTATTTAACTAGCTCCAAAACCTCAAAATCACCTTTGAATTTTGCTCCTTGTATGGTGATAGTAATATTTTTCAATACTCTAATGGGAATGGAAATTGTATTGTTTTTTTATATACAACACACTTTAAGAAGGTTATAATGGTGATCTTCCCATTTAGTTCTAGGTGATGAGGGTCGTCAATCCTCAACATTAATAATGTCATATAGGGCTGGTGTCTGAAGGTTGTATGAAAAAGGAGAGAGAGATATTGGAAAATGGTCCCTTCTACCCAAAATCCACACTTCATAAATGTAAATGCACACTTATAGGAATTAAAAAAACACTCGTAATAATTATAAACACACTTGTATAAAATTAAATCACACTTGCAGAAATTGAAAAAAACACATTGTAGGAAAGGAAATAAAACTTGAAAAGAAAGGAAATTTCTAAAATAAAAAGAAATAATAAAAACATAATACACCCGAAGGTTTACAATAGACTGTACATCACAAAAATAATTACAAAATTAAAAAACATAAATATACAATTCCATTTTCCTTGGAATGAGTGTACAGCTCATTCCTCGGAATGAGTGTACAGCTCATTCCTCGGAAGAGGATTTTAATCTACACTTTTTAAAAATGGATGGAATGAAATATCATATGGAATTAATTATAAAAATGTGTGGGGGGCTGTGTAAGAAGAGAAAAACTACAGTAAATGGAAAGTAAACAAAAAAAATTGCAAACCTCCCTATAATCCTCCAAAGAAAACCTCAATAGGTTGTGAGAGCTTAGAAGCTATGTAACCTTGTAAATGGATGTGGATGCTCTTGAATGGTCTCAAAAATGTGGATGAATATTTCTACGAGCTATTAGATTTAAGATATTTTGAATGCAAATTGATAGAGTATACTTGCAAAATAATTCGGGAGGATTTGGGATAAGACAAGCCTACATTTTATAGAGGCAGAAGTGGCCAGAAATTGGTTGCAAGTGGTAAAATGCACATGATAAAAATAATATTGGAGGAGGATGCAACATTTATAAGAAATTTATGGGTAGTAAATGAATTAATTATAGAATTTGCATCTAAAAATGTGGTTGTACGTGAAATTCAATTGCCCCCACCTTTCTAGGATTCGAAAAGTGTAGTTAACTAGGATGAGGATGTGGAGTCCAAGTGGAAATTGACTAGGATTTACACACTTAATTAATTAACCATTTAATTAATAAATTATAATTAACTCAGGTAAAGGCGGTACCATGGATTAATTTAATTAATCCAAAGGATGTAATTCACGTGATTAATCAATTTAATTAGTTAATCACAAATGGGTGAATAATTGGATGTACTAGGAAGTAAAATGGGAACATGTGAGTAATTTAGGGGTGTTTGCAGGTTGCATTTATATTTACATGCTTCCAACCCACTCCTTATTTTAAGGCATGCATATTTATCAGCTAATATTGCAATCTATCCAAAAAATATCAATATCCACAAAATATGGAGAGAGCTTACCTAATTCTGACTAATAAATTGATTCAATTATTTTATTCAAAATGAATATTGATTATTATTTATTTTACAAATAAAAAAATTATAGAAATATCCATTTTTAAAATGACTTCCAAAAATATATAACAATTCTCCCCTTGGAGTTATGCTCATCTCTGCAACTCTAATATTCATCCTTAGATCTCTAATATCCAACTCTGAAGCTATAATAATAAACTCCGAAGCCATACCGAAAAAGACTCTAAAACATTCCAAATATACTCTGAAGTGAGTTGGAGGAACTCTAAAGTGGGTTGGAGGAACTCCAAATCTAGTTGGAGGGTTTCTGAAGCAAGCTGGGAATTCTAGGAAGACTCTGAAGCATTTTTTAAATGGCTATAAATTTTGTATACGAAATCAAATCAAGATGGTTGTTTTTGAACTTACATAATTTTTTGAGAGGAATATGAATATGTAATCAGATTTGGGTTTATGTATATTCTTGATGAGTTTTTTTCATTATTTCTAAAACATATGTTTAAGGAGCCACTCATAAAACTATTGAACATTTCTAGAGCTAGTGAAAGAACCTTTGGAGATAAACCAATGATGAAATAACATTTGAAGATGATACGAGAGATTTTGAATATCCTTCAAGGCTGGTTGTAAATGGTGCTTAGTGCTCAAAATGTCTCGTTCAACATTTATAACAAAGAATGAACTATATATGTAAAAATTGACATCTTTTTTCCATTAGTCATTAGAAATATATAACAGAGAGATAAAACTGAATTCTAAAGAAATAATCATGATATAAACTCTCTATTTTTTCCTAAATAAACCATAACTCCAGAAATTTAAATTTAGATCCACTTTATGTAAGGAAAACAAATGTCAAATATTGTATGAAATGAGATATTTCTTTGGGCTCATCACTAGGCATAAAGTGTTATTACATTGACTTTTGCACCTGTATCAATAAAATTATTTCTTACTATCCAATCATTAATCACAACATCTAATTTGATTTAATTATCATACTCATGGTCATGAGGTGGTAAATTGACATGGAGGAGATGGTGCTCCCTTTCTATTTTTGTGTGTGGCATTTTCTCCCATAACCATTCTCCCAACATAGGTATGATATTTTCTTTCCTCAGAATTTTTCATACTTCTTTGAGATCATCAACATCCTTTTAAGGTATCTCAACATACATTGCATGTTCTCTTTCATGCACATGTTCCTTAAGATTATGTATCTCTCCCTAAAGCTCTCTAATGACACCCATTGTATCTTGAAATACCTCCTTTTATTGGTCTACATCTGGGTTATTTTTTGGATTCACAACCCATTATCACCCGATGAGTGGTTTATATTTTCCCATCTTGCATGCACGTGCTACTTCTATACACGTAGTAACCAATAATTACTGCAATTATAATTTAGCCAACATTTTTAGCATCCACTTTCCTTGTTTAGCATGTTCAAATTGAATCATGTTTGCACCTTTATCATTCTTACCTTTTTCACATATGGGCACATAAATATTGGAAATCCTCAACCTTATGTGCCTTTCCAAAATATGCGCAAGAATAATTTTTG
Organism: Taxus chinensis; assembly: GCA_019776745.2. Taxonomy (NCBI): domain Eukaryota; kingdom Viridiplantae; phylum Streptophyta; class Pinopsida; order Cupressales; family Taxaceae; genus Taxus; species Taxus chinensis. Next base: position 200,966 of record JAHRHJ020001919.1, read on the forward strand.
GGACATTCATGATGATAATGGTCTAGTAATCCACATATATAACATGTACCCCAAGAAAATATACCTCCTTTTCCACCACAAACTCCTCCATGATATCCCCCTTTAAAGCCTCCATTGTAGTTCTTACGCTCGTCGTTATATTGTCCATCATGTGCCTGTGAGATAATTTACGTGTTATTCTTGTGTACCATTTCCTCATAATCCTCATGGATTTGATCAATCATAAGGAATTTGGTTGTGTTATGTGTGTGCGTATCACAAATTTTTCACTACAAGGAAACATTATTCTATGTAGCATGTTGTAAAATTAGATAGTTGTGAACATCATGATTCTTATGGAAAATCTCATAAGTTGTCAATAGCGTGTGCATATTACTACCCAAATAACTATCCTTTGTATGCCCCTCTACATGACAGTCCATACATTAGAGTCTAGTGTAAGTCTCATGTGTTGAATTAGCATATGACATCTCCAACTCAATGGACATTTCTATAATCTAAGCTTCAAGGAATAAGATTACTCCAGTGTCCACACTTCCTACTGATTCTATGTGCAGATATGATTTCAAGGATTTACGCAGGTTAGTGAATGTATTGTGTGAGATTTCTCTTTAGGATGGTGTTAATAAACCTCTAATAAACCATTGTGGATGTTGGATCTAGTGGATGTTATAAGAAATTTTAGACAATAAGGTATTAAAAATTGCATCATATTCTCTAACACTCTCAGAATTATTTTTTAAAAAATCCTCTAGTACACTAATAATCTACTAATTAAACTATGGGATGTGAAATTATGACAAAAATGAAGTGCACAAAACATTGTAGTCTACCACTATCTGGACTAGGTCATGCTTTCTATACCAGTTGTGCGTGCGACCCTGCAATGTGGTCATGAACTGAATTTCCTTCCTATATGAAGTTTTAATCCCCTTAGCTCTTCATAAAATTTGACACTTGTGCACATGCTCTGCTGCATCTTCCACACCTTGGTACTCTGGTAAATGAATTGAAATCTCAAATAAAATATGGGGGGGTTGTTGTGGTATTGGATTACTACTCCCTTTTCTAGGATGGCTTGATAGCTATTAAGGTGGTGGGCCAGATCCTAACCTTGAACCTCCACTAGGTTTGTCTACACTTGGGGGAGGGAAAACATATACTGAGCCTCCTACCACTACTTGAGGACACGTAGAAGTGTTACCTTGTGTCCCTGTAGTATTTATAAACTATACCCTAAACATATTCCCCTCTATACCACCTATCAAAGTACCTCTAATGGGTATCATGTCACTTATCTATCCTGATGTTGTGCCTATCAGATTGCTTACAAATAAATTCTACCCAAACATGATATCTTGTTGTGCTGCCATATGAGTTTCCTTTATCTTCTATTCCTCGTGATATGTTACTAATACGTGCCTACCTATATATCTAACCAAACACAATGATCCTCTATTACCCTCTTTCTCCCCATCACTATGGTGATCTTCTATAAAAACTTCCAGACTCTAAACACCATGCGCAATTACTAAGGATCCAGGGTGGGAAAGATTCCTACCAACGATTATCAATATTTCATCATATTTGATTTCATTAGATTCTGAGGTGGTCCTTCTACTTTGCTTTCCCAATATCTGAGGGACATGGTCCTACAGTTGTTTCCTTCTATAGGATTCTTATAACTTCTTCTTGGCCCCATTTCTCTCATTATTAGTGCATCCTCAATAGCCCTCTCTTGTGCATCATTATATCTACAAAGTATCTCTTCTCTCTCACTCTCTTTCATTTTAACAGACGTCGTACTTCTCAAACCTATTACTTTCCCCTACACATGATAACAATTTAGCTAGCCATAAGTAGATTCTCCATTCCTAGATTAATCATTAATATCTTTATGGCCAAGGGTAACGTGCATACATACGATCCTCTTTGATCATATAATAATTGGAACTCCACTTCCTCTGGGAACAAGTATAATGAAATTACATATTCCAAAGTATAAATACACAACACTCCTTTCCACTAATGATCTACATCTTGACTCCATGGTTCGTCCATATATGATAGTTCTTTGTAATTATCATGGCTCCACACTTTCTTATTTACCATCTAACTTCCTCTATTATGTGCGTAAATTACTAGCCATTCGTATAACTCTACTAGGAAGAAACTGAAGAACATATATTATAGTGAATCATATAATCTATATTCCACCTATTTGTGTAGATTAAAACTACTACCAATGTTATAACTTTGAAAAAAATCATCTTGGTCATCGTGTACCCAACGCTCAATATTATCCACATACAACCAGAACTCCATGCATACACATCTTGATGAATGGTATAAAAAGAGGTCCCTAAAACAAAACCAAAATGTAGTCTTTTTATATATTGGCACTTAGATGGTACATCACTTAGAGTAATTTCTAAGAGCTCACCTGAAGCATGCACAACAACCAAATCCCTCTTAGGTTGATCATTTAATATGTGTAATTAGTAATAACCATTGCACATAATAAGATATAAGTTTAAATTAAACAAAAATAAAAAGATAAGAACAATAAGAGATTTGATCATTCAATCATTGACATAAACAACTAACAATATGTTCTAAATTCCAATTACATCTTGTTCACTTCTCCTAATCTTAGAATTCTATACAATATTTCCCATTACAAACATATAAGAAACAAATTAAGACCTTCCTTACTTATATACTCAGAAATAATGTGCGTACCTCATCCAGAATGAATCTTTTATCAAAACATCTCTTACATACTCTCACACATATGCATCTCTCTCCTACATCCATATGTCTTACAAAAGGTTTGGCATACATATATATACATGGTGAGAAATTTTCCTTCACTACTTACATACTTTAATTATAAGAATAGATTTCCTAATTATAGACTACATGGATTCTTTAATCTCCACTTCATGCTATAAATAGCTTGGTATTTAACATGATTGCATCCTATAATTAGATCTCCATACATGTCCTCTTTGATACCTCTCTATGATCCATGTTATCTCTTCTATGTGCGGTCTTCAACCTTAATGCTTGGCTTGTACTTAGCCATATTCTCAATCTAACATTTCTATCTCCTTGTTATTCAACTAGTGAAGCATCCTCTCAACTAAGTTTCCATTTTCCTATGATTTTCCTTCCTCTTTTTCTCACAGCTCATACTATTTTCCTTCCACAATAGTTTCAAAACTCAATTAAATTTCAAACTCGTTATTCAAACTTCTCTTGAGTTCATATGAGCTCTATGTCCCTATCCAAATCTATTGTTCACTTTCTAATTGATTACATTCTCCCTACCAATTTGATGAATTTTTTAATTTATTTAGTTAGTTTAACTATTTACTAAAAACATTTCCTTCATTTCAAATCAAATGGGGTCATTGAATTCATGAATATATTCTATCAGTGTATCTATTTAGTGTCTCCTTTATTCTTGAAGGATCTTGGGTGATCATTAATGATAGCCAAGACAATATGATCCCACGATCTCAACAAGTTATTTTATCTCTTTCATTTAAATCACACATGTAAAGTGAGAAAAATAGATACACGATCTATATTAAATCAATTTGGTTAATTAGTTAAATGCTAGAGTATTGACACATGTCTCAACTAGTTTGGTTGTGGGATTATGACATGTTCATCTAATAAGAAATACGTGGGGGTTATCGATGTACCCATGGCCCATGGCCTTTGGCCTTTTGTCTCAAGAGTAAGGGAATCATGATTTGTGCCACATTCAGCCCACCGGCCACACCTCATGTGACTTAACAACCCCTGTCTGCTGTAGATTAAGGGACCATCAATTAGTGCAACATGTGACCCATTAGTTCCCTCATTTTCCATTCTTATAAGTTTTTATCATGATTATCCTGTTGTGAGGCCACACTGATGTGTGCCACATCACACAGATTTTCCCCCATGGGTATGGTATCTTTGAGTTTTAGTCCTAAAAGTTTGGTGACTGAGCATGATTAAAAGTTTAAATAGTTTTTGATTTGCTTGATAGATTTCCTAATAAGGTATTTTTCTTTCTCTTAATTTTGAGTGATTTGATACGGATGAATATTATCTCGACAAGATACATTCTCCTAGCTTGATCACGAGCTTAGTTCGATAATAGGGTGTAAATTTAGAAAGTTCTACTAAGTGAAGTAAAAAAATGTGAGATCAACGATACATGAGTTTGGATTGGTTGGTATTAAGTAACTTAACATTATCTCAATCTGAGATAATGATTAATACAAATTGATGAGTTGTAAGGTAGATTGATGACATTAAAATGTGAGCTCGACTCACATGTAGCTCAACTTCACTCAATTCAAAAGGTTAATTAGAAGGAAACTTGGTTATAAGATTAGAAAGTGGCTTCAATGTATCTCACATTAGATGTGAGGCCAACATAAAAAATAACATTGGGTTGTCTTAGTGAGATCAAATTCCATTTTAAAAAATGAGGAATAATCCCATATGCATCAAGAAGTAAATTTTATCATGAGTGTCTAACACTCCTTGTGAGTTTCATGACATGGACTAACCACATCTCATGGTCCTAACTCTGATGATTATAGAAGAGATTAATGCCTGTATTTTTTGGTCTAATGGAAATTATGTTCCAACAAATGGTATCATAGTAACAGGTCTCGAGTTTGAAACTCACTTGGGTAACGCTAGGGGGGATTTTTGGCATGTGCGTCTAGTGCTCCCCATGAGTTTTGTTATATGTCATAACTACCTCTCATGGATCCCAACTCTGGCGATTGTAGTGGAGATTAACACCTGGAGGTTTTGGTCTAATAGAAATTGTGTTCCAACAGTAAAGTCAATTAGCATATAAACATAATATCACTTGTACACTAAGGTAGAGTCATGATTAATACCATGCCCACATAAGGGTGGGCTAATATGAAATGTGATAATAACATAGGGCACCTTGATATCCATACCAAATATAGAGAGGTAAACATAAACATAGGGGTTGGAGGATAAAATCTAAACTTGGATGCACAAGGCCAACTTGGTCCCTGTGATAAAAACATTTTCTCTATAACTAAGTCTAATTGAACTATGACTAATTATAAATTTTTTATTATTATTCTTTTACTCTTTTCCCTTTAATATAAACAAGTTTATCGCACAAACATGAATATAGTCAAATCACATAATAAGTGGACCATTGGACTGTAAAACAACAATTCACCAATCGAATAACTCAAAATTCAATGTTGCACTCATCACCAAAACGAAAGTATGCAACACTATCTTATTGTTGTAAAGTGACTAAAACAAACATGTTGCATAAAAATATACTCATACACACACAAATATATATATATATATATATATATATATATAGATATATTTATATTACTAACAATTTTAACTCATAATGGGTTATATAACCTCAAATTATGGTTTGACATTGATTCTCGTGTAATAAACATAGAAGTTAATCTCTCTCTTATCCAAACCAATCTTCTGCATCGTTCCATCTCTCCCTAATGATACCCTCCCTCAAATTTAGACAATATTTGCACATAAGTAGACAAGAATACCTAGTATATTATCAATTCCAATATAAATAAAATCAACTGAAATGAACTATAATCAACATACACACATGCACGCGTGCACACACACATTCATACACACACACACACACATAAAGTAATCCTAAACTATGATTGAATCCAATCACCATCTATTACTAATAAAAAACATTACATTAAGTATTTCATTTGCAAACCTGTCATACATGATAAATACATAAAATCAATACAATATATAAAATAAAATAAATATATAGAATGTGTATCATTGTGGTATAACCAACAAGTTATAAAAAAGTATTAAAAATGATAATGTGTAGTTAGAAGGTGTGACATCCTTCCCTGGTAAGAGGAAGAATCATCCCAATGATTATTATAAACAAAAAGGTGTAATAAATACTGAAAATCATGTCGGTAAGCTTTGTGGATATCATCAAAATCCTCCTAGGTAGAGACCACTCTCTTCTAAATATTGGTACCACTAGACCTTGTACTAAAATACTTCCTAGTTTTGCAAATGAATTTTTCAAGTTTCAACCACCTATAGGGGCTGGACTAGAAGTACTCTCGAATTCTCCACCTGTAAATATTTCCAATCAATAATGTGAGATATGTTAAAGTGATAACATTTCAACAAAGCTACATGAAATACATTGTGTAATTTATATAAATCTAAAGGTAAAGTAAGTTTTTACGAAACTCATTTGAGCACTTCGCGAACATTGAAAGTTCATACGTAATGAGGTGCTAATTTGGAATACTTTCCAAATATGATAAATATCATATTTAGTTTCATGCTTAGGGAACCTTTACCCACTAAAAACTCTTAAGGAAATATTATCCTATCTACATATATTTTCTATGTGTCTCTAGCCTCAAATAAGAACTACCTTATTATTTTCACATGCTCTTCCATTTCCCTAAAAATTTTAGGACCAATAGTCACCCTATTCTCAGCTCGATCCCAATTGATAGGTGTGTGAAATTTTATCCCATATAATTATTCAAAAGGGCCATACCTAATGTAAAATGATGAGATTTATTATAAGAAAACTTAGCTAAAGGGAAGTAATCCTACCATATGTATTGTTGCTCCTTATAGTACATCCTAAGAACATATTCAAGAACTTGGTTTACCCTTTCTGTTTGAATATTTGTCTCTAGGTGATAAGTATTAATAAAATTCAATTGTGTGCCTAGAGAAGTTTATAAAGTTTTCCAAAACGAGGATGTCATGCGAGTTTTGTGATTAAAAATAATATTCTCAGGAACTCCATGCAAATGAACAATCTCCTAAAAGAATATTCTAGACAAAATGGAAGCATCGTCCTAGAATGAAGTGGGGTAACTTAGCGAGTTTATCCATAATTACCAATATAAAATCATATTTTTCTTGGACATTGGAAGTATTTGACAAAAATCCATAGTAATAACCCACCACTTCCATTTAAGAGGTTCATGTCAATATAAGCTAGATGAACATGCTTAGATTTAACCCATTGACACTCCAAATGCATTGAAACAAAGAAAACAACATCCTTTTTAATACTTGGCCAAAACTATAACTATTTAAAATCAACTAACATCTTATTCACTCACGAGAGGAGTGACCCAGATAAGGGGAATTGTGTACCTCCTCCAATGTCCCCAATCAATCAATCTTGGGTACATATATTCTGCCATGAAATATAATAATTCCATCTAACTGGTAACCCTCACACCTATGATCTTGGCTATTAGTCACCGAATTAGATTAAAAATTCCTATAAAAAGTACATGAAGATAGCTTACTAAAAACTTGTTGTCAAAAATTAGTCCTCATTGAGGCCATGACCACTATATGTTTCCTTTATATTAGAGAATATGCAAAAATGTTATCTTTACCCTTAATATAACATATTTCAATATCACACTCACTCAAAAAATTTAATCAATGGTGTTTCCTTGCATTTAAATTGGGTTGAGTGAACATATACTGCAACCTTGAATGATCCGTTTTGAGAAAAAAAGCCTTTCCCAAGAGGAAATGTCTCCACATATATAATAAATTTACTATATATGAGCTCAAGATCACGTGGAGCATAATTAAACTCCCCTTGTTTTATTTTTCCTAACTCATAAGCCAGTACTTTACAATCTTGAATTAAAAACCCTACAAAACCTTCACCCAATGCATCTATAATAACTATGAATTCTCCATTTGGATATGCAAATTTTAACACTGGTGCACATGTTAACTTCTCCTTAAGAAGTTGGAAAGCTTGTTCACTTTTTTCTATCCATTCCAAATTCTTTCTTTTCTTCTACAATGAAGTAATAAGAGTTCCAATATTAATAAAAACTTCTTCATAATTTTTGTAATTATAAGTCCCATAAAACTAAAAACCTCATGTACATATTTAGGAGTAGGAAAATTTTGTTATAACCTCAATATTTAATGGATGAAATGAAATTCCTTTGGATGATATGATATGGCCTAAATATTGTACCCTTTTCTAAAAGAAAGAGTACTTTTGTTGACATGAGTGAGTTAGAGTGTTTTTGTTGATGTAAAATATCATTAATGACAAAGAGGATTATTTAGAAGTGCTATAGGATGATTAAAATGATGATGAAATGGTCAATCAAGTTGTCACATGGTGGAAAGAGTGGAAATAATGAGAATGACTTGGCTTAGTAGGCCTTATCAGATGACCTAGTTATCCTAGGTGAGAGATAATTATGGATATATTTGTATAATTGTTTGAGGATCATGGTAGAGGCTTGAAAATATTTAGGAGAGTGTGTTAAGACACTCATGTGAGTCTCAGAGTAAAGGTACAGGTTTGGACATGGTTTATAAGTGTTCATCTAGACCTAGTCTATGTGCTTGAAGGCCTAATGATGCACGATCACCAGGTGTAGAGATATGTGAGGCCAAAAGGAAATGTAAGTGAGTGATACATGTTGTCTCAATATTTTTAGGGCCTTTTGGAGAGGATTCAAGTGGAGGTATGAGGTTCTTATACTCTATTTTGGCCAAAAATATGCAAAACCATAAGACCTAGTTATACAAGTCCTAGTGTTTGAAGAGATGTATAGCTATTCATGAGAATTATATCATTGGAGATGTTAGTAGAGGTTGTCATGGTAATGTGGGCCAAGTTTTAGTGTGATATGAAGAGTATTTTCAAAGTTATGGTGTTTTGAGTCTATCGAGCTCGAGAAGGCATGTTTCTTAGATCGAAGTGAGAGAAATCATTCGATTTGGAACATGTGATGTTTTCATTGGAACTTGAGACCTTTAGGGATGTTGGGGCATGGAGATAATAAGATATTAGATTTGGAATGATATCAAATGGGGCCTTGACATTTATGAATGATTGTTAAGAAGGTAAATAGTTTTTTATGAGTTTAAAACCCTAGTTCATGAGTGATAGGAGAAAACTTGATTGTTTGATCCCAAAATGTATTGGATAATCAAATGTGATGATTCTATTATGGAGAGGAATCTCCTAGATTTCAAATAGTGGTGGTTAGAATTCATGATAGTGACTGGAGCTCGGCAAGAATCACTTGTTTCTAGGAAGGAAGGTTTTACTCTAAGGTTTTCCATTAGACCTTATGTATAATTTTTTTTATGAGGTGTATGGGGATCATTGATATATGTTTGGAATTGTTTTCAAGCATGGTGAAGTGTTTTGATGACCTGCACACATCAAATCTTAGAAGACTGGTTTTTGGGCCTAAAGGGCAGTTTTGCAGTCTTGGTGAATGGAAGTGCTTGAACATTTGTGGGATTTCTGATGAAGTCTTATGAGATTGGAGGTGTTTTATACATCCCATGTGAATTTTTTAATGTTTTTTGATCTCTAAAAGTGTGATGAGGTGGCATGAAGAAGGTCACAAGTTGACCTAGTTTGACCAGTTCATGACAACAAGGTTTTGGTGATAAGATTGATGCAGAAGGCCAAATTATTTTTCTTATGATGATGGATATCTACCCATTGGAGAGTGAAGATGGATTATTTTTTTCCTATTGAATTCATTTATAGGTATTTAATGTGTCAGAAAGGGTGCAAACATGTTGAATTTCCAAAACTGGTTCTTGGTAGTTCAGTTTGCTAAAGAGGAGAAGTGGTTCATTTGATTTTTGGATGTTTCATGAAGTATAACATTCTTATGTTGTTATACATGTCATTTTATTTCCAATGAGTGTTACATGGCATAGTTGAGTTGTTTTGGTGTGATATTGAGATCTTCATTATTGAAGAGTGGTTCCTGAGGTGTTGCCTGATTTGAGTAGGAAACAATCCTACTTGGTGGTGATATGAAGAAAATGAATGATAAGAGAGTTTTGATCAGATTTATGATGTTTTATATGGTATTTTGACATTTTTTAATCCTTTTTGAATGACAAAGTAGGAGTGAATTTCTTGGAGTCCTTGATGAGCTCAATGGTGGGAGAAGGATTTAGGATTTCTTGGCCTAGTTGTGCAAGTTTGAATGTCTTGATGCATTAACGACCCATATGGGTTTTCATGATGATTTATATGATGTTATATATATTTTTTTGAGTTGGTATGACCAACCTCTAATGGTCATGGCCTGACCTAGTCATATTTTTTAAATTGAGTCATGTATAAAAGTGCATGTAAATAGTTCATTTTGAACTAGTGTTGAAAGAGGGAAAAGTGTGAGCTAGGTGAGAAATTGAAAGTGATTCAAGGGCATCAAGATAGAGCTAAGAGAGTGTTTGAATGTATAAGAGTGATGAAGATCTATTGTGCAAGGGTATTTTTCCAAATCAGTCCATGATTGAGCAAGTTTGAGCAAAGTAGGAGAAGGTGTGTATGAAGAGGGTTTGAAGGTGTATGAGCTGAATTTTTGTGATCACTATCAGCTGTGTGTGTTGGAAGAATATATCCAGTGATCTTATAATAAAAATTGTGTGATGGGTAATATTCATACAAGTACTTTGTTGTGAGTAATATCAATAAGGGTTTCTAGGGGTTGGTGCTCCTTGTGGGTTGGTGCCTCACTAAACAAATCTTGTGTGATGTGTCATATTCATACAAGTATTTTGGTTTGAGTAATATAATCAAAATTTTCAGTGGGTTTTCTTCCCCTTTAGGGTTTCCCACTTACATATTGTGTCTTGTGTACTCTCTCTTATTCATGTTCATGTGGATATTTTTCATGTTGCTAAGATCACAAATTAATGCATGGATTGAATGGTTAATGTTCATACAAGTTAAATTAAATTGAATTGGTTAAGGGTTTTGAAGGATTGATTCACCCCCCCTCTTAGTCCATTGTGCTTCCAATAATTGGTATCAAAGCAGGTCCTTTTGGATAAGTTTAATCACTTAAAAGGAGATCCTTTGAAGCACTAAAATGGTGAGTCAGTAGAGTGGAACTTCTTCTAGCAAGGCACCCTTGTTTGATAGGATAAACTATGATTTTTGGAGTCTCAGGATGAGGAATCACATCATGTCCTTAGGGTTTGATATTTGGAAATATGTGTTGGATGGTTATAGAGCTCCTCAAACTCCTCCAACAACTGCTGCAGACAAGAAGCTTAGTAGTGACAACTCCATGGCTATGAATGCAATCATGTGTGGTCTAGCTGAACCTGAACTTGTGAAGGTCATGCATTTCACATCAACAAAAATAAATGTGGGAGAAACTTTAGGTCATTTATGAAGGATATTCCAAGGTAAGAATAGCTAAGCTCCAAACTTTCAGAAATCAGTTTGAAGGCTTAAAGATGAGTGAAGAGGAGTCTATTACTGCATATTTTCTTAGAGTTGATAAGGTTGTCAACACCATGAAAGGACTAGGTGAAGAAGTGAAGGAAGAAGTTGTGGTACAAAAGGTATTAAGGTCTCTAACTCCTAAATTTGACTCTAAAGTGTCTGCCATTGAGGAAGCCAAGGATTTGAATCTCTTGACAATGGATGAGTTACATGGAACCTTGACTGCATATGAGATGAGGGTTATTGACTCTAAACCAGTTAAGAAGGAGATTACTTTCAAGACTGAAATGAAGACAAGGGAAAGAAAGTTAAGGATGATGATGTTGCTATGAGATGGATGATGAAGAACTCTTTGCAATGCTTTCTAGAAGACTAAAGGTTAGATCAGGTAAGTATAAAGGGAAGATGCCTTTTAAATGATTTAATTTTGGTAAAATAGGTCACTTTTCTAACAAACACCCTCATAAGAACAAGGATGATGATGATGATGAGCATGAGCATGATGAACACCATGACAAGAAGACTCATTGGTTTTACAAAGGCAAGAATAATTACAAGAAGTTTGACAACAATAATAAGTTCAAGAAGAGTTTCGACTCAAAGGAATAAATTTGTTCATCTGAAGCAAGTAGTGAGAGTGGTGTCTCTGATTCTGATTCTGAATCTGAGAATGGTGATGTTGGTGATGAGGTTTTTTTCATGACCAAGGATTCCATGAGGTCTACAAGTGATGGATCCACATTGTTGGGTGACTTCATATCTGAATCTTGTAGGGACTTTGAAGAAGAATATGAAGATGATTTTGAGGCTGAATTAGTGTGTGTTTAGACTAAGTTAAAGCATGATGAGAAAAACAACAAGAAGATGAGATCTCAAGTCAAGGAATATGAGGAAAAATTTTAGGACCTAGAGGAGAAACATTGGGTTATGACAGAGAAACTTGATGAGACAGTCAAAAGGATAGAGATGCAGATGAGCTCCATGACTCTAAGCTTGCAATCCAAGGAAGAAGAAGTGATCCTTCTTAAGGGAGAGTTATCTGATGTAGTCATGATAGCTAAGACATTCCAAAATTTTGAAAAGATTACTAAATATCTTCATGATCTTATAGGAAGTCATAGATATACAGGAGATAAGAACAGGTTTGGGATTTAAAGAAGAAGTTCAAAGGAAAAGAGGTAATGCAAAAAATACTATGTTATAAAAAGGAAGATTGAAGAACCAAGCAGAATCTGAAAAGAGATAAAAAAGGAGAAAAAAGAAATGTGAAGACAAAGGTAATTAGGCAGCCTAATGCTTCAAGGTATGAAAGATCATTTAATGGTTATTGTTTCACTTGTAATGGATTTAGACATAGGGAAAAGGAATGTAGGAGGTTTTCTAAAGATGATCATCCATGGAGGGATAACATGAATGAGTAATCAAGGAATGTGGTTTGCTATAATTGTCAAGAAGGGACATACTGCTAAATATTGTCTATATGAACCATCTAGTCAGTTTTGGAGAATGAAGGTTTCAAAGGTAAGATGAAGTTGTTTGTTATAAATTGCAATGAAGGTTGGTCATGTTGCTAGAGATATTTTATGATTATTCAAAGGAAAATTGGGATATTTTAGGGTCCTAGAATTCAAGAAAGGAGGCAAAACAGGTTATGGGAGCCTAAGAGTGAACAATAGAGTTCCACCAAGAGTAGATATGAATGCAAATCAAGGAAGTTCTCAGGGTGCAGATCAAAAGCAATAAGGAAGAGGTGAGTTTCAGGTGTCAAAGAGGGCTTGGATGACCTCTTCAAGTCATTATTCTAGATTCATTATGAAGGTGTATGTCTCTACTAGGCTTCTTAGAGGCATAATCATCCATATGAAGCATTGTAAGAAGGGGAGATGATTAGTTTGGAGTATGTTACGAGAGGAGTGTTTTCATGGTGTCAAGGTATGTTTCTTATGCTCTTGAAGGATTTCAATCTATGTCTTGAAGGTGTTTGAGGCATTTCATGGTGCAAGGTTGTAAGATTCATATGATGAAACTCATTCAATATGATGACTTGAATCATTAAATACAAGGTCAAGATGTAAGTTTTTAGGTTGTTCCAGCAGTTGATTGAGTCTACATGATTGTTTTGAGGCTCTTGATTCAGTATTGTCATCAAGAAAGGTTAGGAATCATGAAGTTTTAACATGCTTGTATGGTTGAGATCAATGATGAAGATAAAATCATGGAAGTGAAAGTATTAAATGAAAGTTCAAGGTCCTTATGTGTATGTATTCATGAGTTACAATATGTGTACAAGATGTCCTTGAGATTGAAAAATTAAGTGCCTCTTAATAGGTTTGGGTAGATAACAATGAGGAAGAAGGATATATTTTCATGAAGCAAGAAATCAATCATCTTGTATGATGAATGATCAGACCATCTAAGAATCAAGGAAATTTTATGCTTTCTAGGTTATGTGATTCCAATTGAAATGAATAAAAAAGTTTAAGGTCTATGATTACAATGTACAATACAACTCTAAGAATGATGCATCATAAAGTGTTATTAGAAGTGATTAAACATTGATTAGGTACTGACAGTAGTTAATGATAAGTTTCTTGGGAAATGTATGAAGCTAGTAGATCTATGGAAATGATTGTTCATTATGTCATAAGCTAGGTGTACATTTGTTGAGGAATGTCTAAATGAATCTAAAGGTACGAAGTATAATATGGTCTGTGAATAATTTTTAGTCCTATGATTGGAATTGTTAGTGTCTCAGAGTTTTTACATCATAAAAATTATGTTTTATGGTTGATCATTGTAAAGTTATGTTATTCCTTGATAAGGATATTAGTTGGAATCCATGTAGTTGCAAGCATTGTGTAAAGGATGATGATTCAGGTTTTTAAGTCCTTCAAATGATTTTAAAGAATCAAGTTTTCTAGTTAATTATGTAGTGAAGTTCTAAGTGTGGTATCAGGTTCAAGTAATTCTCTAATCATTTATTCAAATATAATGATGAAACATGTTGAAGACCCTGACTAGAAAGGGTATTATGAAGTCTAGAGGTGATATCTTGAGATGACAAGGTCATTATAATGTTTTAAGCATGATTTGAGGATAAAATCAAGAAATTGCATCTGAAGATATGAAGAAATCAAAGTCATTTCAAGTTTGATGAAGTGAAATAGAGTGAGTCTGTCAGTTGATAAATTGTATCCTATGAAGCATGAATGGTCAACTTATATATATGTGTTGATTTAGACAATCCATATTTTAGAAATTTAAGATGGTTTTTTGGTCATTTGTGAGCTATAATGAAGAGTTTGAAGCTTGATGAATTGTCATGTAGGTCAAAATGTTGGTAATTCCTACAGGGGTATAATGATTGATATCTATGTATGATGATTAAAGAATGTATTTTGATTATGTATGTATAAGATGATCATTGGTTCAAAATGTAGTATGAGGTCTGAGGGGGATCTTAATAAGGACTAGTCCATGGAGATGAAATTGATTAAAGTGTTACATGGCTAGGTATGGTCTACTTCATATCATTGAAGTTGATGGTATGTACACATAACAATAAGGTATGAGAACTGATAAAATGGGCTAGCAGAAGTTGTGAAGACTCCATTGAAGCAGGGGATCTAGTATTTAATCCAATCAAGTGCATAAGGTGTCAAAGAGGCTAGAATGGTATAGTATTGATTTTGTTTTGTAAACAAACTTCATGTAGAGGGAGAATTCATTGAGTTCAAATAGATCATAATAGCATGGAAAGAAGGCTAAAGTACACTAAAATGTTGCTTAAGGCAAAGTTATATTGTTGATCCATTCCATATGCATAAATGCAAGGTAAGTGATCTTTGTTTTTATGTTTTCAGTTAGAAGGATAGTATGATCTCAGGGGGGATCTATAAGGTTTATTTCATGTTGTTTATGATCTCTATAGCAAGATGAAGATTGGGTCAAATTGGTCTAAAGGTGAGCTTTAGGGAGCTAGTCCTAAAATTCTTACAATATGTAATCCATAATGCAAGAATCCAAGACTTTGAGAGTATTTTCAATTAAGAAAGGTTAAAAAGGAGTAAGAATGATGTTTTATGCCATGAATCAATGATTGTTTTTTCATGTGTTTTATGTGATATGCATCATTCCAAGGAGGAAATATAATGCTTCAAATGATATGAAAGAAGTAAAAACAGGGTCAAGGAAGAAAATGACAGGTTTGTATGCTTATTTGATAATTTTGGTTGATGTTTCCAAACCAAGAGGTTCTCCAAAGAGGATGAAGAAGATGGAGATCATGAGCTACAGGTATGCTTTTTCATTAATGTAAAAATGGGGAGAAGAAATAGGTTGTTTTCCATCAATGACAAAGGGGGATTCTGTTGGCATGAGTGAGTTAGATTGTTTTCATTGATGTAAAAGTATCATTAATTAAAAAGAGGATGATCTTAGGAGTACTAGAGGATTCTTGTTATGATGATGACATGGTCAATCAGGTTGTAACAAGATGGCATGAGTATACACAGTGAGAATGGCTTGGCCAAGTAGGCCTAATCAGGTGACCTAGCTAGCCCAGGTGATAGACATGATGGATAGAGTTGCATAATGGCTTGAGGAACATGGTAGAGACTTGGAGAGCATGATTAGAGTGTGTTGAGACACTCATGTGAGTCTTAGAGTTCATGCATAGGTTTGGACATGGTTTGTAGGTGCTCATCTAGACCTAGTCTAGGTGCTTAGATGCCAAATGGAGGCATGAGAGGGAGTATTTAGAGCTATGTGAGATCATGGAAGCATAAGAGGTGTGAGACAATTGTTATCAAGGTGTGTTAGGTCATTTTGGAGAGAAGAAGAAGTATGGTTTTTTCCTACTTGAGAGGTATAGTGTAATCTTCTACTAATAAGGAATTATGTCACTTGAAATTATGTGTGAACCCTAAGACACTCATGAAGTATGTACAGGTCCTATTGGTTGGAGAGATGAATTTAGATATTTCATTCCTTTTTTTGGTGTTAGAATTATAAATATGTTATCATGCAAGTCCTAGTGGTTGATCATGGTGCTATGGTGATGAAAAGCATGAAATTTCAGGTTTCTGGTTGAGAAAAATTTAAAGTCCATGATGAAATATTTTGCAATATATGGTGTTTTGGTCCTATCAAGTTCTAGAAAGCATGTTTTCCAACTCGAAAGTGAGAGAAATGTTCTTGGTTGGCACATGTGATGTTTATATGGGACCCTGAGCCTTTTAGGTATGATTTTATGTGAATTTAATAATATATTAGAGTTGGAATGAGATAAAATGAGGCCAAAATATTTATGAATGATTGTTAAGAAGGTAAGTTGTTTTTTATGGGTTTAAAACCCTATTTCATGAGCGATGGAAGAAAATTGTTGGTTTGAGCCCAAAATGGATTGGATAATCAAATGTGAATGATTTTATGATGACGATGACTCTCCTATATTTCATATGGTGGTGGTTTTAAGTCATTACACTTAGTGGATCCCACTCATTTTTACTTGTTCCTAGGAAATAAGGTTTTAATCTCAGGTTTTCCATTAGACCATATGACTAATTTAGTGTTATAATATTTATGGGAGATATGATACATTTTTGAAGTAATTTTAGAACTTGGTGAGGTTTTTTTATGACCTACACATGTCAAAAGAGGTTGACTAGTTTTTGGGCCAAAAGGGTAGTTTTCCAGTCTTGGTGAATGGAAGTTATTGAGAACTTGTGGGATTTGTGATGAATTATTATGAGATTGAGGGTGTTTTACACATCTCATGTGACATGTTTCATGTTTTTTTTGAGCTCTAAAAGTGTGCTGAGATGGATATGGTTGAGGTCACAAGTTGACCTAGTTTGATTGGTTCATGACAATACTGCTTTGGTGATAAAATTAATGTAGAAGACCAATGTTTTGGGTTAGATGATGATAAATATCCAATTTATAGTTAATAGGGATTATTGTTTTTCCTTTTTAATGAATTTATAGGTCTTGGAAGTGATAGAAAGGGTGATAACATGTTGAGTTTCCATTTATTAGTATATGGGAAAGGGAGTGGGAAGTAAGAAAGGGGAGATTAATATTCCTGGTAGAAAATCAAATGCCTATAAAGATTAACTAGAGCATATCATCACACATAATCAGAAAGAAAAAAAATTTGTTAATAACATCAAGATAAGATAGTCTTGTGAACAAACAGTCTAAATAATTCCCTCATCAAGAAAAACATAAAATCCTTTCATCTTCATTGATACTTTGGAAACTTTATACAAAGAGGAGAATGGAAGAACATAGAGGAAGGAGAATAGAAGAAATTTATCTCTTTTTTATTTTCACAAGTAGTTATCTACTCTTGAGAATAAAAAATTGACAACCCTTAATAATGGGGAAGTCATTACAATTTATAGATTTAGAGAAGACTCTTCACTTAGCCCCCACATGACCTTTCATTTTTCCTCTACAACATGTGACTTTTCAAATCCTTCAAGAATGAAAATTAAGTCCACTTTTATTAATTAATGGTGACTTATTGCAATATATTCTATATTCACATTTAAATTAATAAAATGAACGTCATGATTGCTCACAATGAAGAATTAGAAAGGAGGTAGAGAAGAGTAAAAATAATGGAGAGATAAGAGATAATACTCGTATCATGGATGATAAATAGTCCAAATTTGATGAAAATATACTCTAAGGAAGTGGAAGATGGAAAGTGACCCTTGATGACCTTATGCACACTACTACACTAAAAGAAAGCTCCAACGAAGTTCACCTTGAGCACTTTAGCTCTTGTTTCTGCATACTATGCTGCAAGATGATGTTTCCAAGAACCTTATGAAGTTTTAATTTTTCTTTTTGAGCTATGAGATCATCCCATAATACCATGGAGATTCCAAAAATTTGAAATATGAGTGAAAATAGAGTCGTTAATAACTTTCTACACCAAAAATGAAGACTTTATTTTTAGTAGGTTGGATCAGGCCTTACTATTTTAGGATATATCACCTATTTTTATCAAATATGAATTTTTAAACCTCTTGGAAAACTCCATCTTTTTCTATTGATGATGCATTTCTATTTTTAACAACTTTCTATTTTTAGCATGTTGCTTTTTCCATACATGTTATTTTGGGAAAATTGCCATTTTTTCTTGCCTTCTATTTTACATTGTTTGTGACTATTCAAGGCAATCCAAACTTTCAATTCAAGGGACATAATATTTTTATCATATTGAGGGGGATAACATATGCTATTTTTATTAAGTGTACAATGGGGTGTTAGATTTTAAATAAAAAGGTCTTGAAAAATTCTACTTCTCATCGGGATGCTTTGCTCTAATTTTCAAGGGTTTTTCTCGTCTAGATTTTCACGAATTCAAAAAGGAAACTTGTAGGTATGTGTGTTCCTCATATAAAAGGGCATAATTATAATGAAAAATAATTCCTCCATATCCCTAAAAAATAGGGGATTCACGGCATGAAAACTAGTTCATGCAAAACTATACTTTTCCTGGCCTCTATGTTCCTCCATTTTTAGTTTGATTTGTCTGGCCGGTGTGAATCTTGAGAGAATCAAGAGGTAGATCAAAATTATGGGCACAAAAAGAGGTTCTTTTTCCATTTTAAAAATATAACGGAATAATTTGATATGCTGCAAATTTTTTCATTTATAGGCCTCTGAAAATGAAGAAGTTTACAAAAATCCTCACCTTGTATCCATGCACCAAATTGTGATGATATGATTTCTTACATTTGTGGCCATGGAACCAATCTACAGGTTTAACGGTCATGGTGTCTAAAGACATCCTTAAGATTTTTGATGTTTTTTGAAGTAATGGAACTAAGGGGAATGAAGAGGGGACAATTATTTTTGTACAGTTTCTTCCGGTAGTATTTTTCTCTACACACACATGGATAGAAGCAGCCATGGCGGTTATATTTTTTGACAATTTTTAGCTTTTAAAATCCCCTTGGGCTTGGATGAATTTTTGTATTCCTAAATGTACCAAGGGTAATGGGACATATGGTGTAATAAAATATCACCTCACTCATTAGCTTGACAAGTGGTGGATGATGTGATTAGATGATGGAGGAGGGAGATAAAAACACTCAATAAAAATCTCGTGGCTAAAACTAGGTCACACGGAGGGACCTAGGAAAGGGCTCAGTATTGGGTGCATTTGTGTGCCCCAACTGTCCCAATGGGATGGGACATAAGGTGCAAGAAAATGTCACCTCAATATAGTTAATGTCGATTGGAAAAATCTGGGGATTGCAATGATGGGAAGAGGTCAAGGATGGGAGCAAAGAGGCTTAAATTTCATGTTTGAGCTTTGTCGGGGTCATATGATGGTCTAGAGGGCTTAAATGGATTTGAGAAAAATGTTTTGTCTGAATTTTCCCAAGGGGATAGGATAGATGGTGCAAGAAAATTCTCTTTGAGCTTGGGAGTTACATGTGTCCACCTTAAAAATTGGCTAGGTCCCCAAGCATACCTTAGAGAGAGGCTTGAGAATGATGTATTTGAAGCATCTAGAGGCATTGTTAGTAACTTATTTATATTATTTTGACTAGAATTTTTTTTTGAGAATTATGGGATGGGTATTATGTTATGATTCTTCATAAAAATCCATAAAACTATCCTTTTTCTTAGGAATGCTGGTTGTGCATGCTGAAAGAGGACCGTGGGAAAAAATTCTTGTGTCTTGTAAATAATATGAAACCACCATCACTTAGAGCACTGAAATAGATTTCCAATGGTATGTGTTTTGACCTCCAACTCATTACAGAGCTCTCATAATCACTTCCAAAAGCTTAGGTTTTGTTTTGAATTGCAAGCTCCTTCACCTTCAAAAACCCTGTTTTGTTGAACTTGTCCCAAAACCTTTGAAACATTCTAAAATATTATAAAACCATTTTCAAATGTTCCTATATCCTCAATACCACTGCTAGATGAATTTAGACCTTCAAATATTCTTTGAGGGATGGAAAATTTCCTTAAAAAGGATAAAAAAATCCATTCTTAAGCTTCTTGAAAAGTATGCTTTGAAAAGTACCCTCTTAGAAGTGCTTGAATGAACTTGTTTTCCCTAAATCACCTATGAAAAATGTTAAAACAACACACATTACACATGACCTCTTGAAAGGCTATGGTAGGCTTATCATAGGGAATGATTTGATCTAGAGGAGGGATCGAGAGGACTCACAATAAAAAATTTTGGTATTAGGGTAAATTTGTCATGTTTTCCAATAGAATTTGTCCCTTGTAAAACCACATGAAAAAAATTGGCTCTCATTTAGGGAATCATTTTGGATTGAACAAAGATAGGACATGATGAGAATGAACTCTAGAATATCAAGTACATAACTTTTACCATTTCCTTATCCATTAGGATTTACATAGTAACTTTAACAACCGGAGATAGATTGAAAGGAGAACACACACACATACAAAAGGAAAATACACTAGAATGAAAAGGAAAAACATATGCAATAGGAAAAGGGAAACATGTACCTAGATCACCTATGGTACAATGCAAGGAAAACCTACTTTCAATGAAGTATCTTTATCTTTTCATATATTACTCATAAATGGGAAACATTAAGTGATGATATTATGCAAAGCCATTGGATGGTTTGAGAAAGTATTCTCCCTTCCTCAACTACTTATGAAAGCCATGTGATTTTATGAAGTGATGATATTATGCAAAGCCATTGGATGGTTTGAGAAAGTATTCTCCCTTCCTCAACTACTTATGAAAGCCATGTGATTTTATGACTTTCTGTATACTTTAGAGGAGTGACCCTACATGATCTCTTTGATGTCTAGAGATTTTCTCAGAAATTCCATTATTCTCACTATATTGGGAACCAATTTCAAATTTCAAATTACTTTCTGTGTTCCCCCACACAACTGATTTCTTATTTTAAATCACATCACTTCCGCAAGGCTGATTTATGATTGGGTTGTTTGAATGTTTAGAGTTCCATTATTTTCCACATTCATGCTTATTGAAAAAAAATTCTTTAGAGGCCTTGAATTCATCTATATCATTATGAGGTGTTTGGAAATAGAGTGAGGAGTTAGACATAAATGAAAAACTATCTTGCATGGCCATGACATGAGTCAAGAGGTCTAGACTTAGCTCGAGATCTTCCATACCTTCTGCATCTTTCAATATTTCTTTTACAAACTCATTTAAAATTTCCAAAAGTTCACCTTTACATTCATTTGAATAATCTCCATTTTTAAATTTAAGGAAACCATTTGGAGAAATTTATTCATCACCCCAAAGCTCATTGAATTCCACTACTTCTTTTTGGTGGGGAACCTCATCTCCAAGGACTTAAAATCTCTCTGTTTCAATTTTTTCATCACAGAAAGGATCTTCCTCTTTGAATGGAAAAGAGAAAACTTCAATCTCATCATCACATCCATAAATCATTATTGCAAGAGGTACATAAAATTTTTATCCTATTTTATTTCATCATGAACAAAATTCAAAATGGTTGAGAGTTCAAAATTAGCTTCACATTGTTGAAAAATTAGATACTGAGAGGGGGTGAATTAGTGTCTAGTTAATTTTTTTCAGACATTTCCATTTTCTCAAACTTTCTATTAAGAACACATAAAACCATACATAAGTAAATAATAGGAGAAGGTACATAGATGCACAAAAATTTAATGTGGGAAACCCAGATTAGAAGAAAACCCACTGAAACCAAGAACTAGGCTTAAGACATAAATTTCCTTTAAATGTTACATTGATTTCATGGTTGAGCTTCAACATAACCTGGAACTGCAACTCCATAATTAGACCAAGAAACCACTCAGTCTTTGACAATATGCGACTTTTCTAGAAGCTTCAATTCCCAAATTTGGTCCAAGAACAACGGATCTTTATTAAGCTTCAATTTACATGGAATAAAAAACTACCCACCTGCTAAGCTGCAATTTAGACTTTTTTAAATTTTTGGTCACACTTAGTTTTTTGTCTCACACAATTGACAATGACCTCTAAATTATCTCACTTCTATTTCTCTATATCATCTGATTCTTCTATATTTTCAATAATTTATCAACTCAAAATTTCTTTTAGTCAAGGCCTATCAACTATATCTTCAAACTCTTGTTTGTACTTAAACTAACATTATTTATCATGGGACTTCAAGAATGATCTAATCATGTATACACCTTCATAAATTCAAAATTTTATGGCTTCCTATATTGTTTTTATAACAAAATCTTCATTCTCAGATCACCTTTTCCTTCAATGTACTCCCTCACTTTCAAGATTCACACTTTTGAATGCACATGCTACTGCAGTACTGGTTATGGAGATCTTCATATTAAAATTTCTTTGTTTGTCAAGTATTCATTCATTTGCAAAAACATAACTATTTTCAATATATTATTTTCACACCACTTCATCTATATAGGTTCTCATCAATCATCATCCTATTCATTCAAACTATCCATTAGTTATCAACCACTTCCCAGGATCATACTTTTACATTAGTTTCATATTTCTTGTATGCTGCATGTATACACCAACCTACACAACATATCTATCCTACACTTTCACACATAGAGCATAATCTAAACATCAATATTCAACACACATCCTCACCTAAAAAAAAACTTCAATTTTACCTCCTTTTATTTGTGCAAGAAGGTTTAAATTTTAACTTCCAAAGAAATGGTTCTTCATATTACATTTCTAGGTCTCACGTGCAATAAGATTTTGATTGATATCTCTTGTCTTTTTCTTGACATAAATATATTTAACTCTTCAAAATCAGAATTTTTTGGCTCTTGGTATGATTACAGTAAACCATCCATATATTCTCCCTACTTGACATCTTATTAAACTGACAAGAAGGCTTAGACTGAAATTTTTACATCACAATGTAATTATTATCTAATTTTTCATGTTCCACAATGGGTAAATATGTCATATATAATTTTTCAGGTTCTCAAGTGAGAGTTAAAAATAGGTTGATACATTACAACCCCTTAGAAACCTTTGTAAACTTTGATCTCAAACCTTGGGCTTTGCCATTCACTTTCACCATGCATTTATTAGTAGGCTCAAAATACTATATTAGTTGACCTTGTCACTTAGCATAGAGAATATGTTCAACAAATTATATATCTTGGATGAAAGTTTTGAGTTCTTTTTAGATCATTTTCCAATGTCAAAAATTATAACATTTCAAATATCCTTTCACTCATGCATTGAAACATGTTACATACATGTTTGCACATGAAAATGATGTGATTTCAGTGTTTCACTTAACTCACCTCATACCTACACAACATATCTATCCTACACTTTCACACATAGAGCATAATCTAAACATCAATATTCAACACACATCCTCACCTAAAAAAAAACCTTCAATTTTACCTCCTTTTATTTGTGCAAGAAGGTTTAAATTTTAACTTCCAAAGAAATGGTTCTTCATATTACATTTCTAGGTCTCACGTGCAATAAGATTTTGATTGATATCTCTTGTCTTTTTCTTGACATAAATATATTTAACTCTTCAAAATCAGAATTTTTTGGCTCTTGGTATGATTACAGTAAACCATCCATATATTCTCCCTACTTGACATCTTATTAAACTGACAAGAAGGCTTAGACTAACTTTTTTACATCACAATGTAATTATTATCTAGTTTTTCATGTTCCACAATGGGTAAATATGTCATATATAATTTTTCAGGTTCTCCAGTGAGAGTTAAAAATAGGTTGATACATTACAACCCCTTAGAAACCTTTGTAAACTTTGATCTCAAACCTTGGGCTTTGCCATTCACTTTCACCATGCATTTATTAGTAGGCTCAGAATACTGTATTAGTTGACCTTGTCACTTAGCATAGAGAATATGTTCAACAAATTATATATCTTGGATGAAAGTTTTGAGTTCTTTTTAGATCATTTTCCAATGTCAAAAATTATAACATTTCAAATATCCTTTCACTAATGCATTGAAACATGTTACATACATGTTTTCACATGAAAATGATGTGATTTTAGTGTTTCACTTAACTAACCTCATTTCTCATACTATAATTTATTTAGGAATCCCTTCACAAGATGGAAAAGGGTATTTAAAATCTTCTAGAACCCTGCATAGCCTCATGACCTACTAACTAGATCAATCTCACATGGTTTTCACATAGTTGGGGTTTTAATACACAAAACCTAAAATGTTACTTAAATTCTTAACTCATTAGATGTATCACTTTCATATCATAAGAAAACTTAATTGGAGGATTTCACATCTGGTTTCAAACACCTAAATCCATGAAACAAGAGGATTATGATCAAGAAATGATGATATAGTCTCAACTCCATGAATGTCACATATTATCAACTCAGTCATCATTATATGTTCCACATTTCATATGAGAGAAAATTTCATTGGTATTCAGGGAACCTCTTAATTATCTACAAACATTTGATAATATTCTACATCAAGTGTCCACATAAATTCAATGAATGAGGCCAAGAAGAAACATACATTTCTCAAACTGTGTAACCTTCTACAAGATAGTATTGACCATTTTTAGTCTGATTACTTAAATAAGGGGTTATGTAGCACTTTCAAAAACTTGAATACATAACTAGTAAGAAGATTATTGCAAGCACAACTCAGTCCATAGTCTCCTTAACAAGACTTCTTACAATATGACAATGACACTATGAGGGATACATTTAAAAAAATCATCATCAAATCATAAAAGAAGCTCCAATAGAATAATTTTGAACTATACAAAATATTTATATACATTTTATAGTCCAAATTCACATGAACACCTTTCAAACCCTTGAATATCTTCACAATAGGACTGTGTATGTACAAAAATTATAAAACAAGGTACAATCCATATAACTCCTTTACACTTGAGTATCAAAACCATCATAAAAATTTCTTATATAGATCCTTTTATACTTCTTACGATTTTTCCAACTTGCACAAATCATTTGGAGTCAAAAAAGTTCATTTTGTGCCTACCACTTCAAGAAAGAGGTATGGAAAGAGAAAAACCTTGTCTAAAAAATTCTCATAACTTCTTTGTTTCTCAACCTATTTCCCTTAAAAATTTGATAATTTTTAGGATTTGAGTGCTCTTCAAAAATTCCTTCTATGATTTATCTTAAGAAGGCTCAAAATTCTTTTTGGTTCTTAATTTACATTGCTTAAGACGTGAGTTATAGAAGAATTTGCATAACTTTCAAAAAACTCCTTAGAATTTAATGAAACTTGACATGGAGCACTATAAGACACCCATATACACACTCCATAGGTTTTTTTTTTCATGAATTTTCATTTACAACTCAGATGTATCTTATTTAACCAAGCATACACTATCTATCCTCAAGGTCAAATTTTGGTGAACTTTTGAATTTTTCCTCTAGGAGCTAAAATAAACCTTTTGGGTACTCATACATGCCCTATGAAATGTTATTAGGCTACTTGCATGCTTACTTATTCTTTCCATTCCTTGTATTAAGCTCACACACCTCATTAGGCTCTAGAACTAGGCTTAAATTGACTAGTTACAACTGTGACTCCTAACATTTGACCTGTTTCTCATTCTAAAAAAGGTCTTTATCATGTTAGAATAATCATGTATGACCTTTAGAATACCCATGACAAGTTTACAAGCCATGTCCATCCCTCTAGTGGACTCCTACCTCACAGACCAAACTTGCAATAACCTGAGACCATCATGAATGCTCAATGAACTTAAAGAGGCACTACTAATCAACCTTCATATCCATGAACTAAGCCTCACTTCACCACTCACACCTTTTCCATTAATGTCACTTGGCATTAATGACAAAAATAATACACCAAGGTTTAACACACACCTATCTAGCAAATCCAGGGCTTGCACTAGGAGTTCAATACTAAGACGAGGATCTTCTGTTTCCTTTGTAATTCATAACATTTATTTCAAAGACTCTTCCTTCAAGCATTTTAAAGGCTCTTCATGAGATGGCTTGTCTTCTTCATAGATGGCATGATTGAGAGAATATTCATCTTCAAATGGGAATGATAAAACCTCATCGTCATGGGGAAACATATCAAATGATATCTCCACTTGAAATTCATCTAGAACCATTTCCACTTCTTTATGGCTTGCATCATCTGAAAACTCAAGGCTACCCTCTTGTAACTCATAATTTCTCAACACTTCTTCAAGATCAATATCCCTTTAGAAAGGTATGCTTGGTACCATCAAGGTGGTAATCTCATCCTCTTCCTCAGTTGTTATGAAGTGATTCATCTTCCTGCTATCGTGATACAAAATTTTAGCTTATGGATTTCTTGAATTTTATACTACATATATTATATTTTTCATAGGAAGCAACTTATCCATATTCCTTTAACTAGAATGGTTGTGGAAGACCATTTAATTTGGATTTTTCCTCCCAAGTCTTGGTAGAATATTATACTTAACAACATTCCAAATGAATCTAAAATATTTTCTACCAAGATAGTCATTAACACCTTCTTATCTGGAAATTCAGCGAGAGCCTCCTATGCATTGTTGATCTTTCCCACAAGTGGGAGCTCCTTTGATTCCATGGAGAAAAACAATCCACTTTCCCATGTTAAGGTGAGTCTAAGAGAATTGGCCACCTTTATAGGCATTACATTGTTAGAAGCACGTGAATATATTATGTAATTATCCAACCAGTATCTTCCAACAAGAAGTGAGACATATAAAGGATCAATATTATCAATATTTTATGCAATCATGGAAAGAATTCTCTATAATGGAGGTGTATGTGTGGTTGGTATTATTCCTTTAGAGCTAGGGGTTACGGTATTGGGATTTTAACTATTACCCTTAATATTCCATACAAAATTCTTGAATTTCTCAGGATGATTCCGAAAATACTTAGATTCAGAAATATACACTTTGGATTTGTTTACATGTTCTATGATATAAAAAGGAGAAAATGCAAATAGGGGACACTCATTTTGAAGTAAAGATAGGTTTAGAAGAGGGAGTAGAGGTTTAGGAGAAAGAGGATCATTTAGAAGGTACATTAGAGGCTCTTGAAGATTATATATTGTAGGAGAAGATTTAGGTTTAGGAGTATGGGAAATGTTACTTGGAACATCCAGTTCCATCTTTCTTGTCACAGGGTCAAGTTTCTCCAATGTAGACTCCTTAGATGGAAGAAGTGGAGATCCTCAACTGATTATTTTAGTTTTTAGAGTCTCTATACGCACCTAAAATTACACATGCTACATTATCAGGAAAATAATTACAAGAATCCCCAATGATGATTCAAAATACTTTCAAGAAGGTGTTTGAGCTCCAAAACCCATTTGCAGTGTATATTTGTAGCCTAGACAATCTTACTTAAATTTTCCATGTATTTTCCATCTCCTCACCTCTTTTGCTGCTTGTTTTTACCTTCAGTGCTATTACCACCACCTTGCTTGAGTAGCAGTTCTCAAACCGCGGCCTAGGTAGGGAGGCAGTCCTGAAACCACTTTCTTGCATAGGGTGGAAATCCTGCCCGCTTTTTCCAGATTCTTCATCCATGTTTTGACATGTGACAATTCACTTAAGTTTGCTTTTAGAACACATCCATGAGCCAAATTGGCTAAAAATAGCTTTGTTTCCTTAGTTCTCCTTTATCCTTCTATTTTAAATAAGATTTAATTAGTTATAACTTCCTCTTCTTGACTTGTGCATGAAGTAACCTCCTAGCCTCCATTCCTATATATTCCATGCTTGTATTCAAGCAAAAATCCTGAGAATTTTATGTATCTTGTATTGTATTACTACTATGATCTTTGATCTTGAATTGTATAACCTAGCTATGATCTCTTTGATTGCATTACATCTTGATCTTCTACCTGCATTACATCTAGACTACCATCGAGCTGCTATTGCTCAAGCGCCATCCTCCTACTGTTTTTCTTGCATTCCCAATCTCTTGGACTCACATGAACACTTGGAGAAATAAAGGAACATAATGAGGGGAAAAATTACTGCACAACTAGATTTACCTCTGTTTTATGAATTCCAGGTTGGATTTGTTGTTTGATTTCCTTCATTCTTACAATTTATCATTGTTACATCATATCAAATAGAGTAGAAATAAAATTATTTTCATTTGCAAGTATTTAGTTAATTTCTAAGAGGGTTTGAATCTTTCATAGCAATCCCCTGTGATGGATCCTCTTCTTCCCATCCCCGTGGATCTGAAGGAGAGAATATCTGTAGGAGGTTTTCCACACATCATAGATCATTTGAAAATTTCATGTTTTAAGTTAGTTTAGTTTCCATAAACTCAGCACGGTGAATAACCACACCAGGTTATCTCACTTTTTGTAGTCATTTTGAGTCCCATCACAAAACAAAGGAACCCCATGCGCGTTAGCATATCACCTAGCAGAAGCTAAGCGCTCACCCGAGGCACACATTGGTGCCGAGTCTCTCGTTTATGTGAGTTTAGTGGGAAGCATCATTTATGATTAGTGTAAGGTTTTTGATGAGGGAGGTTGAAACATATAAGGACCATAAGGCTCAGAACAACCTCTAGATCCTTGCAGTCACCTTAGACTGAGTATTTTAATAGAACCCAAAACATGAATTATGAAAAAAAAAATTATACAAGAATTCATACACAACGTGAAAGGAAATAGAACTTATATGAGAGAAATGTGCATTCAAACCATTGATATCCATGTCTATATATAACAGGTAACCTTATTATATTCATTGATTCATTATAGAGTGTCGCAGAGAATAGACCAAAGTCATGCATACCACTGGACTTGTGTAACTAAGCTGAAAGAAAAATAATAAATTACAACTCCATGCTAGTATATTCTCTCCTGAATACAAATATCCACTCGCAGTAATTATGCAGAGCTCCACTCACTCTCTAACCCGCTATACCTCATACTTCTATGATATATAGTTTACTCCGTAGGCACTTGTATTTATAATTCTCCTACATTGCCAACTCTCCTTCGAGCATCCTTAGATATGGTACCAAGTGTCGAATGTGGTCCATGCGAGCATGCTTCTTCAGGCTTGAGATTTCCACTTTACCTCATGATGTTCTTCTAGAAGATTCCATCAGGGGCATACTCTTTCCTAGGCCAGCCTATCGCCAGGATGACATCTTATCCATGTGCAACCAATCATGCTTTTCATGTGTCCTACCCTAGGTTCTCAAATTGACTAAGTCCCAAGCCTCCTTTCACGTGTCACACGTGCTATGTTCTTCCCTAAGCCTTTCTATTACGTGCCTTTTCCTTGTGCGCCTTTTCATAACTAGGACCCTGCGCACTCACGCATCTTCAGACTTGGTTAAGATTACAGGGGTCCAACATCACCCCACACTACGCCTGTTCTTTGTCCTTGGAAAAATTTCACTTGACCAAGATGTATGTTGTGCAGGGAACCAATGAATCATCTTACACTTTATAAAAAGAATAAGGAATTAAAGAATCAGGAAAAATAATGAAGAAATGGAGCATCAATTCAATAAGCTAGGAAAATATTTCTAGAGGTCTTCCTCTAGCTTATTCCATATTTCAACCTTGCCCCATGCCTTCTGGTAGAGGTCACCCACCAAGGTTCTCACTTCATAAAAACTCAGGCCAACTCCCTGTGTGCCCAAAATGTCCACAATTTTCTCCATCTCTTTTCCCAGGTCCTCAAGTTTATCCATCCTTCTAGTGATCTGGGGGTATTATTCCTTTAGCTGGGCCTTAATTGAGCTCCTTAAAACCTCAATTGCCTCTGATTTCTTCTCTACTTCAGCTAGAACCTTGTCTCTCTCCGGCATGTTCCCCTTGTTATTTTATTGGAACTCTTTTATCTCTACCTCAAGCATGGCGACCAAGAAGCTCACCACCTTATCTCTATCTATGCATGTATCATATGCGGCTTCTATAGACTGGGAAGTGACCTTAACCTCTATGAGTACTTGGCTGTACTCTACAACAAGTGCTACCACCTTCAACCAGTCCTCCTCTTTCAAGCAAGCAGCCACTTATTCAATAGATTCCAGGGCTAAGGGTCATCTCTTTATAGTGAGGACGCATGTTAGGTCTTCCATAAACTCAAGGAGGGATGAGTAATTTTGTGTGGGTGGCACTAAGTCTAGGTGCTTCAGGAGGATGGCACCCTTGATAGACTCCATTTTCTTGTATACTTCTTACACCTTTACTTTTTATTCCTTTAACTCACACCTTAACTGTGCGTTGATAAGTTCCTTACTTCAAGCTCTTAGCCTTCTCTGCCAGTTCTTCCTCCTTCTTCCCTAACTTCACCTCCAACATTATAATCCTATCATTGTGCACAAATAATATAGCCTCAGTCTTGACTGTGACCTTATTAAGAGCATTACAGACTTTCTCATCCAAGAGCTTATGAGCATTCACTAAGGGGTTGACCCCCTTAGACTTTGGCAATGTGATGAGCACTCCTTGGGAGACTTCGAAGTCTGGCTCATCAACATGGGAATCGAATGCCTAAGAGAGCATCTTATTGGTTTTGGGGTACATGCCATCCTTCTCAAAAGATCCCATGGCTATGAGCCTTTCCATGGGTACTATGCTCTGGAATCATGTGCATAACATCTTCCTTGTGTCATCAACATAGCCCGTTACCTGTCTCTATTCTACATCCATAGTTCTCCTTCCCGAGCGCGTGCCTTCTGGGAAGCTTACTATCAGAGCGGGGCCTCCTAGGTTTTTATGTTCTTTTTCAATATTCTCCTCCTTCCCCTCCTTCAGCACTATGTCCATGTTATGCTCCAACTCTTAGTCTACCAAGATCTCGAGCATTCTTTGTGCTTCTCTCTCATCCACCTTCGTGACCTACTCTATTGTACAACTTATGGCTCCCTCCTTTTCCCTGGAAACCTCCTCATCCTGTGTGCCCTTGCACCGTGTAAATACAAACTCTTTCTTCTCATCTCCACTCTCCTCTCTCGAGTCGTAGATGCTAAGCACATGTGGATCTTAGTCTTTCTCTATCTCTTCTTCCTTGCCTCCATGTTCTTCACTTTCATCCCCTCTTCCTCCCATGTATTTCTCCAAGTTGTCAGTTGCCTCTGAGTCAGCTTATTCATCAACCCTCTTCTTTTTCCTGAGAGGTGGATCCTACTCAGGGGATTCGGCCTTATCTTCTTCCCTAGGCAATTCTTCCTTAGACACAAGTTTCCTAGGTGCCTCTACCTCTTGTGTCTTCTCCTTTACCAGAGAATTCTTTCTCCGCATGTAAGTGCTTGGCTGAGTGCTTGTGAATGGCATGTTCACTATCTGAGAAGTCTTTACAATTGGTGCTTCTCCTTCTCTCCCTCTCTTCCTTGACATGATCCCCTTCTTACCTAAGGGATCTTTAGGTATGGAGACTTCATCCTCCAGATACATGCCCTTCTCAAACTTTGGCCTTATGTGCAAGTACACGTGCATCGCTGATCCTCCAACGATAGGTAGTGTCATCATCCTTGTCATTTGAATCTCATGTGATACGTACTTCTGCACGTATGCAAACTTACCACTGGGGTAATTCATCTTCTTTCTCATCTCCCTGTGTTCTCGGTCCAGCCCACCCAATTCTAGTCTTAACTTCTTTGACTCTTTAAACGTATTAACTCCCGCTTGGAAGTATTGGGTAGTAAATACGAAGGCGATCTTGCACCAAGGGCTCCATGATTCATGTCTATCATCTTGAATCTACCTAGGCAGTAGTGTTGGTAGACCATGAATTTAGCTTCTCCCTCACTGGTTGCTGGGAGTTGTTCGGTGATTCTCCACTCTACCCCAAATGCATTCCTCAGGTGTGTGTACCATTTTTCCAGCCGCACCTTGTGGGGTGTTGTCATTGTATCGTAGGCATATTTTTCAAACCTCTTCGCGGATGAAGGATCCTCGGCAGGGTACTCCCATACAATTTTTTCCGGTGCATCAGGCACCCCAATCTTTGCAAATAAAATGGTGAGCAAGACATTTCCAAAGAGGATATTGTCCCCTTCCTTCACGGAACTGACAATTTCCTCTATAATGTACGCGGATAGGTTATATATAGTTCCCTCTGTAATCTTTCTACAGACATGTAGCCAAGGTTTGTTGACCTATGTCCATATTTCCTGGCCATTTAGCTTAGTCACTAAATGCATGGCCATTTTCATTATGGGGTCCTTGATGTCTAAAATGCCATAGTACCATGACCCCTTCTTGTAGGCATACTTGGTGATGGTCTCTTGAATGGCCTCCTTCTCGCCAAGGTCATCTTCTAGGCTATCTCCCTCACATATGAGGCCTGTAAATTGTGAAATCAGCTAGGGAGTCATACTGCATCTTGCACCCTTACAAAGTGGAAGTAATCTTCATGCACTTGTGACATCAACCACTGGTATAGACACTCTGGCTTTCCAAAATAAGGCAACTCATAGAGTTGCAACAGCCCTACCTTCTCCATTTTAACCTTAATGTCATCATCGTATATAGGAAACCCTCAGGTGTTCATTTGTTGGTGGGGCATACTAATTCCAATGCCATTTCTTTTTCTATTATGTTCGTGTGGTGATTATAGTCACTAACAGGTACACTTCTTAAGTGGGATTCCCATTCCTTCCCCATCATCACCCCATCTGGGTATTGCATCTCTGCATACCATTCTTCATTTGTGTCTACCATGGGTTCTGGTTGTTTAGCCTTGGCTTTGCCCTTTCCTTTCTTGGGTGCCATGGTCAAGGTATTTTTATCACTCCTATTCTCTCCTTGTTACTCTATCTTACTTCTTCCAATCCTCCCATCTTAAATCCGTGATACAATCCTTTTGAACCCGTGCCCTAGTTTTTCAAACCCTAACTAGGATGAAAATCTTCACAAGACAATATTTCTTCACTATTTGCACACCCGTGTAACCCCTTCTGGTTCATAAATTCAAACTGGTTGCTTCAATCTCATAGATCTTCCTTCACTCGATCGAATCTGAAAGCCCTAGTTTATGGAACTCACTTATATCTCAAACTCTTCTATTTCGCAAGGTAAAAATGAGAGTGCCCTGACCCTTTACTTATAGTTTTTATCTTTTCTGAAAATTAAATGCTACTTCACCTACCACCATACTTTGTTCATTTAATACAGATTTTTCAAACAAATTCTGTCTTCAGCGCCTTCCCTTACACGCCCAACCTACGTGAAAACTCCTCCAACCTTCTAGCACGCAACCAATCCAACCTGACATGAGACTCTTGCGTGCACGCGTAACCCATGCCAAAGGAACTTCTTCTATCCTAATCCTTGCTCTCACCTACCTCATGTTGCTTTCAAATGTGCTTTCTCCTCCTTAGTACAAGGGATCTACAAGTAGCTTTACCCTGGCACCAACCACTCTTCCATATTCCTCTTTATATACCTCTTTCAACCTAGCTACTCAACAAGGCTTTTCAACACAACTTCCTTGGTACTTTGATCATGCACAACTTCCTTTTCTCCAGCCCACACTTAAATTGATGTGTGGTCCTCTACACACTCACAAATTATCCAATAATAGCAATAAAGTTATCGGCACCCAAGGCTCAAAACAAAATAGCAACGTGAAAGGGAAACACAAGAAAGGGAAAATGTATAAAAGAAACTTCTAAAATAACTAGAAAAACTACCTTATTTACAAACACCAAGAAGACTTATTTATAGTAGGGCTTCAGCCTACTTACCATTGAAGTGTCTAGGAAACTTCGTCCCATCCAACACTTGTAACTGGCACGCGCCTAAATCAAGGATGTACGAGATTGTGTAAGGACCCAACCAATGGACTTTCAACTTCCCAGGATGGCGCAGAAACTTAGAATCATATAATAACACCATCTGCCCAACCTCAAACTTCTTGTTTCTAATATGGCGATCATGCCAAGCCTTTTACTTTTCCTTTTCTACTGTTTGGCTCCATCGGGCAAGTGATCATCTCTCATCTAGTTTCATTAACTCATCAATTCTTTCTTCCAGCGCTTGTTCATCGGCTAACCCTCCTGAGCATGCTATTAGCATAGAAGGCAACATAAATTCAACCGATAAAATAGATTTCATGCCAAACACCAATTAAAAAGGTGTGGCTTTGTTTAGTCTTTTATACATTGTCCTGTAAACCCATAGTACTGCTGATACCTTGTCATCCCAATCAAGTCTTCTGACATCACAAATATTGGTCAAGGTATGACTCAGTATCTTGTTGAATGCTTCCACAGTTCCATTTGCTTGTGGGTGATAGGGCATAGTCTTGTGATGAGCTACCATGAACTCTGATAATAGGATCCTAATGGTCTCATTCAAGAAATGTGTACCTCTATCACTGTTCAAACTCAATGGACACCCATACCTCATGATAATGTTTCCCCATAAGAACCTTGCCACTGTTACTGTCATGAAATCTTTAGTTGGGGCTGCCTCTACCCACCTTGTGAGATAATCTATGCAAGTGATGACATAATGTGACCCAGTCCTATGCGCTGCCGGTGCAATAGGTCCTACAAAGTCTATCACCCACTTTTCAAAAGGCTCCGCACTAGGAATATGGCACAAAGGAATTTCATCTCTCCTTCCTGGTTTGCCAATGCACTGACAATGGTCACACGCTTTACAATAATCTCTACAATCCTTGTACAAGGTTTCCCACCATAAACCTGCCATTAATATCTTGCACGTGGTGGCATCACCTACATAATACCCACCTGTACTTCCTCCATGTGCTTCCTCCATGATGGCCAGGTGCTCATGCTCTAAGACACACCTATGACAAAACTTCATCATGTCCCAATTTGTATAAGTCTCCATTGATTAACATGTAGGGCATGTCGTGTATGGCCAACTACTTCTTTTCCAATGTCTTCATTCCATCTGGTGTCACACCTTCCTTTAATAATACCACAATCTCCTCTAAATCCGAGGGTGTGCACCGTAACCTAAATAGTTACGCATCTGGAATTGCTTCCTCAATACTCTGCACGTCTTCCCCTGAATCAATTCTTGACAGATGATTAGGTCCACAACTGATTTTCCTAGGTTTTACTACAATGGTGAATTCAAACTCTTGAAACAACAACACCCATCGACATATGCGTCCTTATAGAATAGGCTTGTTCACTAAGTACTTCAATGCCATGTGGTCGGTGTAGAACACAAAGGGTGTTGCCAATAGATACTACATAAAAATTGAAGAGCACGTAGATCATAGAAAATGTATCACACTCGGTTGTGGTATAATTCTTCTCTACTAGTGTTAGTTTCTTTCTTGCAAAATAGAGAGGATGATCAACAATCCATTCACCTATCTATGTAAGAATTTCTCCATGGCGGTCCCTGAGGCATCTACATGAACATGAAAGGGCTTGTCCCAAGAGGGAAACCATAAAATAGGTGCGGTAATAAGCCTATCTTTTAATGTATCAAACGCCCTCTATTGTGCCTCTCCCCAATGGAAGGAAATTTTATGTCTAAGCAGCTCCTCTAACGGCGTGACAATCTTGGCATATCCCTTAATGAATTTTCTATAATAGCCCACATGCCTAAGGAATCCATGTACTACGCTCTGGCTAGTAGGCTCCCTTAACCCCACAATAACTGTAACCTTAGTGGGATCTACCAGCAAGCCCTCCTTACATATGATATGCCCTAATAAAGTCCCAAAGGGTGTAGCAAACACACATTTCTTAATGTTGAGGGATATCCTCAACTTCCTACACCTCTCAAACATTAACCTCAAATTGTCACAATGGTCTTTAACTAGACCATATACCATCCAGTCATCTAAATAACCTTGAATAAATTTATGGATGAAGTTCTAGAATGCTTGCACCACTATGTGCGAAAAGACATGTGGCGCATTCTTCAACCCAAAGGGCATGACCGTATATGCAAAACTTCCCCTCTCAGTGGTGAAAGTTGTCTTCTCTTGGTCTTCATTTGCAATCTGGACTTGGTGGTACTGTACGTTGAAAATCCATCGAGCGTAAAGGAATAGTAATTTCCACGTACCCAGTGACCTCTAAAATTTCTTTGGTGAAGGGAGTCAGAAATGGATCAATGACACAAACTAGGTTCAATTCCATATAATCCACACAAATTCTAATCCACCCATACTTCTTGATGCTAACCATTACCATCAGACTTATCCACTATGATTCTTCCACTACCTCAATGATCCCAGAAGCTATCATTTTTTCTATCTCCTCCTTGACCTTTACGCATAAGTTGGGATTCATTTGGTAGGGTCCTTTCCTAACCAGATGTGCATCATCCTTTATTTTTATCTTCATCTCCCCTAAGGAATGGTGAACACCTTTGAGCACATGATACCCGCATGGAAATAAATCCTCAAATTTGCGTAACAGATCAATGATTTTTGATACTTCCTTCTCTGTCCAGTAATCCCCAATAATAGCTTCCTTAGGTCCTTCTTCTGAACTAAATAAAAGTTACAACTTTCTTCATCTTTAAAGGCTCATGGTAGGAA
The DNA here is from genome assembly GCA_019776745.2 of Taxus chinensis. Taxonomy (NCBI): domain Eukaryota; kingdom Viridiplantae; phylum Streptophyta; class Pinopsida; order Cupressales; family Taxaceae; genus Taxus; species Taxus chinensis. The sequence goes on from JAHRHJ020001919.1 coordinate 237,811, forward strand.
TGCAAATGCATGAGCATCTAGCACTATCCACTACCTCACAGGCGTCCCTACAGAAATGGCTAACATCTAAATTATTCACTGATTCCTTTCCATCAATCACATATACCAACTTTCCCTTCTCTTTTTCCAAACACGAGTGCACTCAAATCCTGTAACTCTTCTGCTTCCTCTTCTTCTTCAAAATGTGCCTCCAATCTTGGTTCATGTAGTAATTCCATCAGCCTATCTTCCGTCTTGGCACTATCCCCCATGGTAAGGTTCTTGATACCTTATAAGGCCTTATCAACCGATGGCTTGGTACTTTGATATTCAAAGGTTTGAATAAGGTCCTAGCCATGAGTTCTTGCCAATTCCTTGTCTGGCAGCATGTACTCAAACAATGAATGTACCATGCATGCACGTGCAACCCTGCAGTGTAGAATACAACTTGAGCACCCAAAGGGATGGTGGTAAAGCTTTTGTGCCTTCTCTCTAGAACCATTCACACTCCCAGATATGGAATGAGGTGGGATCCTTCCCATGGTACTCCTTGATGATGGTGGGTAAATTTCTCCTAGAAAATCTGACAGAGAGAGACCAATTACTTTACCTCATATTTACGCCATTTCTAAAAGGATCTCAAATTGATGTGTGGCCCATTAAAAACCGAGCTACTGTGCCAGGGGACAAGACATAACTTAACATCTCTCTCATATTCCTTCTCATCCTTCCACTGATAGCTTCTACCTCCTGTAAAAAGATCTCAGGGAAGGATGCTCCTCCTGAATACTTCGGTAGCAGTGGCTTTGATGGTTCAAGGACCATTTCCCTAACCATTGTGTTCGGTTTGGTACATTGATAGGTCACTAGGCCATAGGAAACACCTCTCAAGTGGGAATTCCCATTATGGGGGGCATAAGCATCCCATGCTGGGATGTTGCATACTCTGCATACCTTATTCATTTCACCTTGACCAAGTATGCATCATCAGGGCTTCCGAACCAATGAATCTGACTGTACATCTTTACATAAAATTTTGGGTAATACAGGTAATGAAAGATCCATCGGGAAAAGGAATAGATTTCGTGCATCAAGTGACTCCTTCCAAAATTTATTCATTTGGGAAATGGATCAATGACACAAACTAGCTTAATTCCCTATTTCACAAAAACTAATCTTCCCATGCCTTCTTGGTTGATTAGGTCAGACTTATCCACTCAGGATGCTTCCACTTCCTCAATGATCCTAGAAGCTATCATTTTTTTATCTCTCCTGTGTGCCACACACAATGTCCATTCATATGGTTGCATTTTCCATCTAGATGTGCACCATCCTTCAAGTTATATCCATCGTCCCCTAAGGATCTAGGGGATAATTTTTATCATGAGACCCCATAAATGAAATCCTAAATAGTCACACAGTAGATCAATGATATTCTGATTTCCTTCTCTACAATAATCGGCCAGAACCTAATAGCTTCCTTAAGTTCCCCTTGTAAACTTTTCTTAACTTTATTTAGCTTTAAAGGCTCATGTGTGGCAACCAATGAGCATTGCCATTGTCTCTATCCATCATGTTTATCCATATACAAATGGATAACATCTACAGATTTTTGATTCCTATCCTTAATCCATATAGTACTTTCCCTGTACTCTTTGTCCAAACGAGCGCTACCACCTTCAACTCAGTCTGCTTCACTCTTTTCAAAATGCACCTGGCCAACATGGTTCACCTAGATTCCAAGGCCAAGGGTATCTTCTTCATAAGGACTATCCCCCATGGTTAGGCACTTCCATACACTGTAAGGTCTTATCAACTTTCCCAAATGTGTTTGGTACTTTGATAGATCAAAGGCAAGGAATAAGAGACAGCCTTGAGACTTGCAAGATTCCTTAAATGGTGGTTTGCTCTTGAACTCGGGAGATGTACCAGTGGTACATGAGAACCCTAAGAGTGTAGAATACAACTTGTGTAGGGCCCATAGGATGAGGAAGACACCAACGACATTCTCTCTGAGAAGGTTTCCAGATATGGAAAAGGAGGGATCCATCCCAGTTTTACAAAAATCCTTAGATCATGGAGGTGGGTACATTGCTCCTAGAGAAGCTAACAAGAGAAATTCTTACCTTGCACCATTCTTAGGCTGACAGATGTGTGGCCCACCAGCATGCTGCTATGCCAAGAATAGACATAACTTAAATCTCCATAGTTCCTTTGATCCTTCCACTGAGCTATCTACCTCCTGTAAAAGATCTCAAGGAAACCTCCAAGATGTAGTATTTTTTACTCTCATCACAAAAGGAAGGAACCCCATACGCGTCTTTATTACCTTTGTCACCGACCCTCTAAACTGTCATCCCATTAATTCATAAGTTTTGTGTGCCCAATTGTCACATGCCAGACTAGTGGTATCACTTACTGAATGAGCATATTTAAACTGGATAACCCCATTAGTAGGGTGTATCATCTTAGGGTCTTTGATTGAGTGCACATAAATCTTATCCAGAACTTCTTATCCCAATGGTTCAATATAGGGTGTCTACTTTCCATCAACCAGAGGTATAATGACTCGTTCCTCCTTATTCTTGAAGCTGATGTACCCTTTGTTGAACCAAAGGTATGCATTGTTTTTGTAACACCAAAGATGCCCAAGTAGTGCTGGGAAATCGTCTGCCTTGGCGAGCATCAAGACTTCGAAGTCCCCAGTAAACTTGGTTCCCTAGATAGGGATATCTGCCTCCTTCAATAAACTGATGGGAATTACATTAGTCTTGTTTTCCATATACAACACATTCAAAGATGGCTGTAATGCAGGTCTTCTCATCTGATGCCATGCATCTAAAGTTAGAACATTAACATCTGCACATTTTGTCAATGAGAATATTGCTGAGGAGCCATCCATCTACAACTGCATTCAATGTAATCTCCTTGTCATAGTCAAGGATGTGAGGGGGAAGGTTCACATGTAAGACCTGTCTGTCGCACTCTTCTTCAGCGCGTGATACCTTCTCTCTTAACCAGGATCCTACCAAGGGAATGATATTCTCCTGCCTTAGCATTTTACACACCTCCTTAACCTCATCCAGGTCATCCTTTCACTGCCTCGACTCTCCTTCCTTGTTCCTCCCTCCTGGATTGCTCCTTTAGACACTGGATCTCCCCTTGTAAGCTTCGAATAACATCCATGGTGTCCTGATATATCTCCTTTTGATGCGCGGGGTCTAGATATTTTCCATGAATGACCTCCTCCCTTGAAACCAAGGTCTTCTATCCTGGTACCTCTCTTGTATGTGTGGCTTCTTCCCTTGTTGCTACCAAGATAGGTTCTAAACCTGCATCCCATATTACCCAAGGCATCCACTGTATGTTTTCCTTCTTAATACTGACCATTGCAGTGCCCTTGTCCTTTTGGTGCTTCTGATTCATATGCTCAAATAATTCCAGGCACTCCTCATACTTATGCTTCTTTCCACACCATGAGAACTGCAACAGGTCTGGGCACTCACACTTGTAATGTTCTATAGATCCACAGTTGAAACAGGTTCTGTGCATGGGAACTCACTCCTTCCTCCTCCATGGTTACCTTGACCCATGGAATCCTCCTCAAAAACCTCTTCCATGCACACCTCCTTCTATGCGCTCCTCATAACGATGATCATTATCCTTGGAACCACTAGAAATGCTAGTTTGGCCACACCCCATGAGTCAATGGCCTCATGGATCTAATCAATGAGCCTATAGTCTTTAGTATCATGGGTTGTAGAGGTGTAAATTTTGAAATAACAAGATACATTCTTCCTAATCATGCGCTGTAGCAAGGGACATCTACTTGCATCATGGTCCCCATGAAAAATTTCACAATCCACTGTCAAAGCACGTACCATCCTCCAGGGGAAATTATCCTTAACGTGTCCCTCTATTTCACAATTTGTGCACCACAAACCACTATGAGTCTCATGGGATGTGTTTGCAGATAATTTTTCCAACTATTTTTCCATAGCAGAAATCTGAGCCTCTAAGAATGGGCTAATGCCAGTATCAATACTACTAATAGCCTTCAGTCTACAAGGTAGCTTCCAATGCTTCACATGGGTCTGTAAAAGTTTTATGAGACAAGGCCCTTCTAAAAGGGGTGATCAATCCTCTAACAAACCACTGTGCATGCTGAGAAGGATGGATATCATATGATAATTTAGACAAGAGATTTTTAAAGTGCATCATCATACTGACACACTCTCTGTCCATTCCTTATTAAATCTCCTTCAAAGTATTTGATGCTCTTCTGCTCAAACTCAAAAATGTGGAACTCTACCAAGAATGCATTCTTTAAGGAAATATAGTCCACCACCATTTGATGAGGGTCATACTTCCTATACCAACTATGTGCGTGCCCTTATAACGTGGTTACAAACTAACTAGCCTTCCATTCTAGGGTTGTGATACCCTTTGCACGCCATAGTAGTTCACACTTGTGAACATGTTCCATAACATCCTCAATGCCCTTGTAATCTATTAAATGCAGAGACATTTCAAATAATACTTGAGGTGGTGGTTGGGGTCCCTATCCTCTTGAGCCAGAGCTTTGGTTCCCTCTGGTGTTTCCTCCACTGCCTAGATCCACCAGGTCCACTGAGTCTTGTGCCTCTAAAGCCACCAGATCCACCAGAACCACTGGGTCCAATAGGGCCTGTAGAAGCTGTGTCAAGTGCCCCCATGGTCCCACTGAACCATGCATTGATAGTCTATGATAGTGCTCAGCTCCCACTACTATGTCTCGAGCATCACTCCCTGATGTGAGACCAAAAGCTTGTACACTTTCTCTTTGTTCAAAGAACTCCTCTAAATACTGGAATACGTGCAGCCATAGAAGAAGGGACTATCAAATTATATTCTATAGGCTCGGATCTATCTCTTCCACCGATATCAACTAGGTCAATAATACTTCTAGCTCATTCAGGAAAACCAAGCACCAGGGCTTGGTCACTAGGTGGGTTCAGATATGTGCCAATGACTCTTCTTTCTCCATGTGATGAACTCTCACTAGAAGCTGAAAGGGGTCTCCTCACATGTGCTTGCCAATATGGGGTAGCACAGACTAGTTAGGTTCCACATCCTCTATGTGAACCTCAACTCCTTCCCACAACGTTTGTCTCCATAGATCCATCACACTAGCAGCCTCACATTGTCTAACAATCTCCCTTTCACACACTTCACTATACTTGAGCCGTCTCTCTTCCCTCTCCTTTTCTATCGTGATATCTTCCATCTTCCTCCACCCAAACTCCCTTACCCAACACTCAAAATGGTTTAGCCAGCCATTGGGAAAACCTCTAAACTCATGGTAACCATAAATATCTTCATAACTAGAGGAATAACACATAGAAACAATCCTCTAGGTTCTTGTAGAAATTCAAACTCAGCAACCTCTGGACAAAGAATATGTGGAAATGGCATACTCCAAAGTGTAACTAGTCAGTACTCCTCTCCACCAATGAACTATAGCATGGGTCCATGTTAGATCTACATCCTGCAACATTTGGTAGTCTTCATTCAGTCCATACATGTGATCCATAATAACAACTTGATCTAGACGAATATGATAAAAGCCATTCATATAGTTCTACTAGGAATCAGTAGAAGAATGTCTCGTATATATCATAGTAGAGGTTCTCTTCTACCCATCTACACACATTAAACTCAGGTCTAGTGCTGAATCTCTAAGGAAATTCATCCTCTGTGCTCTTGAACCATGATTCAACATTTTCCAATGTTAATCTCTTTGTCATTCCTCACTATAGAGATCATGATATATGTTATATCCCACTACAACTTCGAAAAGAGGTCCCAAAAATGGAACTAAGATGTAGCCATTTTTACTCCCATCACAAAAGGAAGGAACCCCATGCACGTTGGCCTATCACCCAGCAGAAGATGAGCGCTCACCTGAGGCATGTGCAGGTAACGAGTCTCTCTTTTATGTGAGTTTAGTGGGAAGCATCATTTATGATTAGTGTAAGATTTTTTATGAAGGAGGTTGAAACATACAAATACCATAGGGATCATAACGGCCTCTAGATCCTTGCAGCCAGCTTAAACTGAGTACTTTAACAAATCCAGAACATGCATTATGACAGAAAGAATTATACAATCATTCATGCATAGCATGAAATGAAAGAGAATTCATATGAGAGAAATATGCATTAAAACCATTGATATCCATGTCTATTTATAGTAGGTAACCTCATTATATTTATTGATTCATTATAGAGTGTCATAGAGAGCATACCGCAATCATGCATATCACTGGACGTATGTAACTAAGCTAACAGAGAAAGAAAAATTACAACTCCATGCTTAGTACATTATTTCTTAAATACAAATATCCACTCACAGTAATTTTGTAGAGCTCTGCTCACTCTCTAACCCGCTATAGCTCGTACTTGTATATGTTTTACTACATAGGCATTTATATTTATAATTCTCCTACATTGCCAACTCACCTTCTAGCGTACTCAAATTTGGTGCCAAGTGTCAAATTTGGTCCATGCGAGCATGCTTCTCCAGGCCTAGGCTTTCCACTTTATCTCATGATGTTCTTCTAGAAGATTCCATCTGGGGCATGCTCTTCCCTGGGCCATCCTATCACCAGGCTGGCATCTTATCCACATGTAACCGATCAATATTTTTACGTGTCTTTCCCTAGGTACCCAAATTGACTAAGTCTCGAGCCTCCTTTCACACGTCGTGCATGCTATGTGCTTCCCTAATCCTTTCTCTCATGTTATTTTTCCTTGCGCACCTTTTCATAACTGGGACCCTGAATGCTCACGCATCTTCATACTTGGTTAAGATTATAGGGGTCCAACACTTTTTTAGTTTTAGTGTATAAATATTTTAATTATTTAGAATAGAAGCAAACTGTTGTTTGTGATTGTAGTGTTTCAGTTTTGTGATTTATTTAGATTAGTTTGCTTTCAACAGTATTATAGATTGTTAATTTCATTCATCTTACATGGACACTTAGAACTAGATCAACACTTAGATTCAAGTTAGGAAAACAAACCATAGGGAATTTACGCTACCCGTTCATAGCCTCTAAATCTTTCCTTTGCCAACTTGGCTACCAGGAGATCATACTACTAGATATTAGTCACTGATCCTCCTATAGTTAGCCACAAACATTTCCACATCGGCTGCCTCGACACGAGCTCGGGGAGCCGAGTGCGGTTGAAGGTTGCATGTCAATTTTCATCTATACAAATTGGTGAGCCCAATGTGAATGATTAATTCCTTCTTGTTTCATTTTCTTTCATTTCTAGTACCTCGCCTCTCTATTTCTTCCCCTATTTTGGTAGGTATTTTATACTTTTTAAAATATGTCTGGAAAAGAGTTTGGTGGGCCATTTGGCTCTGATAGATATTACACTAATGTTCAATCACAACAATCCCCTTCTCTTTCAATATGGGGCGACAACTACACAAGCAACGTCCAAACCTCCCCTAGTTACACTTCAAACCCCATTAGCTATGTAAGGATGGAGGAGGTTGATCAACTGTTAAACATTCAATACAGTCAACCCAATGCAAACCACGTTGTTATCACAAATGGAACATGTTCTTACCATATACTCTTGTCAAGACCTCACATTGTCCATGCAATCAACAAAAGATGATATATTTTCATGAATAGATAATCCTCTTCATCATATATATGAGTCTTTGGATAGAATGAAGGCTATAGCCTCTGAGATTTCGAATGCCTATCCTAAGATTCTTACTTCTGAGGAAGACAAGAATTATAACACTAAACAATTCATGACAGGGTATCATGAGCCTTCTCAATCAAACCCTATGCCACAGGCACCCCAACAAGGGACTCAATCCTCTCCCAACGATCTTATTTATACATTAGTAGGGAGGATTAGAGAGCTAAAAAGTGGCCAGACTTCAAAACCAACACATGCAGTAGGGAAGAACACGGGGTATCTAGTTGACAGCAAAGGATACATCCCTTCCAATGAAAAACCAACACAATATCCTGTACAACAAGGTTATCCAGGTTCATTCAAATCTAGGTGATCTTCTCACAGGGTTAGACACACTAGGGATGGGTCCTCATCCTTCTCAAGCTTATCCTACGCAAGGGTTGGCCGGAAGTGTGTTCTCGAATGCTGCCACAACAGACAATGTGACGCTCCCCAGTTTTATGCCCGCTAGTCCATATCTTGGTAATATCCCACCTTACATGCACATGTATTCAAAAAAACCCCAGATGGACCCATATGCCATTCCCACTCCCTACATGCCATATTAAGGGACCCCATACGTTTCCGTCAACACTTATAATGCATCCTATCTAACTCCTCCTCCTCCACCTCTTCATCAAGGATATTTAATGGTGAAATCTTACGCAATGGGTACATATGCTGAGTACTTAAATGATACTCTTTACTTCACCATATGTGGTGTCATCATTCAAAGCCCATTGCTAGATCTTCCAAAAATTAAGTGAGAAGGAGACCCAAATGCCCATATCAAGGCCTACGCTACTAACTATCAGGGAATTTGCTTCTTTAGGATGTTGTAGTGGCCCTGAGACTATTTCCAAATACTCTCAAAGGAATTGCACATTGGATTACCATATTTAAATCATCCTTGTCATGCAAAAATAAAATCAAACAAGTTGTTGAGTACATGGAAGGCCCAAAAACCAGTATCAAAACTTTGCTACCCATTTCATCCAAGATGGTGCCAAGGGGAAACGAATCATGGTTATAAAAACCAATTTCAATAATTACAATATGAATTTATAATCAACGACAACAAGATACTTATCAAAGGCCAAGAGATTACGACCCTAACCTATATTGTGGTTTCTAGAAGTTTCAAGGTCATGACGACAGGACTTGCCATGATTGTAACAAATTTTCTTCAAAGACTTCCCTAGAACCAAAGGAAACTCTTTGTAGACATGTTCCTAAGCAAATCCTGAAACAAACCCGCAGCCTAGTCTATACTAGACATATAGCTCGATCAGAATGTTAATGGGAATTTTTTGCAGATCCTCTCCCTAAACATCCTAGAAATAATTCCCAAGGTGAATTGTCAAAACAAAAAAAAGGCATTCCTATAGGGAAATAATGAGCACAAAGCCTCAACTTCTAACAAATCTTAGGTTACTCCTAACCTTGGTTTCAAAAATGATAAATACAAAAATCTTGGGGTTAGTCGAGCTATAGGTAAAGCCTGAAATTAATGCAACAACTCTAGCGAAGGAGTACGTTTCACAACCCCTACCCGTTCTTTCCTTCCCATAGGATGACATTCCTACAATCGTAAAACTAGTAGGAGCCTATGATTTAATATCGGATTTGAACAAGACCTTTTCTCACATTTCGTTTCTAGATTTGCTAAAGAATTCACGTGCATCGTTATGCGTTGCTCAATGCACTAGGTATTTGTCATCTAATCCATGTTATGCCACCTCCTAGTGCTCAAATAAATCATATTGACTTTGACATACATCCTCTAGGACAGAATGATAGGGATACTGGGTTTGTTTTTGATATAGACAAGATGCCATCTGATGCTGAAATTTCCCAAAGAGGTGATCCTGCCTTATTTTTACAAGTTTGGGTTTATAACAATTGCATTAAGAGAGCCATGATTTACAATAGGGCTATTGTAAATGTGGTTCCCTTCTATTTCCCTCAGAAGTTGGGATATGGAGAGACGAATTGTTCCTCTGCAAAAAACACGTTACGGGGGTACAAAAGTCTTAAAGCGACCTCGATTGGAACCATAATTCTTCTAGTCACACTTGGTCCAAAAACCATCTTGACTGAGTTTTACATTATTGACAGGGAAAAAAGTTATAACATGATCCTTGGGAGACCCTGGATTCATCGAATGAAGGCTATCCCTTCTACCCTATTCCAGGAGATTAGATTCCTCCATTTGGGGAAGGTCTTCATTGCTCAAGGGGATCCTAAGCCCTTTGATATACACTTAGAAAACCTCAAGAAGAAGAAAGGAGTCCATATGGAGTATGAACTTCTTGCAAATCAATTGAACAAACCACCTCCAATAAAAGAGTTAGTCCCAGTCACCCCGTACGTTCCAAAGGTTGAAGTCATTGACCCAAAAACATTTGAGGTGGAAAAAACAGATAAGGGTAAATCAATATCTGTGGAAACAATGTCCACTAAAACCACAACAGGAATTATGAAACTCTTAGAGAGTGACGATCTAATCTTCCTCCCATTTGAACCACAGGGAATGGGTAGTCTTCTCAGTTTAGCATCTCTTCCCTTCGATGACCTAGGTCTAGGTGTGAACAAGATAGAATTGACGAATGAAGAAAGGAAATTTGAGATTGAAATAATTCCCATCAAAACCATCTCTAAGGGTTACTCTATTCTAAACTCTTAGTTTTGACCCATGTGCCTCTAAAACTAAGTTTTCCATATCTATGGGGCAAGACATCATCATTCAGCAAGTGTCACAAATAAACACAATGCTCCACATAGGAAACAAGGACGAGCAACATAGTCATGCTCACCCACACACCATGTCTCAAGAATGTGAGAAAGAGATGCACGAATTCCTCTTTCAAGACAATTGATTTTAATAGATTGGACATATACACTTTTGGGTAAGGTTTGTAATTTTAAACCTAGAATGGTAGGCCCTTGTCAAGAGAACAATTTTTTTGAAGATAATGGTTCTTCATTGTGTACTTTTAGGGGTGAAGAATTCAATATTCATCAACTTTCTTCACCTTATACATCATGACATGTAGCTTCACTTGCATTCCCATATGTACATTATTACATCCGCATTGCATAATCATCTGTCCATTCATTTTGTAAAAAGTTGTGATCAAGGAACTTGTTCTTATAGCAATTCCTAATTTTTTTTGAAAACATTGAAAAAACATTCAAATCATGTCTCTTCAACCCTTCATAGTATCATCAAAATTTTCTAAATCACTTGATCATTTCAAATAAGATAAGACAAATTTTTTACCGCGATCATACCAAGGCTTGCATACTTTGTTTTGCTTATAGTTTTTTTCTAGGTTAGGTGTATTTGCCTATAGTATGTTCTAGAAGATTCATGGTGTCACATCTATCCCGTGAAAATATCTTTCGAAATAAGAACATACTAAACATTTTGTCTAGATAAGTAAGTCAAATGAAAATCCACATAAATTTTTTATTTTACACATTTGCTTTCCCTACCAACCTTCGGTGTTGAGCTTGCATCTCTTACTAGTGATGTAGGTTTGGGAAAGGAGAGAAATACACTTAATCATCTATTCCTTGTCCTTAGTGATGAGCCTATGATTTCTCCTAGTAGCATGGGGAAAGGGGTAGGGGTCTCGATGATAAACTTGAAATTTAAAATAATTCACCCAAATGTTGTGAGTTCTAAAATTAAAAACAAAGTGAGTTAGATGTCAAAAATTCCAAAAGATTTAAAACCCCATACCCAGATTTCGTCAGCCAAGTAGCCATCTATGGATCCAATTCTAGATAAACTGGAAAGCAATTCACATTCTAAGCTATGAGGTAACTTGAGTAGGGTGATGTTATAGTGTCTCAATTTGGTCCCGTAAAACCATTTTCTTTCCCTCATCATTACCATCCAACAAATTTCATAACTTGTGCCCTTTTTGGCTCTCGTTGATGAGCCCTTGCATCCTACTGGTTGTGTGGAGCTAGGAGCAGCAAAAGTTTATTCTTCTTATCATATCATTTTGTCACCACATTTTTCTAAGAAAATTCGAGGTAACAAAGGTTTCTTAAGGAAACTAAAATTCAAACATCACATTATGTTTACATCATCATATATCAGCATTATGAAATACAAAAAGAAATCATTCTATTGTCATTTCACATCCATTGCATGCATTCTGAAAACCATAGAAAAGTGGAAATTCTAAATATCAAGAGTACACATGAGAGATAATCCAAAAGGAGGTCAACTTAGATACAATGGAATACCAAACCAAAAATAGAGTTTGTATATATCATAGTAGATCAAGTCTCATGACCGCCACCCTGTCTTGGGCGGTGGTTCTAGCCTGATCTCCCAAAACGTGCCCTTAACCCTAAAAATTCTCAAAAATGACCTTTTTTGACCAAATGAAAGAATTCCTTATGGGCACCCCCCTAAGGACTCATTTAAAACAAGAAAATTTGAAAATGTCCCCCCTAGGTGAACTTTGCAACATTTTAACATCGAGGGCACAAAAAGACAAAAGAGGAAATAAATAACCCGAGAATGCGAAGGTCAATCTCTTGCTCGTGGAGGCATGATCACTATCTCGCAATGGTCGTTTTGACTGTATTTGCATCGAAAATGGTCAACATGGGTCTAGAGCTCCAAATTCACCAAATCAACAATGAGTAAATGAATTGAAAAAAGAGTTTGTTTCAACATATATATATATATATATATATATATATATATATATATATATTTATATATATATATTTAAACTCATTTTGAGTGTATGTGTTTACAAGGTTGGAGTGTTAGTGCAGATATATTTCTACACCCCGGTGCATATGGTAGGTCCTCTTGTTGTTTTTATCTAGTGTTTATTTTTTTATATTTTATCTATCTATGCTTGATTTTTCGTTTCCTCTTGTAGGCAACAGGAGTTTTGGCGGCGATATTTCAACACACGGGCGTGTCAGGTATAGCTTCTAACTCCCCATTTCGGGAACACCATACTTGCACTCTACATTTTACACTTTTTTCTGGCTAAGACACTTCTCTGAGGGGACAATATGTACTCACACAAAATGACACATGCTACATTGTTGGGAAAACGGTTACAAGAATCCCTAATGATGATTCAAAATCCTTTCAAGAAGGTGTTCAAGCTCCAAAACCCATTCATAGTGTATATTTGTAGCCCATATGGCCCTACTTAACTTTTCCATACATTTTTCCATCTCCCCTCCTCTTTCTATGCTTATTTTAGCCTTCAATGCCAGGAACTCCACCTTGCTTGGGTGGCGGTTTACAAAATGCCACCCAGGTAGGGCAGCGGTCCTGAAACTGCTACTTTGCACAGGGAGGTAGTCTTGCCAAATTTTTCCAGATTCTTCATTCAAGTTTTGACATGCAACGATTCACTTAATTTTCTTTTTAGAATGCATCCGTGAGAAAAATTGGCTAAAAATAGCTTTGTTTGCTTGTTTCTCCTTGCTCTTTCTATTTTAAATGAGATTTAATGAGTTGGAACTGAATCTTCTTGCCTTGTCCATGAAGTAACCTCTTATCCTCCATTCCTATATATTCCATGCTTGTTTTCAAGTAAAAGGGCCTAAGAATTTTGTGTATTTTGTATTGTTTTGCTGTCATAATATCACTAGGAATTACATAGCCAAGCTTAGATCTCTTGCGCTATCTCTCTTCTACTTGCATTGCATCCAGATTGCTTCCAAGATGCTATTTCTCAAGTGCCATCCTCCTTTTTTTATTCTTTGCATTCCCAATCCCTTGGACTCACATGAACACTCAAAGAAGGAAAGGACAAACTGAGGGGAAAAATTACTACACATCTAGATTTACCTCTATTCTGTGAATTCTAGGTTGGATTTGTTGTTTGATTTCCTTCATTCTTACGATTTAGCATTGTTACATCATACCAAATAGAGTAGAAATCAATTTCTTTTCATTTGCAAGTAATTATTTAATTTCCAAGAGGGTTTGAATCTTTCATAGAAACCCCTAGTGAAAAATCCTCTTCTTCCCATCCCCGTGGATCTGAAGGAGATAATATCTATAGGAGGTTGTCTACATATCATAGATCATTTAGAAAAGCTCTTGTTTTAAGTTAGTTTAAATTCAATACACTTAGCATAGGTGAATAACCACACCAAGTTATCTCACTTGTTTAGTTTTAGTCGTAGAAGTATATTTGATTATTTAGAATAGGAGAAAATTGTTGTTTGTGATTGTAATAATTTAGTCTTTGTGATTTGTTTAGATTAGTTTTCCTTCAACAGTAACATAAATTTTTAGTTTCAGCTTAGTTAATTTGGACACTTCAAACTAGATCAACACTTAGATCTGAGTTAGGTAAACAAACCATAGGGAATTCACGCTACCCATTCATAGCCCCTAAATCTCCCCTTTTTCTACTCGGATACTAAGAGATCACACTACCAGATCTTAGTCACTAATCCTCTTATAGCGAGAAATACACATTCAACATCGGCTGCTCCAACATGACCTCAGGGTGTCGAGTGCGGGTGAAGATCAAGTGTTCATTTTCATCCATATAGTATCCACAAGAGGATCTTCAATATTATTATTTTTTGTAGCAGTGGAGGCATGAGATCCTTTTTTATACTTAGAACAGGTGAATAATACACATGAAAAACTAGGTGCTTATTTATCATCATCTTTATTTCCTCCATAACATTCGTACAATCTGATTTGTGCATCATTCTCTACTTTTTTTTCGATCTCTAGGAAATCATTGTCTTGTTCAAATCCTTCTTCATATTCTTGAGTCTTGAAAATTGCATTGATAGGTAAAGACTCTAAGGTAAGACTTTGGGGTGATCCTACAATATTATTTATGTTATGAATTTGATGGGATCCTCATTGTAAAACTTTCCTCTTCAACATTGTCACTTCATTTACCAATTTTTGTAAAGACGGATTTTTTATTTTATCTTTGGGATGTTGGGTCTTATCCTTTGAAGGATTCTGGATATTTCTGATTATGATGAGGTCATATTCTACTTTGATGGAATTTTTTTGAGCTTCTTTCAAAGTTCTAGGTTGATACCTTCTGATAATGAACCCAACCTCAGGTAGTTGAGAATTTATTAAGAATATTTTTACATTGTCATCTGAGGGCATAACTGTGAGAGGTATCCTTTTGAACAACCTATTGTAACTAGCTACAATATCACTCATGGTTTCATTTGATTACTTCCTCATTTGTACCAATTTCACTAATAGTTCTTGACAGTCTTTAGTGGACTTAAATCTATCTTTGAAACAAGTCTTGATATCATCCAAACTAGCAGTTGGTCTAGCAGATAGGAGGTAGAACCACTATGTTATTTTATGTTGTAAGGATTATAAAAATAATATGATGGAATCATCTTCATGTTCAACTCCTAACACATCACAGGAGATGATGGATATGGCTACATGTTCCTTTATAAGTTATGAGCCATCTCCCCTGAATTTAGGAAATATTTTTTCTCAAACTGCTTGGCAGTTCATGAATAGGTTGTGGGAGGGAAAGTGGGCCCATGTTCGTGCCCCATGGCACAATGGGCTAGGGTATTTATCTTTCTTTGTCCACCATTATTTATTCTACTTAAGATTCATCTTCCACTTCTTAAAAATTTTCTCCCAATTCTTCTTCTGTTCTTATTCTCCTTCATTATGGAATGCAATGTTCAATGGTGGCTGAAAGGCATGAAAAAATAAGATTTTTAGGGGGAGTATCAACAGGAGTTTGGATAGGATTACTAGATTAACCACTTGAATAATCAGATGGATAGGAAGTTTGAGAGAAGTAATACGGATTATCTCTAATTTGTTCTCGTGGGATTTTGCGAAGCTTCAAAAGTGGTATTAATAATTCCTCTCAACCTGTTCAACTTGGTATATCTCCTTTCAAGTATCTTTGGGAAAATATTGTAATGAGAATATGAAAGGACACTGTGGAATGTGAAGGGATATTCATAGGAATCAACAATATGTTTTTAGCAATGGGTTTTAATTTTTTTTTTGTTTGTTTTTTCAGTTTTTTTTTTTTTGGATTTTTAGATATATATACTTTTAAGGATTTTGTGGTTCATATTTTGGGTGAAAAATATGCCAATTCTTTCCCATGGTGGGTGCCAAAAAATTTGGTGAGAAAATTTGTCAGGTCGACAAATTGGTGGATATCCGCTAATGCTCTAGGACTTTAGGTCCATTTTCTTGAATGGTTCAAATTCATTTATGAATGAAAATAAAAGTTTTGGGTAACCTAGAGGTCATGGATCCAACAAGAACACTACATTGAACCTACAGAAAATATTGTAATTTATTGCAAGGGAGGAATTTTCTGAGTAGGTGGGAAATAGTAAGGGTCGATTAATATTGCAGGTAGAAAATAAGATTCCTACAAAGATTAATCAGAGCACATCATCACACATAATCAGAAAAAATAAAAATTAATAACATCAAGGAAGCATATAATTTTGAATACAAATTCCCATTAATTCCCTCATAAAAAAGTGTAAAATCCTTTCTTCTTCATTGATACTTTGGAAAAAAATGTACAAAGAGGAGAATGAAAGAACATAGAGGAAGGAAAATAGAGGACATTTTCTATCTCTTTTTCTTTTTACAAGTATTTACTTGCTCTAGAGCATACAAAATTGACAACCCTTAATAATGGGTAGTTCATTACAATCTATAGATTCAGAGAAGACTCTTCACTTACCCCCACATGAATTTCATTTCTCCTCAGGGACATGTGAATTTTTGAATCCTTTAGGAATGAAAATAAGTCATATTTTATTAATTGAGGGTTCCTTATTACAATATCAACCATAGTCACATTTAAATTATTATGAAAAAATTTGTGATTTTTCTCACAATGAAGAATTAGTGAGGGTATGGAGAAGAGGAGAAAGAAGGGAGAGAAAAGTGAAATAATAATCTAAAGCATGGATGTGGAATACTTAGTCTTCAATGAGAATATTCTTCGAGGAAGTGGAAGATGGATACTGACCATTGATGACCCTCTACACTCAACTACACTGATGGAAAGCTTCTATGAAGTTCACCTTAAACACTTTACATCTTAGTTCTACATACTGTGATGTGAGATGATGTTTCCAGGATGCTTATGAAGTTCTTATTTCTATTTTTGAGCTATGAGATCATCCCACAATCCTATGGAGAGTCCAATAAGAATAAATATGAGTGAAAATGGAGTTTTTTTCTACAACTTTCTGCACCCAAAATGAAGACTGTTTTTTTAGCAGGTAGGACTAGGCCCTACTATTTTGGGACATATCAACTATTATGCTCAAATATGACTTTATTAACCTTTAAGAACACTCCATCCTCTTCTGTTGATGATTCATTGCTATTTTAGAAACTTTATATGATGCAAATCTAAATAATAATTCAAACAACACACAAGTTTAATTAGCTTAAAACTTCCAAAACAACAGTCTTCTTGACAACAAACTCACTCTTCCTAGGCTAAAATGCTTCCTTAAAGAGTCAAAATTGACCTTAATAAAATATTTGGATATATATTATTATTTATCCCTATTAAAAATTCTTATATGAGGTTAAATAAACCTTTAAATTGGAACGATGTGGAAGGAATAATCAGTTTAAGTCCATTTTTGTCAAAATTGTCTCTAAAGGCTTCTCAAGCCAAACACTCTAGTGAGTTCATGAATACAACAAACTAGAGATGCCCAAGATCAACTATATACTTTTTCTAATAACATTTATCCTTGTTGATGTGTGGATTAAATTTCATAGGCCTTCTCTATCCCTAAACCTTTCTTCTTCACTTATACCTCTCTTCCTATTATAAACTCTTATCAGTCTTGTTACCACTTTTTACTCCTCCCTTATTTATCCCTAGAGACTCAATATAGGAAGTAATGACACTTTTGAATACCCATTTGGGTTTTATATCTTTTTGAAAAGTCTGAAGTTAGGTTTCTTTGTAAAATATCCCTCAAAATACATTATTTCACTTACAAATTTGGCCTTCTAAGGTTCTGTTAGTTTTTGTAGCTTGACTGTCATAGATTTTTATTGAATGATAGATCCTTGACACATAAAGTGTTTGAAATACCATTATTAATTTTTTTATATTATATGTTGTAACTCTTAAGACCCAATTATCTATAATACTCCTTCCATCTTCAAATTTACCTATGTCCTCTCTTTTAACAATATAGCCTACATGTATCCAAGAGGACTGTCACACAAAATGAATCCTTAAAGAGAGATCTTCATCTAAAACTTCATGCACCTATTAGGGAAATTAATTTAGATTAAAATTAACAAATTTTGAGCTCTATGATAACCATTTAATCCATCAAACAACTTAACCTCCCCCAAACCCAACCTAGGGTTTCTATATGAGCATGACAATGGAAAATTTTCAACACTAATCACTAGAAACAAATTAAAGATCTATACTTCTTTCCTAGGGTTTGTAAAATATTCTTCTTATAAAATTACCAATAAGGGTCCTTTTTATATTTTATTGTGTAATCCATCCAACTTTCCCTCTACTTTGCCTCCTCAGACAGGGAGGTCTAGTTTCCACACTTTTCAACTTTTAACTCCAATGTTAAGATATTTAGGGATTAATTTGTCCACACATACCTTTTCAAAGAATTCCCAATCCTATATCTTGCAACTCTCCACATAATACTTTACAATTTGTTCCCTTTTCATCTAGTTAGGCTCCAATTTGCTCTTCTATAGATCTATACAATCCAACTAGGATTGTATCTATGCTTAAATAGTAAGATCATATAAAAACAATGAACATTCATCAAAAAATAATTTCTTATTAATCACAATACCAACCTAATATATGCATATGTTCAATAATCTTCAAAATATTGTAAAATATTCATTTCAACTATCATGCAAGAACCATTACAAGTTAATAGAACTGTGTATACATAAAAATATTTCTTTCTCAAACCTCCTTAGACTATTTTTATGATTCTCATTTGAATTGAATGAGGCTGGATTAGTTACAAAATTTTTAATATACATTCATAAGACCTAAAACTAAATCTTGACCTTTTAAAACCCTTGGTCTTATGAATAATCCATAAAACAACATTATGACCTAGCCTAAGATTCTAAGTCATATACTTCTAAAAGTGCGCGCGCACGTGCGCACACACACACAAGTACTATTGGACTCCTTTAAACATTGAATTATGACACCCTAGAACTCAATAGGTATTATTACATTCTTAACAACTCCTAAAATACATACAAGACATATTATTCCCTTTGACACCTTTTGATGCTTATGTTGATACTGTTGATTTCATTATAGACATTACTATGTTTTGATTTAGTATGTTGTTAGACATTGGATTATGGATTATTGCGGATTTTGATTTGATTACGATGCATGATGATCACTAGAGACACCTTATATGGATGATGATATATTATTTGACATGGATGTTTTATGGATATTGCTTAGACATGTGATTTTGGATATTATGAATAGATCTAGAAAATGGATATTTTATGATACTGATATAGTTATGGATTAAAAATACAAATGATGTAGTTGTTACTTCGATATTGTTGTGATTCATTATATAGTTGATTTAGTGATTCTATTTGTATCATATTGGATGTTCTGATATGGCCATGAGGCCAAAGGAGGTATTTGTATTTTGCAGGTTAAAAATATCACAACAAAACATCGGGGGATCGGAGACCAACCAAAATGGAATTCTAGGTGAATTCGACAAGGTCACCATGGCAACTTGTTTTATTGTGTTGTGTGTTGTTTTGTTAGAGATTCCCATGGGGGGGAATCATCTTTATATGTGACCATGGGTTGTGTATTTTGTTGATATGGTTAATGTTTATTTATTGTTGTATGTATTTTATTTGTAATGTGTTCTCTTCTTTTAATTAATTAATTGTGATAGATTAATGTGAGGAGATCATATGTTTAAAATTTAAATAAATTAAATTGGGATATGGAAAGTAATTATTAGAGTTGTTGGTTGTTTGTAATTAATTTGTAAGGGATGTGTAAGATGTGTAAGAGCTTGTGTAAGTCAGATTTTGGAGTAAGAAATACTCCACCTCCATGGAAATTCGAATTTGACCTTGGGGGCTGTTTTTGGAGGCTTGTGGGACAAGTAAAACTTGTCCCATGCCTCTAAATTTATGTTACCAACCATACTTATGGTTGGGGAAGTGATTTGTGACTTTTTTTAATGAATTTTATTCTTCTTGTGCATTTTTTTAATTGCACATTCTTACATTTTAATTTAATTGTTGTCCCTTGAGGTGTGGGCTGTTTTGGAGTGTGCAAGTAACTTGTCATTCTTCACCCACCTCTTTATTAAGCCTTGGAGTTTGGATTTTTCTTTTGTGTTGATTTGAGAGGATGTGTGATGTGGCATCCTACATGGATCCACATCATCCTCTTCTTTCCCCTTCTATATATTTCAAACTCTCTTCTTGTTTTGGGTTGTTGAACCTTTTTGCATTCTTCCTTGGGGTGCATTTTCTTGTTGGAGCTCTTGTTTTTGAAGTAAGTTTTGGAGAAAGCTTTGCATGCTTGGAGTTGTTGCTATTTTGGACTGTGTTTTCTTGGCATTTGAAGCTTGTTGTTTGGAGCAAAAGTAACCATGGAGAGGTAGGAATTTAACTCTCTTTTATTTCTGTTATTTTCTTGTGTGTTGTGTGTATGGAAAATGCATGCTTTGTTTTATTTGTTGGCTTGGTTGGGTAGACTGCCTTAGGGAAGGTGTAGGAGAAGGCTATGGGGAATCCATGTGGGGGGCATAAGGAATGCCATTGGCATCAGAATTTTGTGGAGGGAGTTTGGGTTTGGGATCCACCATGGAAAATAAATAGCTTGCATTTCTTACTTTGTGGGGGGCATAAGGAGGGATTTTGTGGGGGGCATAAGGAAATGTGTGTGATGAATTACTTGGTAGTTTGTATTTGGTGGATGCCCAATTCCCAATTGGGAGGCATAAGTAGCTTCCCCCATAGGCCTTGCTCCTTTGGCTTGCAAGATCAAGCCTGAGTTCTACTTTGAAATGTTTCTAAATGCAGTTGTGAACTGTTGTTTGTTTTGTGTTGCATTGTGTTTCAAAAAAAATGTGTATGTGAAAGAATGTTGTGTTGTGGAAGCCAGTTGTTGCCATGGTTGAATTGCATCTTTTATTGTATCTTGGTTGGGGCTCGGGGGCCAATGATGAAGGAAGGATTCTCCTTTCATTGGATGTCTTGGTTGGGTGGAGAGCATTTCCTTTCCCCCTCTTTTGTTGTGATCTATTTGAAGAAGAAGAAAATGTGCATGTTGTTGTCCTGGAGCAAAAGACAAGTGCAGTTTGACAGTCCCTTGTGAAGACATATTTAATTGTAATCCTTTCCCACTTGTTGTGGATGATGTTGTAATATGTATTTAGTGAAGAAAGATGTATGTAAATTGATTATGGAATTAGATATTCAAATTGTAAAAGACATTTAAATTTTGATTCTGTTTATTGGAAAGAAATGAAAATTTTGTCAATTGCATTCAAGGAATGAAAGAATGTAAAGATGTTTCCTTTGTTGAATTCAATAAAGGAATTGCAAGTTTCTCTCATTGCATTGTGAGTTGAGTTGGAATGTTACTATTGCAAATGGAATCTCTGTTTAATTGCAAAGGAAAGAAAATACGCATGAGAGAATTATATTGCTTGTCTTCTTTTGAAATATATGAAATTGGGAAATCAGGTTTTGTAAAATTTCACTTGGAAATAGTTGATTCAAGTCATTTAAATGCCTTGGATTAGTTTAGAAACTATATACCACATTTAAATGATAAAATTGATAAATAGCAGATTTAAAAGAAATAGATTTCACTGTTACAAACTTTTAAAACTGGCAATAAATTTTAATAAAAATGTACAGTTCAGACCTGCACACATTAATCAACTTGGAGATGTTAAAATTTACTATGTTGTATCTTAAATGAACTCAAACTGACAAAGAAATCTTAAGAAAACAACTTAACCATTGCTAATTTTAAAATAATCCCTCTAATAGTCATTTTTCTGTCATTTGTTGGAAAAATACAATTTTGAATCAATTGAACAAATTTAACTTCCTAAAACACTTTAAACCCTCCCTAGATCAATTCTCCATGTCTTGTTTGACATGTTGAGTGAAGGAGGAGATCCAATTTAATCAAATTGAAAAGTTGGAACTTGCCAGTTTGCTAATTAAAAGCCTGCAGATCATTTTTGTAAAATTGAACCTTTAAAATTATCAAAAAGTAAAATTTTATGTTTCTTGTGCAAAGAGGGCATCGAGAGCTTTCCAAAAAGTCCTCGTTTTCCCAAAAACTGAGTTTTCTAGCTCAAGTTATGGCCACTTTGAAGTTTTTTTTTGGCCTTCAAAAATGGGAAAATCTAACTGGGAAACTTTTTCCCTAACTTTGGAACCACAAAAATTTCCAGTGGCCCCGACCATTGCCCAGAATTTTTTTTTGCCAATGGCACCTTTGAGGGGGGAAAAATTTAAACTTTTCTTTTGAAAATTTTACCAATCATTTTTACCATCCCCGTGCAGCCCTCACGGGGCAGCGGCGAAGGCATGGTGGAAATTTCTTTTGCCTTAGCCTTTTTGAAAATTTTGGAAAAATTTTCATTTTAGCCCCGCCGGCCCGTGGCCAATCACAGGCTGCCACATGGCAGCTTTGGGCTGGCAGAGGGGGGAGGACCCTTTTGACTTTTTATTTTTGTTTTGGCATTTGGAAATTTTCTTTTTTTGACAAATTTCCCATGCCTGAATCGGGGAGTGCCACAACTGTTTACCTCGGTGGACCCACGGGATTTTTCTCCCCCGTGTGACCTGTGCATTGTTTGTTTTTTTTCCTTTGGGCGAAACACCCCAAAAACTCCCGCCACTCCACCCCCCCTTCCTTTTTTTGGCAATGTCTCAAGGAGGCTAAATGACACATGTCCACCAGGGACCCATGGAGGCATGTGGGAGAAATTTGCCTTTTGCGGAATGTAGGGAAAAATTCCAAGCCACCCCGTGACCCGCCAACCCGCCAAGGGGTTTTCACCCCTGCTTGACACGTGTCCCCCTAGGGGAAAATTTGACCTAAAAACTCCACCCGACTCATATCTTGAAAAAATATAAGGAGTTAGGAGGACTTATTTATATCACTGGAAAGGTGAGAAAATTTCCTATCCAATGGGAATGATTTAGGGAAATTTTGGAAGCATTAAGTATGAGAAAAATATAGTTAAAACTTAGAGCCTACTAGAGAGTGGGTATGGGGGTAAATTACTCCCTGAACCTAACTAAAACATCTAACCCTAAAATTGGAACCTTGTGAACTTGATATTAGTTAATAAAGGAAACATGTGTTTTGGTAAAATTGGTTTTGTTTCAGAACCTGCCAGTGGCAACGGTTGTCTTGCAACTTGGTTGTGGACACTTCTAATAAAAAAAATTATTCCATAATTTTCTAGCTAACCCTAGGTTGTTTCTTGGGTCTCAAGTGGTTGTTTAAATGGGCACTATAGTTTGGTATCAGAGTAGTGGTTCAAAGGCTTGGACCATTGGGCACACTAGAAAACTTGAGACATGAAAACTTAAACCTAGCACACTTTAAATCTAGAAAACAACTTAGCTAGAATTTGTATATTTTAGTAAACATGGAAGTTGTGTAAACTTAGCAAAATGAACTAACTCTCACTTTGGTCTGTGCAGGAGGCTCAGATGGAGTGAGAGGAACCTTCACAGAGACTCAGACTCACCACCACCACCACCACCAGATCAGGGTGTGGCAGCCATTCTACCTCAGATTCTATAGACCCTTCAGGATGTCAATGCCGCTCTATGTGGAGGATTAGGTGGAGGACAGGCAGCTAGTCATGATAGAGCCCCTTCTATCGAGGGTCAGGTATCTCCTCGACTTAGTGAGGAGCATAGAGGAGAGAACTCCCATGTGGAGTCAGCCAGAGTAGAGTCACCACCTAGGAGGTAGGGTGACAGAGTTCCAGAGCATAGAGAGAGGTCTTGGAGCCCTAGGCTTAGGGATGAGCATGTAGAGAGACCTAGAGGCCTGACAGACCACAACTAGTGGATCACATCAGGGAGATCCTGAAGCTTTGGCCCTCACATTACTCAGGTGACATAGGTGGATTTCAGGAAGAGGCCTGGCTAGTGAGCTTGAGTGGTTGCTTCAAGCTTTGTCCTTGTTCTAGCAACACGAAAGCTCGTGTTGTGATCCATCTACTGAGGGATGGAGCAGGAGTGTGGTGGAGGACAGAGGAGCAGAAGCTCCATGTAGATTCAGAGACAGTGACCTGGGAGCTATTTGAGGAGAGATTCAGGAGTAGGTATTTATCATGGAGGTTCATACAGTAGAGGATTGATGAGTTCCATGACCTCCGATAGGCTTCTCTTTCTGTAGCAGAGTATGAGAGTAGATTTTTGGATCTACTCCAGTATGTAGAGTATATGTAGGATGAGTAGGTGTGGATTCACAGGTTCATCTGGGGCCTGAATTTGGATATTGGAGGTGCAGTGTGGATTCACTATCCACAGACATTAGCTGAGGCCATCGAGAAGGCCTATATTGCAGAGGAGACTCAGGGTAAGACCCAACAGGCTAGAGACCGAGTCCAGACCCACATACAGTAGATGCAGGATGGTAAATCAAGAGGTTCAATACCTCTTCCTCATGGTGGCCAGGGTACAACATAGTCATCCTTTAGGCCACAAATAGCAGCAACAGTCCCACCCACCTCATAGACCTCCACAGAGAGCTGATGCACAGAGAGGTCAGAGTATGGGGCCTCCTCCTAGGGGTCCCATCAGGACACAGGGTGGACCTAGAGCTCAGTCAGTAGGAGCTCACCAGTAGAGGCCACAACAGACCATAGCCTGGATCATCAGGATCCACACCATAGGCTTTTAGGGCATCTATTGGAGGTGCTACTCATTGGGGAGGATTAGGAGGATGTTTTGGTTGTGGAGTTACTGGACACTTTTGGAGAGACTGCCCACAGAACCCTAACAACAAGGGTAAGGCACAGATTTCAGAGCTGACTGTTGGTGACATGGGATGTAGCCACAAGATTTATGCAGTGGTTGAGAACCACCAGGTAGAGCATCAGAGCACAGTCATTGAGACCACAGGTAGCATTGGTGGTATTCCTACCTCTGTATTGTTTGATTCTGGTTCTTCTGATTCTTTCATTGCACCATCTTTAGTAGAGCGATGTAGGCTGGTGGTAGTTAGGCAAGGTCTTAGTTGGGATGTCGAGATGGCTTCTGGAGCCAAGATCTCTGTAGACTCCTTAGTTAAGGAGTGTGTAGTGGATTTGGGATCTTTCACCACTACCTCAGATCTCCGTATCCTTCCTTTGGGCTCGTATGGAGTCATTTTGGGTATGGATTGGTTATCTACACACAGGGCCAGGATGGATTGTTATCACAAGACTATATCTTGTGTAGATGATTTGGGAGTTGAGTCGGTGATCTCAGGGGTCAGGAGACCCATTTCTATTTGCACCATCTCCGCTATGCAGCTTAAGCGGTGTGTGCGATGGGGTTGTCAGATGTATGCTGTTACAGTCAGTGACAGATCAGAGGATGGGTCTAGTGGACCATCGCTAGATGATCATCCCATCTTGAGAGAGTTTTCTGATGTCTTTCTGGGGAGCTACCAGGGTTACCACCCCCACGTGAGATTGATTTTCATATAGACCTAGTTCCTGGAGCAGAGCCTATCTCACGAGCACCTTATAGGATGACCACCCCAGAGCTCTGTGAGCTCAAGTTACAGCTTGAGGGCCTTTTGGAGAAGGGCCTTATCCATCCTAGTGTATCCCCTTGGGGTGCACCAGTGATCTTTGTGAAAAAGAAGGATGGATCCTTGCGGTTGTGTATTGATTACCGCCAGTTGAACAAGGTAACGATCAAGAATCATTATCCTCTTCCTCGTATTGATGACTTGTTTGATCAGATGAAGGGAGCCACAATTTTCTCTAAGATTGATCTCAAGTCAGGGTACCATCAGTTGAGGATCTCAGAGGTGGACATTCATAAGACCACCTTCCACATGAGATATGGGCACTATGAGTTCACAGTGGTGCCTTTTGGTTTGACTAATGCCCCCACAGTGTTCATGAGTTTGATGAATGGGGTATTTAGGACCTTCTTAGATCACTTTGTGCTCATCTTCCTAGATGACATTTTGATATACTCACGTACACGTGAGGAGCACGAGGGGCACCTTTGCCAGGTTCTTCAGTGTCTTTGGGAGCAACAGCTTTACGGGAACTTGGAGAAGTGTGCTTTCTTTCAGACAGAGGTGCAGTATTTGGGTCATATCATTTCTGGGGAAGGTATCGCAGTCGATCCTTCCAAGATTAGAGCCATTATGGATTGGCCAGCACCCACTACAGTGACTGAGGTGCGCAGCTTCATGGGATTAGCAGGATACTACCAGAGATTTGTTCAGGACTTCTCTCGGATTGTGCACCCTATCACTTCCCTTCAGAGGAAAGGGAAGAAGTTTGTTTGGTCAGATAGATGCAAGCAGGCCTTCAGGACACTGAAGGAGTGCCTCACCACAACACCTATTCTTGTAGTGCTAGATCCACAGGGTGAGTTCTTTGTTTGCACAGATGCTTCGTTAGCAGGGCTTAGAGGTGTGTTGATGCAGGATGGTAGAGTAGTAGCTTTTGAGTCTCGCAAACTCAAGGATCATGAGCTTAATTATCTAACCCATGATCTTGAGCTTGCGGCAGTTGTGCATGCTTTGGTTAGATGGAGACATTTTCTTCTTGGATGGAGATTCACACTCAGGACTGATCATTTGAGTCTTTGCCACCTCTTCACGCAGCCCAATCTCAACGCTCATCAATGGCGTTGGATGGAGTTGCTTTGTGAGTATGACATGGAGATAGAGCATGTGAAGGGGAAGGAGAATGTGGTAGCAGACACTCTCAGCAGATGGAGACATGTGGCTATGGCCACCTCAGTGAGCATAGATTTATGGAGTAGGATTCTTCAGCAGCTTCCTCTTGACAGCTTCTACATTGCAGTATGAGAAGAGATCGAGTCACAGAGACCCCTTGAGGGGAATTTTGATGGTTTTCCTTAGAGGTAGATGGTCTTCTCAGGCACAGAGGCTGGATATATGTTCCCAGAGATGGAGGCTTGAGGCAGGACATCTTGGTAGAGGCACATCGTGCACCCTATTCAGCCCATCCCGGGGTGAAGAAGATGCACGCCACCTTACGACAGTTGTATCATTGGAGAGGACTTCGTAGAGATGTGGCACAGTTTGTGTCATGGTGTTTAGAGTGCCAGAGGGTTAAGGCTGAGCATCAACATCCAACAGGCCTTCTTTATCCTCATGCTATACCAGAATGGAAGTGGGACACCATTTCCATGGATTTCATTGTTGGGCTACCGATGTCGAGATATCACCACGATGCCATTATGGTCACGGTTGATAAATTGACAAAAGTGGCTCACTTTTCTCTGGTGAAGACCACTTATACAGCTAGAGCAGTGGCACGAGTATATTTGGATGAGATTGTGAGGTTGCATGGGATTCTGTGGAAGATCATTTGTGACCACGATCCTTTGTACACTTCACATTTTTGGACTACCATGCAGTATGTCCTCGGGATGAGGATCAACTTCAACACGACATATCACCCTGAGATAGATGGACAGACTGAGTGAGTGAATCAGATTTTAGAGGATATGCTCAGGATGTATGTGATGGATCAGCAGTCTAAGTGGGAGGAGTACCTGTACTTAGTGGAGTTTTCCTACAATAATAGTTTTCAGAGTTCTATAGGCATGGCTCCTTTTCAGGCCTTGTATGGTAGAGAGTGTAGGACACCTCTTAGCTGGGACAGGTTAGAGGACAAAGTATCTCTTGGACCAGCTCTTCTACAGGACATGGAGCAGTAGGTAGTGTTGATCAGGTAGAGATTGTAGGAGGCACAGGATAGGTAGAAGAAGTATGTGGATCAGCATAGGATTGATCATAGTTTTGATGTGGGCATGAAGGTGTTCCTTCATGTCAGGCCACATAAGAGCCCTATCCATTATGGAAAAGGTTCTAAGTTAGCTCCTAGATTCATTGGACCTTTTGAGATCTTGGAGCGTATCGGCCCTTTGGCCTACCGTCTAGCATTGCCACCCAGCTTGTCTCACGTACATGATGTGTTTCATGTTTTGGTTCTTAGGAGATATATTACAGATCCTTCTCATGTGCTGGATTGGACATCATTGCAGGTGCAGGATCAGGGGCAGGTGATGGTGGAGCCCATTCACATCCTAGATCACAGGACCTTGGGCCTTCGAGGTAGAGAGGTTGATCAGGTTTGGGTGTAGTGGGACAGATATGATGAGACTGCAGCTACCTAGGAGGATGCTACTTCATTACGAGTGTAGTTTCTGCATTTGTTCCAGTGACTTCTAGGAGGAAGTCGAGTCTAAGGGGAGGGGGATGTAGTGCCCACTTCCCTTTGACACCTTTTGATGCTTATGTTGATACTATGGACTACATTATAGACATTATTATGTGTTTGATTTAGTATGATGATTAGACATTTGATCATGGATTATTATTGATCTTGATTTGATTACGATGCATGATGATTACTAGAGACACCTAGGATGATGATATATTATTTGACATGGATGTTTTATGGATATTGCTCAGACATGTGATTTTTGGATATTATGAATAGATCTAGAAAATGGATATTTTATGATACTGGTATAGTTATGGATTAAAAATACAAATGATGTAATAGTGACTTCGGTGTTGTTGTGATTCATTGTATAGTTAACTTTTGTGATTTTATTTGTATCATATTGGATGTTCTGATATGCCCACAAGGCTGAAGGAGCTACTTGTATTTTTTAGGTTTAAAATATCACAACAAAACATCAGGGGATCGGAGAGACCAACCAAAATAGAATTCTAGGTGAATTCGACAAGGTCACCATGGCAACTTGTTTTATTGTGTTGTGTGTTGTTTTGTTAGAGATTCCCATGGGGGGAATCATCTTTATATGTGACCATGGGTTGTGTATTTTGTTGATATGGTTAATTTTTATTTATTGTTGTATGTATTTTATTTGTAATGTGTTCTCTTCTTTTAATTAATTAATTGTGATAGATTAATGTGAGGAGATCATATGTTTAAAATTTAAATAAATTAAATTAGGATATGGAAAGTAATTATTAGATTTGTTGTATGTTTGTAATTAATTTGTAAAGGATGTGTAAGATGTGTAAGAGCTTGTGTAAGTTAGATTTTGGAGTAAGAAATACTCCACCTCCATGGAAATTCGAATTTGACCTTGGGGGCTATTTTTGGAGGCTTGTGGGACAAGTAAAACTTGTCCCATGCCTCTAAATTTATGTTACCAACCATACTTATGGTTGGGGAAGTGATTGGTGACTTTTTATAATGCATTTTATTCATCTTGTGCATGTTTTTAATTGCACTTTCTTACATTTTAATTAATTGTTGTCCCTTGAGGTGTGGGCTCTTTTGAGTGTGCAAGTAACTTGTCATTTTTCACCCACCTCTTTATTGAGCCTTGGAGTTTGGATTTTGTCTTTTGTGTTTGATTTGAGAGGATGTATGATGTGGCATCCTACATGGATCCACATCATCCTCTTCTTTCCCTCTTCTATATATTTCAAACTCTCTTCTTGTTTTGGGTTGTTGAACCTTTTTGCATTCTTCCTTGGGGGCACATTTTCTTGTTGGAGCTCTTGTTTTTGAAAAGTTTTGGAGAAATAGCTTTGCATGCTTGGGAGTTTCTATTTTGGACTGTGTGGTTTGGCATTTGAAGCTTGTTGTTTAGGAGAAGCAAAGTCACCATGGAGAGGTAGGAATTTAACTCTCTTTTTATTGTTGTTATTTTCTTGTGGTGTTGTGTATGGAAAATGCATGCTTTGTTTTATTTGTTGGCTGGTTGGGTAGACTGCCTTAGGGAAGGTGTAGGAGAAGGCTATGGGGAATCCATGTGGGGGGGCATAAGGAATGCCATTGGCATCACAACTTTTCGGAGGGATTTTGGGTTTGGGATCCACCATGGAAAAGAAATAGCTTGCATTTCTTACTTTGTGGGGGGCATAAGGAAATTGTGGGGGGCATAAGGAAATGTGGGGGGCACAAATGTGTGTTATTTTGGTGGTTTGTTATTGGTGGATGCCCAATTCCCAATTGGGGAGGCATAAGTAGCTTCCCCCATAGGCCTTGATCCTTTGGATTACAAGATCAAGCCTGAGTTCTGCTTTGAAATGTTTCTAAATGCAGTTGTGAACTGCTGTTTGTTTTGTGTTGCATTGTGTTTCAAAAAAAATGTGTATGTGAAAGAATGTTGTGTTGTGGAAGCTAGTTGTTGCCATGGTTGAATTGCATCTTTTATTGTATCTTGGTTGGGGCTCGGGGGCCAATGATGAAGGAAGGATTCTCCTTTCATTGGATGTCTTGGTTGGGTGGAGAGCATTGCCTTTCCCCCTCTTTTGTTGTGATCTATTTGAAGAAGAAAATGTGCATGTTGCTATCCTGGAGCAAAAGACAAGTGCAGTTTGACAGTCCCTTGTGAAGACATATTTAATTGTAATCCTTTCCCACTTGTTTTGGATGATGTTGTAATATGTATTTAGTGAAGAAATATGTATGTAAATTGATTATGGAATTAGATATTCAAATTGTAAAAGACATTTAAATTTTGATTCTGTTTACTTGAAAGAAATGAAAATTCTGTCTAATTACATTCAAGGAATGAAAGAATGTAAAGATGTTTCCTTTGTTGAAGTCAATAAAGAATTGAAAGTTTCATCTCATTGCATTGTTGATTGAGTTGAATGTTAAATTGCAAATGGAATCTCTGTTTAATTGCAAAGGAAAGAAAATATGCATGAGAGAATTATATTGCATTGTTTTTTTGAAATATATGAAATTGAAATCAGAATTGCTTTGAGTATAGACATTAGTGGATTCAAGTCATTTAAATACCTAACATGGATTAGTTTAGAAACTATATCCCTCCCACATTTAAATGATAAAATTGACATGTAGATTTAAAAGAAATAGATTTTGTGTTACAAACTTAAACTAGCAATTAATTTTAATAAAATGTACAGTTCAGAATTGCACACATTAATCAACTTGGAGATGTTAAAATTTACTATGTTGTATCTTAAATGAACTCAATTTGACAAAGAAAACTTAAGAAAACAAACTAACCATTGCAAAATCGAATCAAATCCCTTCCTCAGACGTTTTTCTGTCTATTATTGGAAAAAAAAAATTTTGAATCAATTGAACAAAAAACTTCCTAAAATACTTTAAATCCTTCCTAGATCAATTCTCCATGTCTAGATTTGACATGTTGAGTGAAGGAGGAGATCCAATTTAATCAAATTGAAAGTTTGGAAATTGCCAGTTTGCTAATTAAAATCTTGCAGATCTATTTTTATAAAATTGACCCTTTAAACTTGACATCAAAAATCTAAAATTTATGTTTTCCATCGTGCAAAGAGGGCATCGAGAGATTTCAAAAAAGTCCTTGTTTTCCCAAATCTGAGCTTATCTCTCAAAAGTTATGGCCACTTTGAAGTACCACATTTTTAAAAATAAAATTGGCAGGATTTAATTTGGGAAAATTTTCCCTCAATGCAGCCCTTAACCCATGGGTTAAATTTCTGTTAAAATGCCTTTAATTTTTTTTCGGAAAAATTTGTATAGTAAGAAAAAGTCAATATAGATGGCCCCCGCCATCCTGCAGCCAATTCAGTGGCTACCATGTGGCACCATGGGGCTTATTAGAAACAGGCGGACTAATTTTTTTGCCAAACAAAAAATTTTGGAATTTCATTCAATTTTTAGCCATCTCCGCGGCCCGCGAGCCAAATAAATGCTGCCACGTGGCACGTTGTGGGAGGTGGCGGAAACCCTTGAGAGCTTCATCCCTTTAATTTTATGACCTTTGGAAAAATTTGAAATTTTTAGCATTCGTATAAAGTTTGCAGCCCAATAGGGTATAGCATCCCACTATAATTCCCTTTCTCCTTTAGTGGAGGCACTGCGGGCCATTTAATGCTAACAATCCTAATACCGCTCCTTATTTTTTCGACCAAGTCCCTGTTGGACACGTGGCAACAATCATCTGGACCAATAGTTCCCTCCCACTTTTTGGCCTTTTTCACCAGGTTGTGGCAAGCTCCTCCCAACCAACCACAATTCCACATGTGATCCAGGGTGGAGAGGCGCGGGCACGAATTGAAGGAAGATTTTTGCTTAAACAGCTTCGCCTGAGGGAAAAATGCAACTAAGAGTCCAATCCACCAGATCCTGCCGACCTGCTCATGATGTAAGGAAAATTTTCCTCCCTAATGAACTCGTAGAAGCCCTAGGGATAAAAACCCTAAAAGTTCTTAGCTTGTGCCATAACTTGAACATAAGGAGTTAGGAGGACTTATTTATATCAGAAAGGTGAAAAATTTCCTATCCAATGGAAATGATTTAGGGAAATTTTGGAAGCTTAAGTATGAGAAAAATATAGTTGAAACTCAGATCCTATTAGAGAGTGGGTATGGGGGTAAATTACTCCTTGAACCTAACTAAAAATTTCTAACCCTAAAATTTGAACCATGTGACTTGATAATTGTTAATAAAGGAAAAATATGTTTTAATTGAATTTGGTTTTGTTCTGGAACCTATATAGTGGCAACTAGTTGTCTTTGTAACTTGGTTGTGGACACTGCTAATTAAAAAAAATTATTCCATAATTTTCTAACTATCCTAGGTTATTTCTTGGGTCTCAAGTCTATAATGAGTAAATAAAAATCTACAATCAAATAGAATAAAGGATCAATAAGAGGATGGTCTTGCATAGTGAGATAAATCTTGTCTCTGTAAAGAAGCTGTACTTTTGATAGTTGTTGCCAAAATGAGGCCCATATTTGATTCAGAGCAACTAATCATAATTCTCATGTTTTTCCGCACTTTTAAGACATTATCATGGACTAGTTTTTATAAGTGCATATTTTTCAAACAACAAAAAGAAACTTGAAAAAAACCCACTAAGAATGAAGAAAATGGCTAAGTATGAAAACATTGGATTAATGGTAAACATCTAGACTTTCACACAATTTGCATGTCAACATGAAAATTTTCTCCAAGATTTGAATCCCCTCATTGGTCTTTTTAGTGTTAATAAAACTTTTTCAGCTTAAAAACATGTTTACATATTTACATGTAAAATGCAAATGGAGCTGGAAATTTCCTATCAACACTAATCTAGTGTTATGGGACTTTTCCAACTAAAATGCATTTATATTTTGAATGTACAATGTTAACCTTGGAAGTTGAAGAAGTTTATCCTATCAACATTTCTATTGATTAACATATTTTTCCAACTTAAAAACATTTAATTGTATTCCATAGAATTAAAATACAAATGGAGTTAGAAAATCAAACATTTGTCTAGTATTAATAGAACTTTTCCAACTTAAACACATTTTGACATGGAAAATGCAAATGGAGCATTAATGGAAATTCTTAAAAATCCTTAATCATGTTAATGAAACTTTTCAAACTTTAATGGAATTATTTTATAATTTTACATGTAAAATGCAAATGGAGTTGAAAAGCCATTCAACCTTCTTTAGTGTTAATAAGACTTTTCGAAAGAAAATTTGGTTTTACATTTGACATGTAAAATGCAGATGGAGTTGGGAAACCCAATCAATAATTTATAGTATGAAATCAGGAATTTTTCAACTAAAAAGTATTTTGCATTTTACATTAAAATGTAATTGGATCCTGGAAAGTGTTAGGTTGTGGAGATTTCATGTGCAAAAGAAAAATGTGTTGAAGATTGTACACTAATCCTTGGTACTGTACACTTTCCACGTTGTCTTGTCGAGGTTTGAGGGAAATTTCGGGCCCCGATCTGCGGGGGTCCGGTGGCGGCAACCCCCCATAGTAGGGGTTCGGGGGCTCCCCAAAAAAAAATAGGCCTTAAAACGTGCCCGATATAGGTCCTTCGGGAAACGTGATTTTCTCATATGGGCGAGGATTTTTACCCATAGGTTT
Organism: Taxus chinensis; assembly: GCA_019776745.2. Lineage (NCBI taxonomy): Eukaryota > Viridiplantae > Streptophyta > Pinopsida > Cupressales > Taxaceae > Taxus > Taxus chinensis. The sequence goes on from JAHRHJ020001919.1 coordinate 271,689, forward strand.
ATGGGACGGTTTTGGCCCTTGGTTTTGATACGCACGGTTTTGTAAAGATGCTTAAAAAGTTGTCTATTTATATGGTTTTTTTGCATATGGTAGAGTTGATGTAACATTGCATATGTGTTTTGAATTCGGGTGTGAATTCTGTAGAGTTTGTTGAGCATAGCTCCAAACAGATATGGGTATTGTATTGAGAGATTCTAGATGGCTTGTAATAAAATCTGAGCAAGTGATTCTTGGTGGATTTGTAGCCCAAATTGGGTGAACCACGTTAAATATTGTCTCTTTGTGTTGTGAACTTTTTATTATGCACTTTTATTTCAGATTCGTAATATTTTCTACATATTAGTTTCTACTGTTGCGATTCTGTGAGGGATTATTCCGCATGTTTTATCCCTTATTGGAAAACTAAAACACCAAATTTGTATTAACACTCACCTGAAAAAAATTCACTGCTTGTAAGTGGGTTATCAATTGAAGTTTCACCTTAGGAGTGGTTAGAAATTTAAACACATGTTGAAAACCCCAAGGAGGAATGAGGGACATGAGGGAAGAATTTATTTTTGTGCGCCATATTACATGTGAAGCTTTGATTACTCAATATTTTAAGATCAAATCCTCCTTATGAAGTAAAGGGTACTGTTTGTGCAATGGAAATGGTTAAGCCTCCAAAAGCTATCTTTATTTTGAGGCTAAAGAACCTCTGAAAGCTTTAATAACAATCATCCATGCACCATTGGATTAGAGCTAAACAAGAGAAATATGCCATGCATGGCATTATAACTTTGAGTCCAAAAAAATCAAAAACTAACATAGGTCTTACTACTCTTACTCTATGAAATCTTAATGAAACTTGAACCTAGTAAAGTTAGATGTCTAAGCAATCGTTTAAGTGTATAACATTCAAAAGTGTTGAAACTCCATGAGGGTGAATGAATCTTAAATGGTTACATGGCCAATTTTAGATTTCATTCTAACCAAAGGTGGGTGCAATTTGAAGATTTTAATGGTGAGGATGCAAACCCAAGATCAAATGCCTTATTAGCTTGGCTAATGCACATGAGCTTTAAAATTTTTCAATTTAGGCTTGTTTTGGCTTTAGCTTATGTAAAGTTGTCAAGTTTTTAATGGGTCAGGCTTTTTAGCCTTCAATTTATAGTTTTCCATAATGGAAGATTTTGAAATTTGGGTGCATGTGGGACTAAAGCTCCAAAAATCACTTTAGGATTAGATTAGGAATAAACATCAGCTTTCTTATGTTAAGCAGAAATTACTAGTTATTAATTTGATTAGCAAGTGATTAAAGACTCATTTGAGAGTTGGGATGGGGTCTTGGATAATTATTTTGACATGATTGATAGTTAGGAAGCCAATAGAAGTTCTAGAGAGAAATAAGGAGGTTTAAAGCTCAACTAAAATGGTTGTCACGTATATAAAAGGAATAATTTAGCTAATAAGAGAGAAATTAGCCCAAATATGTCTTGAATATGGGAAGAATCTTGTAACTTCGATGAAAGGTGTCGTAAATGGGCATCCGAGAGTTGAGAACTATGGGTTGAATTAACGATGTGTCATATATTTGGTTGAATTGGATGAATTCACCCCTTCTAAGTGTAAGCATATTTTAGGTGTCTACATTTGTCCCTCTTTGGGGTGGACAACATCACTTCAAAAAATGTATTGACAAGTTAATAAACATTTTTACTCCTAAAATCACCTTGAAGGGATAGAAGAAAAATGATGGTATTGCAAATGAAGGATGCCCCCTAGATTGGTAATGGGGTGATAGAAGAAATCAATCAATAGATGATAGAATTTGTCATGACAAAAAATTATAGAAGAAATGATTGTACATAGAAGAAGATGAGTTTCAGCTTGGGATATAGACAGAAATTGTCAAGTATGAGAAAGGGGGAATGAACTAACATCCATCCAATGCCTTTTAAACAAATTTATTTTTCATCATTACTTGCTATGAGATCTTCATCATTAGTCCCTGAATTAAAAAGACTTCCATGAAAAAAAGTGGTAGTATGACATGAAAAGCCATATACGAACAAATGTCCATTTCTAAAAACACCAACTCCATGCAACATACAAAATTCAATGCAATACAAGAAAGTACAATATTCATAACTCCATGCAACATACATAATGCAATGAAATATGAGAAAGTAAACAAGTTAACCTAACATAGAAACATAATGTAATGTTTTTGTTATCAAGCTTCCAGCAAAGTTTTCCAACCTATTTGAATTACAAGGGTTAATGATGGTTCCCCAAGCAAGGATACATGCAAAGGGGAAAATGGAGGACACTTCGGAATTCCATGAAAAAGTAATGTGCACTATGAAACATTACCAGGCAACTCATTGTGCCCCAGAGTACAGAAAAGTAAGTAGCCTATACTTTTGTTGATGGAGCTTAGATTAAGATGATCCACGAGTCACACACATGAACAGGTGAGAACCAAAGAGGGGTTTTTAGGATATGATGTTTTTTAATACAACTGTTTTCTTAAACATATTTGAATGTTTTGATTTTTCTAACATACTTTAAATTTTTTGTTATTTTTCTAACATATTTGAAAATTTTGATATTAAAACATATTTGAATGTTTTGATTGTTTTACTGGGTTTTCTGAAACGTAAAGTATTGCAAGAAATACAAGGAAGCTCTGGATGCCCCTAGTGATAGATGGGATGTACAAGGGCATAATTGCCATGTGCGTATGAGTAAAGGTGAAGATGTAAAAATGCCCCAAATTAGGTGGGAGTATTCAAAGGAAAACTCTTCACAGGTATAAGTGCAGGACCCAAGGCCATTATGGATAGGTTCAACATGATGATGAACATAAACCAACTGCAAGTGTTGGGAAGAAGCAAGGATGCCCCCAACAGTTAAGTTGGCCTAAAAGCACATGATTTAGAAAGGAAGGAGAAGATTTTTTTTAAAAAGGTTGACAAAGGTGTCTGAAAACATCTGAAAGTGTAGACATGTAATGGGCTACTTCATACACGTGGATGTTATGAATTATCAAAGTAGAAAATGATTTGAATGTTTATGAAGTTTATGATTAGAAGCCTCGCATAGAGGAAGGTTGATTATTAGCCAAAGGCACAAATATTGAGATGAGAATATGGACTAGAGTAAGAGTCTGAACAAGGTCCAAAATAAGACACTTGGTAACATCTCTAATCCTATTTACTCATATGAGATATGTTTGTGTGCACATGGACAGGTTTATTACCTCTTGAAGGTGAAAATTTAATAGACAACAAGTGAAGAGACCCTAGCTAATGTTGTAGGAATGATTACGGGAAGTCAATATTTGAAAGGTGATACAATTGTGAATGGATGGGTGGAAAGGGAGTTAATACATTGCTCCACTGACCAGCCAGGAAATCCATTTTTCCCAAATGGAGATGTATTTGAAGATAATCACAAATTTCTCTACTAATCAGGTGTCCATAGCCCCATAGAGATTATTGGAAATACCCCAAGAGAGAGTTATATATCAATTTGCTTTTGCATTTGTAGCTTTTAGCTTTTGATTTTTGATTGACTTTTGATTCTTTTACTTTCTGAAAAATTATTTCAGCTCTCTTGTTTTATGACAAGGGGTTAAGAACCACAGATGGTGTTAGGCCCCTATTTAGCTTCCAAATCTTAAGGGCACGTAGGTGTGCATGGAGGAGCCGTAATAGAAGCGCACGCAAGGAAGAATAACGTCAAAAGGCTTCTTGAGAACCCAGAGTGCACGCGCAACGCGTGAAGAACAATTCAGGACTTAGCCATTTTTGGCCTTTAGGGTAGAACACATGAAGAAAGTGTTTCAGTTTGGATAAGGTTCCAGCCTGGCGATAGGGTGTCCTGGAAAGGGAATATACCTTGCGATAGAAAGATCCAAAAATTTAATCATGACATGGAGAGGCATGCGCCTAGGGGACCCACACCTTGACACTTGGGGCCAGATCTGAGGGAATTGCAGATGATTTTGTTAGAGCTCAGAGGCCTTTATTTATATGCAACCCTTGGCAAAGAAAAAGAGAGACAAAAATGAGGTAGCGGATAGCTCTGTAGAATTACTGTGAGAACTATGGGATGAAAATGGGTATAGCAATTCCAAGTAAGGATGTAATGGGGAAATGGGGAATGAAATTTTTTTCATTGTGAGAATACATGTATGGATCCACAACATGATATGCATGACTACGGTCTACCTTCTGTAATACTTTGTAAGTAAACACTATGAATGGATAATGTGATAAGGTTACCATGATAAATGTATTAAGAATCTATCCTTCTGTATTATCTGCATATTTCTATATGTACTTCTTCCTTTCTTTTATAATCATGAATCTTACTTGAATGGTTAAGTATATTAGTGGATTTACAACTCTTAGTTCTATTATTTTTGTTGCGCACTTTGGTTCTATTATGACTGAAGGGGTGTAGAAGTCTGATCCTGAGCTCTATAGCTCTTCATGTCTGTTAAATCACTAAGTCAAGAATCATGAACTATGCCTTCCACTAAACTCACATAAAAGAGAGACTCGGCTCCCTCTCGCACACTCGGGTGAGTGCCCAGTGCTTGCTAGGTGATAGGCAGTGTGCATGAGGTTTCCCTTGTTCTTATAGTGGGTGCAAAAAGTGACTACATCTTGGTTCCATGTTGCCAGGACCTCTTTTCAAAGTTGTAGGGGAACATGGCATACATCATGATCTATATAAAAAGTGATGGCAGAGTCGCTTAACACTTGAAGGTGTTGAAGATTGGTTTAAAAGCACGGAGGATGAATTTACTCAGAGATTTAGTACCAGATTTGGGTTTGATACGTGAAGATGGGTGGAAGACACTCTTTATCATGAGTTATACGAAACCTTCTTCTGTTGTTTCCCAGTAGAGTTATTCAAATGGCTCTTGGCTTATACATCTAGATCAGGGTGGTGTTATAGATCACACCCTTGGACCCAAGAAACATATCAGCAACCTGCAAGATGCTGATCTAACATGGACCCGTGCTATAGATCATTGGTGGAAGGGAGTATTAACTAGATACACTCTGGAATATGCCATTTACATGTATTCCTATCCAGAAGTTATCTGAGTTTGAGTTCTGTGCAAGAACCTAGGGGATCATTTCTATGTTCTATTCCCCTTGCAATCAAAATATTGATGGTAACCATGGGTTTAGAGGCATTCCTTATGGCCGAATAAACCACCCTGAGTGCTAGGCAAGGAAGCCAGGTTGGGGAAGGATGGATGATTTGATGACTGAACAGGAAAGGGAGGAGAGGTGGCTCAAGTATAACGAAGTGCGTGAAAAGGAGATTCGATAGACAATGTGGGATTATAAGTGGGTTATGGAGATCCAGACATGGTGGAAAGGAGTTGAGGTTCATGTGGAGGATGTGGAACCTGAGTAGTTTGTGGTACCCCCATCTTGGTAAGTGTGTGAAGAGAAAACCTTGCAGCTTCTGATGAGAGTTCATTGCGTAGAGAGAGAAGAGTTGTTGGTGCATGCATCTGACCCCACCTAGCGAATCAAACCTTGGCACTTGGTTTGTTCTGATGAGGGAAAAGTATAGTTGATCCATTTGATATTGGTGGAACCAACCGATCCGTGCCTAGAACATACAATTTCTCATTTGGGACTTCTATGGCGTTCACACACTATTCTGGTATTTGGTGGAATGTTTGGACAAGGCATGCAGTATGGGTGGTTTTGGAAGTGCGTTAGGAAGGTGGTGGAGGACACTGACTGGGAGTGGTACTAGTTCACAAACTGTCAGCGCACTTAATTTAGTGGAATGACAGGAGTGCTCGGCATGACAACTATAGGCCCTATACCTAACACAGGAGGATCTGGAGGTGGAAGTGGTGGAGTTGGTGGCTCAGGATCTAGTGGATAGTAGATGGAGGAGGAAACACCGGAGGAAACCAAGGGACTGGATTAGGAGGGCAAGGGCCTCAGTGACACCTCCTCAAGTATTTTTCAAGATGTCTCTACACTTTCCAGATTACAATGGGATAGAAGATTCCATGGAGCATGTGCATAAGTGTGAGCTATTATGGTGCGTGAAGGGAATCACGACCTAGGATCGAAAGGCCAGTCAATTTGTGATGACCTTGCAAGGACATGCACATAGTTGGTATAGAAAGTATGACCCTCATCAGACTGTTGTGGATTATACCACACTGAGAAATGCATTCTTGGCGGAATTCCACATACCTGAGTTTGAACAGAAGAGCATTAGCTCTCTCAAATAAATCTAGCAAGGAATGGTAGAGAGCGTGTGGGAATATGATGCATGCATTTGAAAACTCTTTTGTCTAAATTATCTTATGATATCCACCCTTCACAACATGCTCAGTGGTTTGTTGGAGGGTTGATCACACCCTTTAGAAGGGCCTTATCTCATAAAACATTCATGGACCCACGCAAAGCATTGGAAGCTACCTTTACATGCTGAAGTAGTTGGTAGTGTTGACACTAGTGTTAGCCCATTTTTGGAGGCTCAGATTGCTGCCATGGCTAATAAATTGGAAAAATTGTCTGCCAACATAGTTCCAAAGACTCATGCGAAGGGATGTGGTGCATGGATTGTAACGATAGAAGGGCACATAAAGGATAATGGAGGGATATGTACTCGGAAGGCGGTGCACGCCGTATAACAGTAAATTGACAAAATATGTCAGGAAGGACCATGATGTAAGTAGGTGTCCCCTTTTGTAGCGCGTGATCCATGTAAAATTGTGTCCTTTTAGTGCAAGAATATGTAACTCAACCACACATGACACAAAGGATTGTAGATTGATTGACCAGATTCATGAGGCAATTGGTCTTGGTGTGCACTAGAATGGCATTGCTAGTAGTTTTAAAGGAGATTACCATGGGTATGGAGGAGTGCGGGGATGGATGATGTCGCATGGAAGATGGATTTCGTGGGGGATTTCCTGGTTGTGGTAACCACGGAGGAAGAAGTGAGTTCACACATGGGACGTGTTTTAATTGTGGAGCCACAGACCATTATAAGCATGAATGTCCAGATCTTCTACAATGCTCCTGGTGTGGAAAAAACCATAAGTATGAAGACTGCCCAGATTTTCTATGAACATATGAGTTAGTAATACTTGAAGGATTAGGGTGTTTCCATGGTGAGGATTAAGAAGGTTGACGTGCAATGGCTTCCGTGAGTAATACGTGAATCAAAACTAGAGCCAGTTATGGTAACAACAAGGGGCAGAAGTCCACGTGCACGCAAAGGAAGTGCACCTAAGGTAGAGACCTCTGGTTTTGAGAGAAGTAGTACATGGGAAGTATCCAAACCTAGCTAACTAGAAAGAAGTTTACCAGGAAACCATAGCCGTAATTCAAAGTTTATAAGGGGAGATACAATGCTTAAAAGAGCAGACTAGAAAGGATGAGTAAAGGAGAACCATAGAAGCACCAAGGGATGACTTTGATTAGGTTAAGGAGGTATGTAAACTGTTGAGGCAGGAGAATATTATTCCCCTACTAGGGGCATGGTTGAGAGAAAATGTTCCACACGTCGGGGAAGAACACAAAAGGTAGATCCTACATGCAAACCTCCCACCTCACAGCCTTGATTATGACAAAGAGATTACCCTAAACACAGTAGTGGATGGATGGTTGCTTAGCAACATCCTCATTGACATAGGCGGAGGTTAATGTTCTCACTCTAGATGCCTAGCATCAAATGGGAAGACCTGCATTACAACCATCTTCAAATGTGTTGTACATGGAAAATAAGACAAAGGTGATGCCCATAGGTGTCTTGAAGGATGCAACCATTACAATTCAGGGGACTAGGTTCACTTGGGATTTTGAAGTCTTGGTGCTTTCCGAGGTAGATAATTTCCCAGCTCTATTCGGGCACCTGTGGTGTTATAACAATAATGCAGATCTTCAGTTCAACAAGGGGTACATAAGCTTTGGAAACAAGGAAGAGTAGGTAGTTATACCGCTAGTTGATGGGATTTCCACCCCCTATACTGAACCTCTTAGGGAGGAATTCCTGGATAGAATATATGTGTGCTCCATAAGAGATCCAAAGACCATCCACCCTACAGAAGGAGTCATCCAGTTTGATGATGCTCAATATTTCAGTGATACTACCAGTATAGCATGTGATAATTTGGCACATGGGACTTATGAATTGATTGGGTGACATCTGAAAGGGTCAGTAACCAAGGTAACAACAACACGTACAGTTCGGCACCTAGGAGGACAGGAAATAACAATGTATTCTAGGGATGCATACCTTGAGGTCTTTTTGAGAGATATGGAAGCTCACTGGAGGGAGGACGAGTGACAAAGTATGCTAAGTTATGTTTTGATAGGCACAACAGTAAGGTGTTGGGCTACACATAGTGATAACTTGTTGGAATGGCACGAAGTTTGAATTGTGCTCACTGTCTGATTCTTGAAAAGTAACATACCCACCACTATTAGAATCTACAATGGTAGTGGACCCACCTCTTCCCACATCCAGGCATGTGAGAGGGTCTGGGGAGAAGGCACAGAAGCTTTACCACCCTCTCTTTGGGTGCACAAGTTGTATTTGACACTACAAGGTTGTGCGCACACTTGGTATATCCATTCTGAAGCATGCCGCCAAACAGGAAGTTGGTAGGGATTAGCGGCTAACTTGGTTCACACTTTTGAGTATCGAAGTACCAAGCAACCAGTTGATGAGGCATTTTGGACTATCAAGTGCCTCACTCTGGGGGATTGCGCCATGGTGGAAGAAAGGTTAGTAAACTTACTCGGTGGACCTAGCTTAGAAGAGTGGTTCGAAGAGGGGGAACCATAAGACATACAATTCAAGCACATGTGTGCTGAAAAGGAGAAAGGAAAGATGGTATACCTTGTTAATGGAGAGGAGATAGAAATCCTAAAATTTGACCATTTAGTTGGGGCGCATGACGTAGTTGACAGTGTGGATGCATGTGTGCGTGTATCATGAATGACTCAAAACCAAGAAAGTTAACATCGGCTTGGAAGAGGAGCCCAATGAGGCTATCATTGGGGACTATTGGTTGGATAAGCAAATATCAAAGATCATCGATCTCTTACGTGAATTTGAGATTTATACCCACGTGGATACCATGAGTTGAAAGGCATCCATTATTTATTGGGTGAAATGAAGATAAATTTAAAAGATGGTGCATGCCCGGTCTTGAAGAGGCCTTACAGGATGAATCCAAACATGTGTGTAAGGGTTAAAGAAGAACTAGACAAGATGATAGCATTTGGTATCATTGAGGTTGTGGAGGAATCAGAGTGGATAAGTCCAATGGTGATTAGAAAAAGAAGGATGGGTGGATTAGGATATGTGTGGATTACAGGGAATTAAACATTGTTTGTATCATAAATCCTTTCCCCCTCCCTTTACTGAAGAGATTTTGGAAGGAGTTACTAGGTGTGACGTCTATTCCTTTACGGATGGATTCTTGGGATATCACCAAGTAAGGATTTCCAAGGAAGACCAAGAAAATACAGCTTTCACCACTGAGTGGGGGAGTTTTGCATATACGGTCATGCCCTTTGGGCTAAAAAATGTGCCCACTGTATTTTCACGTATAGTGGTACAAACATTTAAGGACTTCATCCACAAGTTCCTTCAGGTATATTTGGATGATTGGATAGTGTATAGATTAGTTAGGGACCATTGTGACAACTTAAGGTTGATGTTTGAAAGATGTTAGCAGTTGAGGATCTCCCTCAACATCAAGAAATGTATCTTTGCAACTCCTTTTGGAACGTTGTTGGGGCATATCATATCTAAAGAGGGCTTACTGGTGGATCCCGCAAAGGTTGTAGTTATTGTGTGGTTAGGGGAGCCTACCAACTAGAGCAGCATGCGTGGATTTCTTGGACACATTGGGTACTACAGAAAGTTCATTAAGGGATATGCCAAGATCGCCATGCCTTTGGAAATATTGCTCAGACACAAGAGTTCCTTTCAATGGGGAGAGGCGCAGCAGAGGGATTTTGACACTCTAAAAGAAAGGCTTATCACCGCATCTATTCTACAATTCCCATCATGGGATAAACCTTTCCATGTCCACCTGGATGCCTCTGGTACAACAATGGGAGTTGTTCTTGCTCAACCAGGAGAGGGGATTGTTAATCATCCTTTGTGTATGGCAAGTATAAAGTTGACACCAGTAGACAAAAATTATACAATGACTAAGCACGAGCCATTGTCAATGATCTACACACTCCACAAATTTAGGAAATATCTGCTAGTAACTCCTTTCATATTCTACACTGACCATATGGCCTTGAAGTATCTGGTAAACAAAGCAGTTTTGCAAGGGCGCATATGATGTTGGGTTTTTCTATTTCAGGAGTTTAAATTCAAAGTGGTGGTAAAACCGGGAAAGAACAATTATGGGCCAGATCATTTATCAAGGATTGATTTGGGAGAGGACACACAGAGTATCGAGGAAACCATGCCAGATGCACAATTTTTTAGGTTGCAGTGCGTGCCCTCATAACTAGAAGGAATTACTATCTTTCTCAAGGAAGGTGTGGCACCTGAAGGGATGAATTCTTTGGAAAGGAAAATATTAGCCATATGCGTAATACCATTCATGTTGATCAATGGGAATTTGTATAAAATGGGCCACGATGAGGTTTTACGCTGGTGTGTACTAGAACATGAATGCGTAGTTATAATTGAAGATACCCATGGTGGGATTGCTGGAGGACACTATGCAGGGAACACAACCATGTGCAAAATCCTAGTCACTAGAATATGGTGGGAGATGATTCATTAGGATTGTATTGAGTTCTGCAGGGCCTGTGACCACTGCCAGTGCCTTGGAAAACCTAGAAAAAGGGATGAGATGCCCTTGTGCCCCATCACCAGTGCAGAACCTTTTGAAAAGTGGGCAATAGATTTTGCCATACCAATCTCATCAGCTACGCGAAGGACTAACTCATGGTATATCATTACCTGTACTAATTATTTGACAAGGTGGGCAGAGGCTGTGCTCACTAGGGATTGCACTACAGCCACGGCTGCTAGATTTTTGTGGGAGAACATTATCAGTAGGTATGGGTTCCCATTAAGTTTGAAAAGTGATAGGGTCACTCACTTCTTAAATGAAACAATCAGGATTCTTTTGGCAGAATTCATGGTAGCCCATCACAAGACTACCCCTTATCACCCTCAGAAAAATGGGACTGCAGAGGCATTCAAAAAAATCCTTAGTCCCACATTGACTAAGATATGTGATGTGGGTAGGCAGGATGTGGATGAAAAGGTGTCAGCAATCCTTTGGGCATACATAACAACGTATAAAAGGTTGAACAAGGCCACACCATTTCAACTAGTGTTTGGCACGGAGGCTATTTTGCCGGTTGAATTTATGCTACCATCACCGCGTATAGTGCACACAAGAGGGTTGGATGATGAACAAGCGTTGGAAGAAAGAATTGATGAATTAATAAAGTTGGATGAAAGGAACTCACTAGTAATATGGAGCCAAATAACTAAAAAAGGTAAATAAAAGGCATGACATGACCACCACATTAAAAAAAAATAGTTTGAGGTTGGCCAGATGGTATTTCTATATGATTCTAAATTTCTATGCCATCCTAGAAAGTTGAAGGTGCATTAGTTGGGTCCTTGTGTAATTTCATACATCCTTGATTCAGGTGCGTGATGGAACAAAATTAGCAGGACACTTCAATGGGAGTAGGCTGAAGCCCTACTATAAATAATACTTCTTGGTGTTTGTAAATAAGGTAGTTCTTCCAGTTAGTTTAGAGTTTCCTTTTATGCTTTTCCTTTCTTGTTTTTCCCTTTCACGTTGTTGTCTTGTTTTGCGCCTTGGGTGCTGGAAACCTTATTACTTTTTAAACTTATGATTACGCAGAGGACTGCACATCAATTTAGTGTGGGGTGAGGTGATTAAGAGAGGCATGAAGTTATTCTGTAGGAAGATTGAGTTGGTAGACCATTTGAACTAGCCCTATTGAACAGATGCATTAGGAAGGTAGATGGGTGACAAAATAGAGTTCCATTGGAAATCCACATACAAAGGAGAAAATGCACAAAAAATGAGGTAGGTGAAAGCAAGAATCATGAGGATGGAAGAGGTGCATTTTGCGCTAGTGACACACATGTAAAAGTATTCTATCAAGATGGATTGTCCGTGCGCCAGAAGGTTGGAAAAGTTTTCACACAAGGATTGGGTGCGGGTGAAAAATGTTTCACGCAAGGATTGGGCGTGTGAGGAAAAGCACTGAAGTCGGGTTTGTTTGAAAATGCCACATTAAATATTGTCATATGGTGGTAGGTATCCTAGCCTTTAATGCATAAAAGTGGGAAAATCTATAAATACGGATGGTAAGTTTATTATTTTACTTTGTGAAAACAAGGAGAACAATTTTCTTTCAAGAGCTAGGGTTCGAGAGCTAACTCATGCGAAGGAGAATCTTAGAAACTCACACGTAATTAGTCTATTTTATCTACAAAATAGAGAAGAATTGATTCACAGGTGTGAGGAACATTGGGAAAGAGCACCATGATCAAAGGAGGAAAGTCAGAAGTTACGGTTTGTACTCTAGGGCATGGGGCACGTGAAGAAAACTCTCAGACAACTTGAAGGTAACCCGGGAATGAAAGCAAAGGGTAAAATGATGGCCATGAAACCAGTTGATAAGTCTATAGTACAATCCAAGAAGGGAAAGGGGAAGGGAAAAGGAAAGAAGAAAGAAGATGAAATCCCCTTAGATACCAATGAGGAATGGTACTTAGAGATACAATACCCGGATGGGGTTTTGCTAGGGAAAGAGTGGGAGTCCCACATCAGACAGATGACCATAATCGATTAGAATCACTGGTCAAGTATAATTGTGAAGGAAATGGCATTGGAGCTAGTGCACCCCACAAATAAATGAACACTTGACAGGATGCTAATCTACAATGATGTAGTCAAGGTGAAAATGGAGAAGGTAGGGCTTCTCCAGCTTTACAAGTTTCCCTACTTTGGGAAGCCCGAGCGCTTGTACCAATGGTTGATGACACATGTGCATGAATATTTCCTCTACTTCATAGGGCACAAAATGTGCATAACTCCATAATTAATCTCACAATTTATAGGCCTGAGATGTAAAGGGGACGCGATCTTCAATGACCTCCAGGATGAGGAGGCAATAAAGGAAACCATTACATATTAGGATTATAAGAAGGGATCAAGGTACTACGAAATCACGGATATCAGTGATCCAGTGATGAAAATGGTTGTGCACCTTGTTTCCAAGATAAATGGATAAGAGAGGTGGACCCAGGTGAGCAAGCCCTTGTTGAATGTCTACAGAAAGGTTGCAGAAGGCACCATGTATAATATATCCTAGTACATAGTAGATGAGATCATAAGCAACATGGAGAACAAAGGAAAGATATTGTTTGGGAACATTATATTAACCATTGTGTTCTCATAAATTAGGGTGCCAGATGCATCTGATAAGTTCGTATAGGAGTACCCCGATGAAAACCCTTTGCCCACGGATAGGTTCCGAAAGTATACTTGTGAGTCAATGATGGGGGTGCACAAGGCATGCTTGGATAAATGGTATACGTGCCTTAGGAACACATTCGGGGTAGAATGGTGGATCCCAGACCAACTCCCCATAGTGATTGAAGGAGAAGTAGAGTTCACGGTGTACCAACACTTCTGCATTGGTAGATTTATCTTGGTGGATGGCAGTTGGAGTCCTTGGTGCAAACTCCCCTTCTCATTTACTACCCAATTATTCCAAGTAGGGGTAAACAGATACAATGAGTCGAAGAAGTTAAAACTTGACCTGTCCACCCTTGAAAATGAACAAAAAGAGATGAGAAAGAAGCTGGTCTACCCAAGGAAGCGTGCGTATGTTGAAAGGTATGTGTCGCAGGATGTGCATATCATAAGGCCAATGACCTTACCAATTGTTGAGAGCGTTGCTGCCAGAATTTACCTGTGCATAAGGAGAAAGTTTGAGAAGGGCTTGTACATAGAGAATGAAATATCCATCCCATACGACCCCATGGGAAGGAAGAAGCCTATGCCAAAGTGCAAGGAGAAATAAGAAGAAGAAGAGGAAGAATAAGGGCTAGTGGAAAGGCAGAATATAGGCACCATGGGGTTGAGTACCTATGTCTAGAAGAAGAGAAGAACAATGGTCAAGGAAAAGACCCCGGAGCCTGTGAAGCCATCGTCCCCTGAAGAACCTTTAGATGAAGAAAAGACAGCATCCTAGACTCCAGATTTTTCTATTAGGGAAGAAGAACAAGGAACAAAGGAACAAGGGTTTGAGGATATAGATGACCTGAATGCCTATGTAGGTGAAAGGGATGATGATGAAGGGGAAGAGTTGAAGGTGGATCAAGAGTCAATTGATATCCATGACTCAGAAGGAGAGGAAGCTAAGGATGTAAATGATTCCTTCATCTTTGTAAGAAGGAAAGGTTCCCAAAAGGAGGAAGGCGCGCACAATGAAGAGGGGAGCGAATGGGCTAGTAACAAGGAGCCAAATATGCCCAAGCTCACTCATGAGGAGGTGAATGAAAAGGAAATAAGGGAGGTAGAGAGGATAATTTATGCCTTGGTCAATGAAGAGTTAGGGTGTAGTGCAGAGCTCATGCTCAATGAGTTCAAGGAGCACAGGGAGAAGAGTGGAAGTAGCATGAAAGGCCTACCTCTTTCGGTAACTATTCCTAAGGGCGTGTGCACAGGAAGTAAACATGTGGAAGGGGGAAGACCAATGATGGGTTACATTAATGACCCCAACAAAGTTTTACATGCACATTTCCAAAGTACCGTACCCACCAAGGAGCTTTCCGCCATGGAGTCCTTTGACCTTGAGGGTGGATACCTGTGAATGAGGAAGATGCTTTCATGGGCATTCAACTCCCACCTCGATGAGCCTGAATTCGAGATTAACCAAGGTGTTGTATTGAAGCTTTCTGAAGGAAAGGGGGACAAACCCATTGTAAACATGCAACAACTATTAGATGACCAAGTGTGCAACGCACTGAAAAAAGTCTCAATGGAAATAGAGGCTAGGATCTTTGGTAGAAATGACAGGGTTAGACTATTGAAGGACCTATTGGAGAAGAGGAAGGAAGAAATGGTGAAGCTAACGAAGGATCTCAGCCTTGAGAAATTAATCAGAACTCAACTATAGAGGGAGCTTCAGGAGGAAAATTCTAGGGTACGTGAAGTTTCCAAGAAGGTGGAGCTCATCTCCCAATAGATTATCATGAAGCACCCTGAACTTAACCCTCCTGCGCAAAAGTATAGATCCTCCCTGGAGTGTCTAGAGGACTTGACTCAGATCCTCACTATGGAGAGGAAACCCTTAGCATTAGAGTTGGCAGAAGAGGTAGTGGCATGCTTGGAGAAAGAATACAATTTGAAGGTCGCTATGCTCGTGGCCGAATACAACAAGTTGCTCACCGACGTAAGAATAACTGCACAAACCGCGGGGGTTGCTTACAACCACTATGTAGATCAAGACAAAGTGACAAGCATACTGCTTTCCAGCGACAAGGCCGAGCTGAAGTAATTTAGAGAAAAGAATAAGGGAAATAGAGCTGAGTAGGAAATGATCATATCTGAAGTAGAAAAGAAATCTGAAGCCATTGAGAATCAGAGTCTCAATCAAAACCTGGCTAAAAGAGCTCTACAAGGTCATCACAAGGAAGATGGATGCCCTAGAAGATCATGCTAAAGAGCCGGAGGCTGTGGTGGAAACCATTACCACACAAGGGGAGGGGCTAACCTTCGACGAGGTGAGCACCTTGGTTGGAGACATCTACACTAAAGCGTAGGAGGAAGTCAGCACTTGGAGTACAGTGGAGGCCGAGCTCAAGAAAAATTTCCCCCTTCTTCTTCTTTAGGAAATTTTTTTCCCTATTCTTTATCTCCGCCTTTCTTTATTCTCCCCCCCATTCTTTTCCAAGGCAAGGCCTTGCAATATTTTTGTACTATATTCTTTGAGAAGGTTCCCGAGGGTGGAGAACAGGTGAAGTGTGGGGTAATGTTGGGACCCTAATTTAGCTTCCAAATCTTAAAGGCGCGTAGGCGCACATGACCGAAGGAAGTGCACAGGTGAAGTCACGCAAGGTAGAGTTCAAAAGGATTCTTGGAGAACTAAGGACGCACCCACCACATAAAGAATAATTCAAGACTTAGCCATTTTTGGCCTTTTGGGCAGGACACATGAAGAACGTGTTCCATTTGGATAAGGTTCCAGCCTAGTGACAAGGTGTCCTGGAGGGAATATACCTTGCAATAGAAAGATCCAAAAATTTAATCATGACATGGAGAGGCATACACCTGGGGAAACCCACACCTTGACACTTGGGGCTAGATTTGAGGCTGCTGAGGAGTTTTTTAGAGCTCAGAGGCCTATTTATACGTGCATCCTTGACAAAGAAAAGAGAGACAGAAGTGTGGTAGTAGAGCTCTGCAGAATTACTACAAGAACTATGGGATGAAAATGGGTATAGAATTCTAGTAAGGATGTAATGGGGAAATGGGGAATGAAATTTTTGTCTTGTGAGAATACACGTATAGATCCACACATGGCACATGACTATGGTTTTCCTTCTGTAATCTTTTATAAGTAACACTATAAATTAATGTGATAAGGTTTCCATGAAAAATGTATTAAGAATATTTCTCTATATTATCTGCATATTTCTATTGTACTTCCATTCTTGTATAATCGTGAATCTTACTTGAATGGTTAAGTATATTAGTAGATTTACAACTCTTAGTTCTATTATTTTTGTTGTACGCTTTGGTTCTATTATGAATAAAGGGGTGTAGAAGCCATCGTGAGATCTATAGCCCTTCATGTCTGTTAAATCACTAAGTTAGAATCATGAGCCATGCCTTCCACAAGACTCACATAAAAGAGAGACTCAGCTGCCTCTCATGCACGTTGGGTGAGTGCCCATCCTCCACTAGGTGATAGGCTAGTGCGCATGAGGTTCCCTTGTTCTTAAGTGGATAAAAAAGTGACTACATATGGCTCAATGGAATGAGGTAGAAGTGATTGTGATGATGAAATTGGCTAGTGTCAAAAAATATGTCCAAAATTTATTCGCAACCAAATTATTTGATATTGAATGTGATAGCATCTCCATGAGGTCAGTCGTTCTTTAATTTACCAAGGTTATAAAAGACCAGGCTCAAAAAAATACCATAGAGATAAATGTCACAAAATGTGTGCAAATAAGCTAACCAAAATATCACCGAAGGGATGGAAATGGTAGGAAGACTTGTAAAAGAATAGAAAGGAAGGGAAGAAAGAAACATCCATGTGTACACAATACCTGATTGCAATGTTTGATCTTTGTACCTTTGATTTTTGTTGTGTTTTCTCAATATTTTTTGTAATTTTGAATTGTTTTTTATTTTTAGATTTTTGACATTTTTAAGAGGTTGGGACTAACAAAGTCACTCTGTGTGGTAAGATCTAACAACTATGTTTGTGACTTCCTTGATAAAGGAGACTAGGCATGTTTTTTTATCGAGAGTGATATTATCCCCGATCTTGATGATCGAGGTGAGTTCAAACTCAATAAATGACCGTGATTTGTTCTGAAACATGGATTTTATATGTGGGAGATTTAATTCCCCATCCAAAGGTTTATGCACTTTGCACCATACTTGATGGTTATGTTGGTGTGCATTCTCGAATCACGCTTGATTTAGAATTTTCAGATTGTTTGATTTGTTGGGAGCTATAGAGATCTTTACAGTTTCGATATGAGCTTGATTAAGACACTGTTTGGGTTTTGTATAAGCTAACGTGTGACTTGTCTGATCCTGAGAAGGAGAAGAAAGTGAACTTGGATGTTTATAACTGATGCAAGAAATGACTATGGGCTTGCCACAACCATCGATAGAAGAAATATGTGATGGATGAAATGGATATGGTCCAAGAATTGAAGAGGATGGGATACCGGGAGGTGAGCTACTGATAGAAGATGATGAAGGGCTTCTAGGATGTGGCTCGAGAATAGAAGAAGAAGGGCTACTAGGATGTGACCCGTAGATAAAAGATGAAGGGCTACTAGGATGTGGTCCAAGAATAGAAGAAGAAGGGATACTAGGATGCGACCCATATATGTAAGATGATGGGCTACTAGGATGTGGCCCAAGAATAGAAGATGATGGACTACCCGAGTGTGATCCATACCTAGAAGACAAGGGGCTAGTTGGGCATGCCCCAAGAATAAAATATATTGGACTACTCAAAAATGTCCCACAAATAGTAGAGGGATGGCTACTAGAAGGTGACCCATACCTAGATGAAGATGAAGGGCTACTTGGGATTGACCCCATAAGAGATTGTGATTGAGGAATCATGATAGACAAAGAGTTATTAGGTGATGAGAAGATAGGCCATGGATCAATGCAAGACCAAGGAGTTTCATCACATAATAAATAATGTGAAGATGGAAGAATAAGAGGATCAATTTGCATGATCTGAGGCTCTTCCTTCATTTCTTGATAAAAGGGATCAACATTTTTCTCAGAATATGTGCGCGCATTGAAGTCTAAAGAGAATCCTTTCTTGTAATCTTCTAAAGGAATATCTTCATGTGCCCCTATAAATGCCTTGATTGTTTCTTCATTATGAAAGAGGTCAATTAGTATGATTTTTTTATCAACCACCAAGGGTTGATTGGAAGAAATAGGTTCACTTGGTGTGGAATACTTAGAAGATGTTTGATGATGATTGATAGAAGAAGATGAGATGAGAGATGAAGAAGATGTGTAGCTAGATGTCTCAAGAATAGAATAAGGTTGTGTGGACCTACTTATACGATGGTATATCATCTATAAACTATTAGGATTGAGTCCAAATTATGTGGATTGCAACACATGGGTTGATTCAGATGTTTGACTCAAAGGACTTTGAGTCACACAAATCTTCAAAGAAGAAAGATTTATTGGGGGTGATTGATGAAGAAGGTCCTGCCAAGAAGGGGAGGAATGTGATTCAAGAATCACACTGAATGAATAATAACAAGGGTCCTACAAAGAAAGAGAGGGCAGCGATTCAAGAATTGTATTAGATGTTTGATTGGAGGGATTTGGAGTTGCACGTATCTTCAAAAGAAGAAGGAATCATTGATGCAACTGATAAAAGGAGTCCTGCAAAGAAAGGGAGGACCACGATGTAGGAGTCATATTAGATGACTTAGGAGTCAAATTAGATGAATATGAATAGTAGTTTAGATCCAAATAGTAGTTTGGATCTGAATCATCAGAATATTTAGAGGAAACATTTGGATTGGAATCCTCAGAGGAAGAGGAAATGTTTAGATTAGAACTAGAAGAAGAGTGGGGGGAACTCGAATAATAATTTGGACTAGAAGCATCCAAATCATACCACTGACTATGAGATGAAGGTGGGGAATAAGTTACCCAAATGGGACTTCTAGCACAAAGAACCAAACAGGGTTTAGTCATGATGGACATCCTTTGATGTGAACGCCAAAAATTGAATTGCTTATTATCATAAGAATGAGGAACTATGTGATAATAATTCATTGTTGGCATCATTTTAATCTCAAATATCTAGGCCTAGATAGTGTGATAAAACTTCTTCAAAGTGAAGAAGGTGCTATGTCCATCTAGGAAGCATAATAACAACTAACTAGACATTTTGTAAGTACGAATATGCGTGTGTGATTTTTTGAAGGGGGTCTAAGGAAAATAAAAATCGGGATGATGCAATATCAATGAGATCAAAAGGGATTGCCATAGAAAATTATTTATCCAAATGAATAATCACAAGGAACAATCACACAAGTGTGAAACACAAAGCCAATCAACAAGGAAATAAACCCTATGCATATGCATGTGTAAAGTTTGATGCAAAGGTGATCAACACAATGTCAATATTTACATCAAGCTCAAAATGAACAAGGCGTAAATATTAACAAAGGATAGATGTGACTCCCAATCAAAGGTTACCATGACAAGTTCAACAACCAACAAGACCTAAATGTTAAAGGGTGGGGTTTATAAATGTAAGCCAGGTAACCACACCAATTGGACATGTCTATTAAGCTTCATGGAGAAGTGAGATATTAGTGTCAAAGTGGTATCAAAACAACCCAAACAAAGTAAGCGACACCTTTCAAGATTTAGGAAAATGTTTGAAATTAAACTAAGTCAAAGTACACTAATAATGTGTTAAAATGTGGGCAGCATAATGCCACAATGTGGAAACTTAGATCATGTTTACGAGAAACATGACATAAGTATATTAATTATGTTGAGACAATGCACTTAAGGTAACATGTCAAAGGGAGATAAAATGATGAATCAATCCTAATTATGATGATGATCCTGATGTGGGTATCAAGATCACAAAGGCTACCAATGATATAAATATGCTTCCACACACTTTAGACATTTAACTTACCCAGCCATAAACATGGATGGGCACAAATGGAAAAAAAATGGAAGAAGCAATCGATCGGTAACAAAAAGGTAGTCACCCCTCCTTTGATCAACAAAGTGTCAAAAGAAAGTGAAGGAGGAAGATCAAAATGGGGGTGAAAAAATGTTGGCTTTACTTTGGCAGAGTTTCACCTTACCTTAAGGTGAGTGAAGAAACTAAGCTAGAGTAATACGTCACACGATTTCACTTAGATGACTTAAATGGATGGCTACCATGTTCAACAAAACACAGGTTTTAGAATGGTCAAACAAGTGGTTTGCTCCTGGCCAAAGTGATAATGGACTAGTAAAGTGGGCTCTTTGATGAATGTCATCCTAGATGCTCTCAACTAGATTGTCACAGTTGTCTAAGTGTGATTGATTTACCCAAAAAGTTACACTGACTAGTTTGGGAGCATCTTGAATTTTCTCCCCTTCAAGCACAGTGGGCGATAAATTCATCCATCATGTACTCAAAAGGGTTGCATAGGGACAACTTGTGACTCTATCTCATAAAGGAATCACTAGTCAAGTGGGTAAGTTTGGAGTGCTTCTTGTTTTTTCCACAAGGTTACCCTCTTGCGTGGACTACTTTAGGGTTCCTGGAAACACCCCCATTATTGTAGCTTAAGGTGTTATGCCAAAGGGGTTATGTTCTAGTTGAGCAGATAGGGACGTACCCTTTTCTAAAACCTTCAATATAGTTTAATGTATGTGGTGTGCTGTTTATCTTGCTTATATTAATGTGGTTTTAAGTAGCACACCATTTAGCAACCTACAAGAAACATGTGTATTAGTAGGTTTGTCTTTTGTCTTTGACACCTTTCTTTGAAAAGCGTTAGGTCCTGTAGACAACGATTTTAGTAATTTTTCATTGAAAATTGATCATTAATAAAGGGATAAATTTACACCTTGCTTTTGATTCCTAAGATCGCCAAGGAAAGAGCATGCAAGGAAGATCTCACTACATAGTGTGAAAATAAATGGAAAATTACTAAATCATAATAAAAATTAGTTATCTTTTAAGAACTTGAAGTGTAACTTAACATATGATACAAAGTATGAAGAAAGTGGTAAGTGTTTTTGATCTCCAAGATCACTTTTGAAAGGCGCGAGGAGAGAGCACACACACTTTACAAATCTTGCTCAAGCTAAGAAATGAAACACTTAACTATGTTAGTCAAAAATAAAACCAAAATAACCTTGCAAAAACTAAGTAGTGCTACAAAAACCCTTCAAAGTGTTAGAATGGCCAAGAAAATATGTTTTTAAACTTTTAGATACGTTAGAAAATGACTATTTTGCAAATAATATAAAACATAAATTTTTGGTAAATAAAAATCCTAATTTTATGATTCCATTGTTTATTTCACTTCAATACCTTTCCAACGCAACAAAAAATGAGTTATTTTGAGTTTGGGAGAAAAAGTTATGGCCTGTGGAAGATTGCTAATGATGCCTACGCCACTGTTAGTGTACCTGCGCCCCTTTTTAGTGTCTGCACACCCCTGTGTAAAAAAAACAAAGTGAGATTTCACCTGCGTGTACAGAATGGTATGCATGTGTCAACCCCCTTTCCTGTAGGATGGCCCTAAAAAACAAAAATTTGGTTCAAAAATATCAAAATTTTATCAATTTGGTTCAATTTTTGGCAACACTTCACCTCCTTTGATCCTGCAAAGAGCAAAAAAATAATACAAACCTAGCTAAACTAGTTCAAGAAAAATGATTTTTTTCCATTTAGAAAAAAAATATTAGTGCACAACACATAAAACTTAAACTAAGTCTAAAAAATTTGAAACTATTCTAAAAAGATTTGAAACTAATCTAGAAATCTTTGAAACTAATCTAGAAAGCTTTGAAAAACTAAGAAATTTAAGAAAATAAAGACAAAAATATTTAAAGTGACTCCATTAATGAAGGATGGACATAAGTGTCCCACCGAGCGTGCCAAATGTGAGGCAATGGAAAGTGGAAAAAGTTATGGAATGAAGAACTAAATAACCTCAAAGCTTTTCTAACTCATGCCAAATGCACCATAGGATTAGTTATGCTAAACAAGAGAAAGCTAGTTCCATGATCTAACTAAACCTATCATATCAAAAGTTTGACAGAAACTTCTACATAATCAATTAAACTAAAACACTGTCATTTTACTCTCTACTCTATGAAAGGTTAATGAAAGTGAACCTAGTTAGATTCTAAGAAATCAAATTAGATGTGTTGTTTATTCCATGAGGGTGAAGATGAATCTCTCTAAATGGCTACATGGCCAAGTTTAGATATTTCCTACTAACCTACTATGAAGTTATGACGTAAGATGGAGGAGCTATCAATAATGGAGGATACCCAAGATCAAATGCCTTATTAGCTTGGCTAATGACAAATGAGTCTAATGCCAAGATTTCCAAATGTTTTGAGATATTTTGTTATGTAAACTATAAGGTGGTCAGTTGAATAGGGAGGCTTGAACCTTATATTTATAGTTTTCCAAATGGAAGAGTTTGAATTTAGGTGCATGTGGGACTAAATCTCAAAAAAGCACTTTTAGGATTAGATTAGGATAAACATGCTTTAGGCTTAGTTAAGCTAGGTTTAGGCTAGTTAAATGTTAAACTTGATTAGCAAGTGATTAGAGACTCATTGAAGAGTTGGGAGGGGTCTGGATAACCAATTGTGACTTGATGGATAGCCTACGAAGCCAATAAAAGTGTTCTAGAGAGAACTAGGGAGGTTTTGAATGGTAAAAAGGAGGAATTTTAGCTAATAAGAGAGATATTATCCAAATAAGATGAATATGGGAAGAATAAAACTGAGAAGGTGTTGTAAATGGGCATTTGAGAGTGGAGTGAACTAATGGGGAATTAATGAAGTGTCTTTAATTGGTTGAATTGGAGGAAATGCTAAGTGTAAGAATATTTTAGGTGTCTATAGGAACAAACCCTCAAAAATGACAAAAGAAGTGGGATTTGCTGGAAGGAAGGTGCTTGGGAAAATTAGCTATGGTTCATCTTTCGTATTATCTAATGTTTCGAAGGAAAAGACTAAAAAAGAACTCTAGATGGATGCATTAGGGAAGTTGTATGAGAAATCCTACTTCCTCTAACAAGATATTTTTAATAAAAATTTGTTTAATATGAAGATGTCTGAGAATAGTAGCAAATCATTTTAAATGATTTTTAATACATTGTAAATATGCTGGTTTCAGATTACAATGAATATTGATGCAAGAAATTAGGGATTAAATTAATTATAAATTCTTTACATCGATCAGTTGGAATAGCCTGGTAACCTCAATGAGTAAGAAACTCGGTTTAGTTAACTCGATGTTGAAGTTTAGGATGTTGCAGGGGTGATTCTAAGCGATAAAATGCAAAGAAAAGTATTTGGGTAATCTTCTACTATAAATTCTTTGATATCATGGAAACAAGAGGGAGACAGTAGACTAGAGTCATGTTTAGTGGAAAATCAACCAGATCCAAGGTCAAAATACAAAGGAAACATAGTATTTGCCATTATGGAAAATATGGGCATCTACAAGAAGGATTGTTGGGAGCTTTGGGACAAGATGAAATAACATGAAGAAAACAAGGAGGCAAATGTCACCCTTAATATAATGAATGTTAGTAATGCTTTTATTATTTCTTTACACAATATTGTTAAATCTTGGGTATAGATTTGGGGGCTTCTTTCCATGCTTTCCACATAGGTGGATTATTTTGTTGATTATGTTCAAGGAGATTTTGGGAATGTTTTTCTTGGTGCATGACAAGGCCTTCGACAACTATAGTTGGAAAAATTTCTAATTGAACTCAAAATTCAACCATGGGAATACATGGCTATTAAGGATGTCAGACCATGCCTAGTTTAATGACCTGAAATTTGATATCGGTGTGGCATTTGGGAAGTAATTGTACTGTGATATTTACAACCAAACTCTTAGAATGTTACCTCAAGGGTGAACTTTTGGTGGCAAGAGGTAAGAAGTAAACTCAACCTTATATTTACCACTGATAGAACTAAACCATGTAATCTTGTGGCTTCATAAGCATATCCAACATTGCCTGGCACTCTAGGTTCAGTCACATGAGCCTATAACCTACATGAAGATCATAAAGAAGGATTTTAGCTTTGGATAGAACATAAATAGGTTTGGAGCCCCTTTGAGGACTGCATATGTGGGTAATAAGTGAGTAAGGTTTCTCAAGGTTGAACCTACAAAGAAAGAGAGTAAGCTAGATCTACCATTATGATGTGTGAGTCGGCTCAGGTATCATCTCTTTGGGGGTTCAAGTTATTATGTTACTTTTATTTTGCAACATGGAAAGTTTGGGTAAATGTATTAGAAATAAATATGATAGTATTTGACACTTTTGTTAAATGGAAAATCTTTTTAAGAATGAAACATATCACTAAGCTTAAATGTCTTAGGTCAAATAATAGAGGTAAAATTGCAACATATTTTGATTATTATTGTTCCAAGAATGGAATTTCGGGAAAAATAGGTTCCAGGAACTCTGCAAGAGAATGGGGTGTTAGAAAGGATGAACCATGACAATAATGGAATGTGCTAGAGCATGAGGTTACATTTATGCCTCTTCCATTTTATAGAAGCGGTGAGCAACAACTGGGTACTTGATAAATAACCAGGACCGTCAAGTGCCTTGGATGGAGGCATACCTGATGAGGCTTGGTATGGTAAGAAACTTTATTATTCATTTCTTAGAGTCTTTGGAATGAGTTGCTTGTCTCAATATACATGGATGATAGGACCAAGATCTCAGGCTAAATTTGAAAAATGCACTTACATTGGTTATGGTGGTGATGACTTTGGATTTAAATGTTGGAGTATTCAAGGATCAAGAAAATCAATTCAAATCTATGGATGTGGTCTTTAAACCAAATTTAATAAGATGTACAGTTGTAGGATCACAGGGAATGCCTCCAAGAAATAATATCATGTGGTAAAGGATCTTCTGGATGGTGACCATGAGTCAGTTACAAGAACCTCAACAAGAACCCCAAACTCTCATATTGATGAGGTATTCATATGGTAAAAAGAGAACCTAAACATTTTTATCCTTCTCTTTATTATTCTGATTACTCACTAAGTGATTTGAGAACCAATCACCCATATTTGATGAAGCAATTCAGATATTTCTATCAGTTTTCTAGATGAGAAAAATTCTAGGAAGAAGTGGGAGCAATCCATGGATGAGGAGCATCAGGCTCTCATGGAGAACCAGAATTGGGATTTGGTGAAGCTACATGAAGGAAAAATATCTAATTGTAGAATAAGTGGTTATGTATCCCCAAAGGGGAAGGACTGACATAAAATTACATGGTACCCTGGGGGTCAACTGAGTTTTGCACCAGAAAAACCTGTATTAGAGTTTAATGAGATTTATTTCTCATTGTAGTAAAAATGACTTCTAAATACCTTGTTCTTTACCATAGTGGCAAATATTACACTTAGATAAACTAGATGTAAAGACCACATTTCCTTAATGGTGATTTGGAAGTATCTATATATGCAGGAACCAAAGAGCTTTGAGGTCAAAGGTAAAAAGGAGATGGCGTGCAAACTGAAGAAGAGCATGTATGTCTTAGAAACAAGCTCCATGTCAATGGTATAAGAATTTATGATAGCTTTCATGATGGAGAAAGGTTATTTTAGATTCCATTCTGACCATTGCATGTATACAAAGAAATTTGAAGATGGAAGTTATATTATCTTGTACCTACCTTATGGTGGATGACATGTTGGTTGCAGAAAAAACGTGCAAGCATAAAAGGACTCAAAAAGTAGTGTTAAGTGGATCCTATGCTATGACCCTAGGATTAGGGGTAATCAAATAAATATTTTGATAATGATGAACCTTGGACTAAGAAGGTTTGCAAGCTCTTTACCTAGTAAGAGTACGTAATCTATAGATGGTATTGCATTAGATTTCCATATGCAGGATGAAAAACAAGTTCATGACCCTTTGGTAGGCCATTACCCAAAGTTTCCAAAGGATTTATGTCCCAATAGAGGACTACTGGATACCCTCACTTTCATCAGAGAAACATTTATCAAACCACTCACCGAAGGTCCATCTGTCATCACCAATCCGGCACTATGATAATTCTTCACTGGGAACTCCTCGTGCTATGATTATTTACTAATGCACAGCCTTTAGTTTGGTGGATATAATCTGGAAACAAAACAACAACATAACACAAGAATACCATCGACTATGATAAGACGGAATGATGAAAAATCTGAAATATCAAAGTAAATTATAATATTAACATGAAATTGTTACAATCTCACCCATGAGGTACTTCAAGTGTTATTGACTTCACTTGCCTTTCACCAAGACTATGGGAGAAACTTTACAATTACACCTCTTAATGGCTTCTTTAACACACCTTTAAACTGATGGCTTCCTTCGCACACTTCCTACAATATTTCTCACTACTTCCTTCTATGCT
Organism: Taxus chinensis; assembly: GCA_019776745.2. Classification (NCBI taxonomy): domain Eukaryota; kingdom Viridiplantae; phylum Streptophyta; class Pinopsida; order Cupressales; family Taxaceae; genus Taxus; species Taxus chinensis. The sequence goes on from JAHRHJ020001919.1 coordinate 298,657, forward strand.
AAATGAGGGGGGTGGCCTCTCTATTTATAGAACTTCCAGGCTTATCCATCTTATCTCTAAGATAGGATAAGAAATCCACTCTGACGAATCATATTCCATACCTTAACTCTTATCTGTACATGTAAGCTTATCTTCTTAAGATAAGATAAACCTTATCATTTTACATGGGTTCCACATTTTTAGACTTTTTACAAATAAAATACACAAAATATTTATGACCTCACTCCTTGTCCTTATTACCAATATAATATTTCTAATTCCTAATCATGTAGACCCTACTTCTCTACTTACCCAAACTTTGACATTTTAACATTACTGGACCACTTACGACAAATATTTACTTTTTACAACATTCCTATTGTACTTTGACTGTTACCGTACTCCACATTATTGGCGGCATCGTACTGACGACGCCGTTATCTTCTATCAGACGCTACTACTAATTATACTTAACAACATCCTATTCCTAATACATACATTAATGAAATAGAAATTATGGAGGAAAATTTTAGTGTCGACATCTTCCCCCTTCCTAGCTTCTACTCCGTCCTCAGAGTAGACTATTCTGGTGCTTGGAAAATCTTCAACTTGTCGTGGTTGACCCATTTCGTAATGGGAGTGCCATCCAATTCCTCCAGTCGGTACGTACCATTTTCATGCACAGCTGCTATTTTGTAGGGCCCCATCCATTTTGGAAGAAATTTTCTCTGTCTTCTTTTTTTGTATCTGGAATCATATACTAGAACCAAGTCATTCACATGAAATGGAGACCACCGGATCTTTTGATCAAAGTATTCCTTCTACTTCATTTTCTTCTTATGGCTTGTATCCTTTGCTATTTCCCTCATTTCCTCCAGCAAATGAAGATGTACCAACCTTTCTTTTACTGAATCACTTTCATCCATCCTTTCATTTTTCATAACTCTCACAGTGGGAATATCAAACTCAATAGGAAGAACTGGATCAATGCCATAGGCCAACTGAAATGGGGAGTATCCTGTTGCTGACTTTGATGTTGCCCTATATGCCCACAATGCTGCATGAATCCTTTTATCCCATTTATGTACCTGCAAGGCTGCATCTTTTGCTAGAATTTGACACAACACAAAATTTTGTTCGTTCCACCTGTCCATTTGTGCTTGGCTTGTATGTTGTTGCCTTCCTTGTGCTTAATAGAAAACTTATTGACTAGGGCTTCTACCACCTCATTAATGAAGTGGCTTCCTTGATCTGTTACAATTTCTAATGGACAACCAAATCTAGTGACAATGCGTTCATATATGAACCTTGCCACTTCATCCATGGAAGCTGTTTTCAATGGCCTAGCTTCAACCCACTTGGTTAAATAATCTGTGGCAACTACAATATACTTATTTTGGCGTGATGTAGTTGGAAGTGGACCTACAATGTCTATTCCCCACTTTTCAAAGGGACCAAGTGGAAGAATAGGACATAATGGAGCTGATGAAGTCTTATGGTTACCATGTGTTTGACAAATATCACATGTCTTACAATAATTATAACAATCTTTAAAAAGAGTGGGCCAGTGATAACCTGCATCCAAGATCCTTCTTGCTGTAAGTTGTCCAGAGAAGTGCCCTCCACATGTACCATTGTGGAATTCTTCTAGCAGTTCCTTCCCTTGATCACGTCCAACTGCCCTCTTGTACTGTCCATCAGGTCCTATTCGAAATAATACTCCATGCAGAATAGAATATGGACGACTGGCTTGAGTAATCTTTCTCTTAGTCTTTGCATTGGCACCATCAGGAAACTTGAATTGATTCAGATAATTTCAAATATCTATGTATTCACTAGGGATTGTGTCAAGGGATAACAATGCTGCATCGGGGAAATCATCATCATCACAAGATGATCCTAAACCATCATAGGCTCAAGAGAGTGCATCTTCATTGACATGCTTCTTTCCTGGCCTATCTATAATGTCAAATTCAAATTCTTGTAGCAAAATTATCCATCTTGCTATCCTCCTGATGGGTTAGGCTTATTTACAATATATTTTAGAGCCTGATGATCTGTTACAGCTAGAAATTTTTTCCCTAGCAAGTAATTTCTAAACTTATTTACAGCCTAGAGCCTCTTTTTCAGTTACAATATAATTTACCTCATCACTGCTCATTTGTCTGCTCCCAAAGTAAAGATGTTCATTCCCATTTTCATCCTTTTGGCTCAAAGTACTTCCTAGTGCTGCATCTGAGGCATCAGTGTACACAATGAATGGCTTGCTCCAATCTGGATTCTTTAAAATAGGTGAAGACACCAGGGCTTCCTTCAGTTGTCTAAAAGCTTCATGCGCCTTATTTCCTGGTTCATAAGTAACATCCTTCTTCAAGAACTGGGTTAGTGGCTGTGCAATCTTTGAGAAATTCTTGATGAACCTTCTATAGTAACCCACATGGCCTAAAAATGATCTCAACTTACTTCTATTCATAGGAAATGGTAAATCTTTGATTTTTGAAACTTTATCAGGATCAGTACCAATACCATCTCTGGATACAACATGCCCTAACAAAACACCTTTAGAACATCCAAAGACACACTTTGTAGGGTTTAGTGAGGCTTGTGCTTCATCTAACCTTTGAAATGTTGTCTCCATTTAGTGCAGGTGGTCCAACTTGCTCCCATAGATGCAAAAATCATCCAGAAATACTCTGATGAAGGTCCCAATGTAGGGTTCGAACACCCTATTCATCAAACGCTGGAATGTTTCCGGAGCATTACACAACCCAAAAGGCATAACTCTATAAGCAAATGTTCCCCAAGGAGTGGTGAACATGGTCTTCAGCTGATCTTTCTCTGCTATACGAACTTGGTTGTAGCTGCTATATCCATCAGCAAAACTATAGCACTCCTGGCTAGCTACTTCGTCCAAGATCTGATCTGAAAATGGAAGAGGGTAATGATCCTTCTTTGTTGCCTTATTGAGATTCCTGTAATCAACACAAATGCATAGCTTCCCATTATTTTTTATTGAGATCACAATGGGAGAGAAACCCATTCTGAATTCTCCACAGCAAATATGAATCCTACATCAAGCAACTTATCTATTTCTTCTTTTACAGTCTTGGAAAAATTAGGATTCATTCTATATGGCATTTTCTTTATGGGCTTAGCACCATCTTCCAGCTCAATACAATGTTCTACCCAACTTACTTGACGGAGTTCCTTGTAATCAAAAGTGAATAGGTGTATGTACCTTCGAAAGAGCTGGAGGTAGGATTCCTTCTCACTCTCCATCACAGCATCACCAATCTTTATTTGTTGGAGACGATCATCAACTTCTTCTTTAGATAATTTTATGGGGTCCTATGGGTTGGTGTGACTGGAAGAATATCCATGACTGAAACATCCACCTCACTTTCTTCATCTTTAGTGTCCACTTCACTGGTACTAGAGTAATCAGAGGATGTCCAATCATCAATTTCATCACTTGAATCCACAGGTTCTGCTTTATGATGTCGAGGGATCATGTTTATCTTCACCCTCTCTCTACCACGTCTAAGTGTCATGAAACCTTCATTCCAGTAGTTTCTTGCATGAAATCTCCTTAGCCATGGTCTTCCCAGCAGCATTGGGTACGCAACAGTACCATTTTTCATCACCTGAAAGTCTACCACACATACCACACCCATAACAGATATTGCCACATTTGAAACTACACCTTCTGGTTTAGTTTTTCCTTTATTTAATGACCTTAACATAAGTGTTGAAGGGAAATCAATTTTTAAACCCAACATATTCATTACAGACTCGGTCATTACATTAACTGCAGCACCTCCATCAACTAAAACATCATGAATTGAAATACCATTACATAATACCTCAACTTGTGGAGCATAGGGATCTGCCTCTGCCTCCAAAACAGGGACCTCAACCTCCTTCCTTCTTCGAGCATTGAGTCCACCTCGCAACTCCCGCCTCTTCTCAGAAGACATAGCCAAGAGTTGACCATATGTAATATTTGCAGGCCTTTTGGACAGATCTTCCAAGATGGAGTATGGTCCTTGCCCCTGTGAAATCAGAAAATCCTGCACACCCAACTTTCTTCTCCTATGTTTCTTACTAGTTTCTTCTTTCATCTTCTTAGGATCATTTCCATCTTGATTATCTTTTTCTTTCTTTATTTTTGTTACAAACACATCTACTTCATTATTTCTACTCTTATCTACTACATCAAAAGAATTCACAGGTGATTTTCCTTTATCATTATCTCCTTTACCAGATGTAGAAGCTCTATCTGGACAATTATACTTATAATGACCCTTTTTATAACAACCATAACAAACAACTTCAGAAATATTTCTTTTTGGACCTCTATCTCCTCCTTGAGAACTAAATTCCTTTCCTTGAAGAAGATTAATAGTTAACTGACCCATATTTTTAAGCAGATCTTCATACTCAGTAGATGTACTAGGAGAAATATTTGTGCTCACCAGGAGTGGTTGTAGATTCTGGACCAAAGGTGCTGATGTAGGCTCTACTTTAGCAACAATTTCTTTGGGCTCCTCTTCCATGCTTTCTTCTTGCCTTCTTGCAATCTCCTTTGCTTGTTCAATGGTAGCTGGGTGGTCATACTTCACTCGTTGTCTGATCTCTGGCTTCATCCCAAGAATGAAGTGCTTACAGAGGAGATTATCCACGCCATTCATCAACCCATCCGCTAGTCCTTCCTTCTAGATCTGGGCATCGAGCTTCCTCCTTAGCTCTAGAACATGAGCATGATAATCCCTTATCTTATCCTTCTCTCCTTGGGATAGCTTTGTGATCTCGATCATGAGATCTGCATATTTCTGTTGTTCACCAAATTCTTCAAGAAAACATTCAGTTAATAAATCCCATGAATTTTTCACATTATCACCTAGTGTTTCAAACCACCTAAGTGCTGAACCATCCAAAAAGGTAGGAAAAAATTCAGTCCATTGTTCCCTTCTTATAAGGCCATTACAAATACAAGATCGCTTAAACTCTTGAATGAAAGAAGAAGCATCTTCATTAGATTGAGCTGGAAAAATAGGAATCTTTCCCATTTTCAAAAGTAACCACCGTGAAATACCAACCCACAAGTACAATCAACAAGACTTATGTGCATAAATAATTAGAATTACTATAGAAATGACCACGGTAAACTATGGTAAAACTTGACTTACTACGGTAAAAATAGATTTTTACTGTGGTAAACACTATTCACGGTAAAAAGTGAAGTTACTGCGGTAAATACTATTCACGGTAAAAAGTGACTTTACTGTGATAAATACTATTCACTACAAAAAATGACTTTATCATGGTAACTACTATTCATGGTAAAAATGACTTTACCATGGTAACTACTATGCACAGTAAAAACAAGGTTACCCTCCAATTGATTTTTGACTAAGTGGGAATATCTCTCTAGAAAATCCACCAACGAGGAATGGTCCTGACAACGGAACCAAAATGTCATCACCAATCCGGCACTATGATAATTCTTCACCAAGAACTCCTCGTGCTATGATTATTTACTAATGCACAGCCTTTAGTTTGGTGGACGTAATCTGGAAACAAAACAACAACCGATAACACAAGAATACCATCGACTATGATAAGATGAAATGATGACAAATCTGAAATATCAAAGTAAATTATAATATTAACATGAAATTGTTACAATCTCACCCATGAGGTATCTGGACTTCAACAAGACTATGGGAGGAAACTTTACAATTACACCTCTCGATGGCTTCTTCAACACACCTTTAACTGATGGCTTCCTTTGTACACTTCCTACAATATTTCTCACTACTTCTTTCTATGCTAAATGAGGGGGTGGTGGCCTCTCTATTTATAGAAATTCCAGGCTTATCCATCCTATCTCTAAGATAGGATAAGAAATCCACTCTGACGAATCATATTCCATACCTTAACTCTTATTTGTACATGTAAGCTTATCTCTTAAGATAAGATAAGATCCACCGTATCATTGTATATGGGTTCCACATCTTTTTAGATTTTTACAAATAAAATAACAAAATATTTATGACCTCACTCTAGTGTGCGTTTATTACCACTATAATTATTGGACGCTAATCACTAATTCATGTAGAGACCACTACTTCTCTATTACCCAAACTTGACAGTTTTAAACATTATCGGAACAATACGACAAATAGTTTACTTTTTAAGAACAGTTCCTATAATACTTTGACTGTACCCGTTACTCCAAAGTTATTGGAGACCCCGTACTGACGGCTGCACGTTATCTTCATCAGACGCTATACTAATTATACTTAACAACAGTAAGGATTGAAAAAGACATAGAGTATTGGTACATAGAAATTACGGTGCTGAAGAACCCTAGTGCATTGACACACATTATGAATACCCTAAACCTAACCATAAACCATAACCGTATGTGAGATGACCCTTCACAACATGGTTGAGTTAGGGACACATAGGAAACTCACACTAACCATCCCCCCTTCATCCGAAAGTATTGGTAGTGGCTGTGATATCATCCTTTGAAGAAAAAGACATCCAGGAATAAGAAGTATCATTACAATGGGCTGGAAACTAAAGGCCAGATAAGTGCCCATATACAAAACTTCAATTGTGGTATTTAGAATCTGAAGTACCTTTGGATTGGGAAAAAGGACATTACATAGTCCAAAGATGGACTAAACACCATTAGGTGAATAGTCTTAAATTAGGTTGAATGAAGTCAACCCTAAAAGAGATCGTAAGTGATAAACTTAATTTTCCCAGTGAATGCTCGGCTGAATACCGAATGATGAGAGTCATTTATCATTGTCCAGCTTGATATGGAAATTATGCTTTGTCCAATAATAGCGTATCATAATAAAGCTCTCCTGATGACAGCCTGCATAATGGATAATCTTCATCACTACAAATGTTCTTCAATCCGTTGATGCCCACTAAAGTCTACCAAATCACGACTATCTGGTTGGATCATTTTGTGCCAAAATATTGTAGTTTGATTCATCGTGTGGTAAGGAGTAATGGGTAGCCTACCGAAAGTAAGTGAGGGTTACCTAACGTCTGTCAAACTAATCTTGAACACACCCATCAAAAATAATATATGGCAGCGTTAAATACTACACACTCTATTTCTGCAATTGGGGTGGGAAAGGATCCCCGAAATCCACCTACTCCACATTGGTGTCGTTCTGCTTTGGAGAGTTCAAGAATGGGAATCGCCCGGTGCAAACCAGAGACAGGAATTATCTCTGCATGGAAAGAACCCACCACAGAATGGTGGAAGGAATCTGAGTGACATATTATCGAGAAAAACAAGATCACGAATAAGTCAGGGTAGTGTAGATAACAAATGTATCATCATTGGAAGTCAAAAAATCAAACCTGAAAAAAAATTTCAATGCTTATGAGAATGCGTTGGCTCAAAAGCAGATTAATCCTGAAACATCAAGAACAATATGGGAAGGATCCGAATTCTCACAACAATAAGTCTTTCAAAATGAGCTCATTGCTTTGCTTTTCTCAAATTTTATCTGGACATATCCCAATAAGCATTTTTCTTAGTTCAACTAAGAGTGTGAGTCAATATTCCAAATTAAGCTCCCCCAACTTGTCGAGGCAAATGCTAGTACCCATCAACCATATTAGAGCAGGTCTAAAACCACTTCACCCCGAGAAGAAAAGTGGTAAAGTCCTAGGAAATTGCCATTTATGGACATTTTTGCTTGGACTCCGCTAGGAGATCAAGTCAGCATCGCTCTTAGCAGTTACAAAATCAAGATTCCTTGAGTTTACATATGTTAAATTTATACCAAGGAAATGAATGTATAGTAACCTTAAGTCATTCCGTTCCTATACCTTGGCTTGGCTTCAGTGGGTTGCTTTACAAAAATCTTAAACCTAGAGGATGAGCTGCCTTGTGATCTTACAAGTTCTACATCATGGGTGAATAGAGTCAAGGGAAAATCCATCTTGCCACGTTAGATGTGTAAAAAAACTTGGTTGTCAGGAGGTACACCTCTTCAACGCTCTATAAGTAAGAATTTCTCAGATCTTCCATAATGGAAAGTACCCTTTGAGGGCCTTGCTTTTAAGTGTATCAATGGACAATCTATAAACTTACAAAGATACGAAGCTGAATCTTAGTTGAATATGCCAGAGTTATTTTTATATAAATTCTATTGCCGTTCATATGGTTTGAGCATCTAATCGAAGGCACGTCTTGGAAATATCTTGAATGGACTTCCCCCAGTTCTGTTCTGCTGCCTGTAGTAACGGGTGTAGGTCAAGTCAAACTTTTTTCATCTTGGCAAACTAGTCAACTGTTTAAGATTCAATGAGTTTTTTATCAACCCCAGTGAATCTGGATGAGAAATATTAGTTGGCTAAGAATGATCCCCTTGGTAGAATAATTCCGTGCTCTTCTCAACTATACTCAAGATGACCATTTTCCTTAGGAACTGAGTCCCTTCAAAGTTAGTATTAGCCTCCTGAGAAAATTCATCCTTCATATTGTATCTCACAATCAGTGGTATTTCCTTCTAAGGTTTCGATACCTCATAACACATGAATCACTCAAAATAATCCTCTAATGGTTATATCCCATCTTTGGTTGTCATACTTATCAGATTTCTCACAGGTTCCTCTACATTGACGTCTTGTCTGCAAGTAGAAGATGAGCATGTATTGAGATGGGAATTTATCCTTGAGAATCTACTCCCATGTAGTGACAACATGTTCCATCTTCCCAATCTCATTTCACTGACCACCTTTTACTTCAAAACTCCTTGAGTGTTTGCAAGCAAACGGAATTTCATCTTGCCCTGTGTATTAAGTAGTATTATCATATTCCTGCATACACATTCAGTAACTTCGCAAAATCAGAAAGGTGCCTAGATCTTCCTGGATATAGCTCCGGGTGAAGAAATGCTCAGACAAACTGATGATGAGAGAAATATTCTGAAATCAGTTTCTGAAGCACTCAGTATTTGTTTAGAAGATGGTGAAGTTAGAAGACTAGTGAACACCCCATTTTCGGAGCATTTTTGGTCTACTCTCTTCTACCATTCCTATCTGGAGTCAGGAATTCCAGCAATAGAACTTTCACTTGAGGATTATCTACAAAATTAAATTGAGTGTCATGGATTGTTCCTTCTTCAGAAATCTTCTTGTAGAATCATCGAATATCTTTAGAGGTAAATGAAGATAAGTTTTCTAAGGACTCAGGATTAGGTCCAAAGGCCCAATATACTATGGGCCATCCCTTAGACTAGCTGTTCATGCATGTTGATGAACGTAATCCTCAACTCATTCAGATTGGTAATTAGGGGTAAAGACTCTAAAGCAAAGAGGGGGGCTTACCTCTTGAGGAAGTTCCGAAAACCAGAGATTGCAGGTGGCTAACCTAAAACAAAATAATTTCTCTTCAGAAAGAACTTCAAACTTGGCGAGGGGTCCCTAGAGATTCCAACCTTGATGCTACTTCTCAATGGTCTTCTGTAAATTAACTTACAGTATGAATTATGTTGTTCCACTTAATCACCTCCATGTTAGAGGGGTCATCGAAAACTGTGGACATAGATTTCTTTATCAACATTTTCAGTATTGAACCATGACTTAAAATTAACAAGTGTTCAAGAGACTACAACTAAAGAATTTTTGGCAAAGCCAACTGCGTTACTAAAAATGAATGTGATGGAACTTAAAAGAGGTTAATCAGATCCAAAACAGTAATACTAGCGGTAATGAATAGCAACAATTTAAAAATGGAATCTGTCACAAGATAAATAAATGAATTTTGGCAACTCTAATGGCTACCATCCCACTAGATAATTCTTTCAGATGCTGAACATGGGGCCAATACAAATATAAAACCCTTAGAAAGGGGTTTGGACGTACGGCGCGCGCCCGCAAGTGACGGATCCCTTCCTTTATTTAATGCTTCCTTGTTTTATCCCAAATTTTACCTCATAGGAAAAATGGACATCTTAACATGACCTTGCAAAGGAGAATGGGCCGAGACAACAGGGACTATGGGAGAAGTTGTCCAGACCGGCTGTGCTTTCCGTCAAGTTGAGTTTGCTATAAGTAAGTTAAAACAACCTTGAGAGAAGAATATGCACAGCAACTTAAGAGCCCATCGCACCCTGTAGAGAGATGGCTGCAGGTTTTCTAAGCTTGCACAATTGATCTCTCTCTTTCATAGATACAATGGAAACACCTCAGGTCTGTGGGTATACCTATTTTGAGGTGAGTCTCCGGTATCAAGGTCAGTTCCTTATTGGTGTATCCTAAACTACTTTCTGGGAGTTTGAGGGTAAAAGATAACTGAAAAAATGATTAAAACTAAGGTGATACACCAAATTTGTATGAGGGATTTGACTGAGTATATGCACAACTGATCTGTGAAGGATTCTTGATGCATGAACCAATAGTTTTTCTATAGAATATTTAAGGGAAAAACACTTGATTGTACTGAGGGAGGATCACAATAGTACTAATAAGTTAACATGCACATTAAAATTTAAGCAGAAAGGACTGAAATTTGCAGCAGGGTAAGGTGGTTGATCAGGGAATTTGCATTCACAAGATTAATATAACATACACAAGACTGCAAAGTAACTTGGAAAGGTAGAAAACACTTCACACTCAGAGGGAAAAACTGAAAAAATTTGCTTCAGTACTCATATATCCAAAAGTCCTCTAGGAATAATCCCCTGTGCTTTTCAAAGGCACACAATTTATAGCAAAATAAATTTTCCCACCCTTCCTAAAAATAAACTAAGGCTGTACTCGCCCATGCATCCTAATTTTATCATTTATTTAATAATAAATAAAGGGATAAAATAATACAAACTAGAGTATGTAATTAAAAATAGGCATTAATAGCCTTGTTTACAATGCAGTCAAACTGAAGTTGACTGTTCTATTTTAAGAAAAGAATGGGTGAATAATTTGCTAATAATAAAATTGCTTGCTAGGAAAGTCTCCCTCCTTTGAGCATGCAAATTCGTCTTCTTCTCTATTCTGTCTTCTTGTGAAGCATGCAAAAAATACAACTCTCTGCCTATGAGAAAATAATTACAACACTTAGCAATATTTGCAAAAATAATTACTCCTTGTGGGGACCACCTGCTATGTGCACATGTTCTGATATTTACATCTTTTCCTGAGTGGTCACATGAGTGACACTTTGCAACTCTACTCCAACCTCTTTGTGGGGACCACCTTTAACTCGCTTGGTTTGGCCACTTTGGTGGACTTTAGCATATAAAAGGGCATGTTTTGAATACACATGGGGAACTTTGTAATAGTTACCACCATATTATATTTGACCACCTTTGTAACAAAACTATGGCATATAGATGCCACCCATACTCATCGGTCTTGGCATATTTCAAACTTTACCTTTTCGGTAATGAGCACGCATGATGGCATTTTTTTGTATTATTTGGAAATGACTATAGTTTTTGGACTTTTAAAAGTCAATGCAATGATATTTGATTGGTGACATGGGCTGGCCCCCTCCCCACGGTGACTCACCCCTTGGAAATATTGTCGGTGGCATTTGTAACTAACCTCTGATCAAAAGAGAGTAACTTGGGTCTATGTGGAAGTTGGTGATCATCCTGGGCCGTCGATCTCTGTACCTCCTGTGTTCGATGCCGTTGATCCTTGACTGTGATTAGGGTTTCTTTGTGCATTGATTGGTATTGGTGGGGGTTGAACATGGTTAGTTGCTTAGAATTTTGAGGATCCCTTTTGGCTCTTGATCTTTGCACGCCTGATCTTGTCCATTGAGACATTAACTCAAGTTGAGTTAGGTTTTCTAAGCTCGGGTGGGTGAGTCAAAACAACTCAAACTCCACCATTTTGATCATTTCATATCCTGCTCACTGAGAGTGGTGAAGCCCTGGCAAAATTTCTGTAGACTGCCATTGCTGAAGCTTTATAAACTTGGGTTTTTGATTCTTTCAGCCTTATTAGCTCTGTGTGGTCGTTTTCGAAGCTCGGTTTCTTCTTTTCGAGCTTGGCCTTTGTGGAAAAGACTCTCTGTGTTCTTCATTGTTGAGCTTTCTGTTTGCTGCCAATGGAGATGGTAAGTTTTGGTCTCGACTTCTGAACACAGTAACTATTTGTTTTTTTCATCATTGCTACTTTGTTTTTCGAGAAAAACTAATACGTTCTCTCTTTCTGCATTTTCTGGTCTTTTGTGGCTGCCGTTGTTGAACTCTGAGCTTGGAAATTGTTGGAGTCTTTGACTTTAACTCTTAATTTGAGGGTCTATTTCCTTCGGTTCTTGCTGGTGAGTTATTATCTCTGTCGAATCTCTATGCAAAAATTTGTGGTAGTCTTCTAAAATCATGAAAGAATAAAAACTTTTTCCTTGTCTGTTCCTGCATAGTCTTGATTTGTAACGACCCAAAAATGGGTATTAGTCATTTGATCAAAAAGTATTGGACCCTTCTACATCTTTCAGCCTTCTGAGCTGAATATAATCTATAGATCCTTTTCTATATATTCTCTGTAAGCTTTTGGAAGCTTTGAATTTTTGAGATTGGTATGTATCTGGGTCTCCGTTATTCTATTACAACTTTTCTCTACCCTTAACTCTAGATCTGGTCATTTTTTATTTGGGTATTCATGTTTTTTATCCCACTGATCATTTATTATGGACTCTACCTGATATTCTGGATTTCTATAATGAAGCTCAAGTTTTGCATACTTATATTGATTTCGAGATCCTGGTTTATTTCATTCTTCTGCAAATGTGCTTTATTCGAGATAGGCCTCGGCTTTACCTATACCATGCGTATATTTCCTTGATTCCTTGAGCTTGTTGATGGGTTTTCCAATGCATAAGATCTGTACTTGCTCTAGCTTTTGTGGTTCACATTACACCTATTTATGATTAAAAGCTATTCTCTCAATTTTGTACCATTCAAAATCTGGGCTCTACTGTGGCTAGTACTGTAAAATTTCTTCTTTTTCACTATATGGCATTGTTTTCTATAGCTTGGTTGTAGTCTGAATGGATCTTCTTCTGGGTATTTGTGTTTCACCTTGGCATACCTGGATCTAGACTTTTCCTGAGTGTCATTATCTTCCCTTTGCAACAATGAGCTAAAAGTAATAAGTTTTCTATTCTGTATCATGTTTCCTAGCATAAATATCTATACTTTATTGATACATCTACATTTATGATCTTGATCATTGCTCCAATTTGAAACTTGTGAGTACTATTTCAGGCATAAGCCTTGTTTCCAATGCTTAATTTACTTTCTGCAACTGTTTCTTACTTGGATGCTTGCTGGAAAATTAGAAATATTGATTTTTCATGGTAAAGCCTTGCCATTTTTTTTCCTGAATCATCTCTTAAATGCATTTCTAGAAATAGTAGTTGTATTTTCTGATCCAGAATACAGAAAGTAACACTTTTCTTGCTGAACTGATATAGCAATTGAAGACCAAAAATATGTTAGCTGTTTATTTTGATCATGTGATGTTTTTCTGCTTTCTGTATCACTTATTTAATTTGCATAGTTCCTTTAAGCATGTAGTAGTTAAAAACATCATGATGGAAAGTTGTAAATGTCCATTTTACATGGTGAAGCCCTGGCAAAATTTTCCCAGAATCTTCTCTCTCATCCTGTTTCAGTGGTTCTCCCTTTTTGCTATTTAGCTTCAGCTTCTTGAAATTTGTTTCTTCTTCTTCTGTTGTAACTAGAACAAGTGTTTCCATCTTCCACTCTCTCTTTTCTGAAACTTCTTCCATTTCAGAACAGCTATTGGAACTTTGAGTTGCATTCTTCCTTTTCTTAGCATGTACTTATGACTTATTCTATTTCTTTCTTTGGCTGCAACCTGTACCTGCACACTTAGGAAAATAGTTAGGAAATATTTAGGATTTTTGGCCTCTCTTATGTCCATGTTTTCTTCTTTCTTTTCACTTTCTTCTTTCTGAGTGATTAAAGCATGCATGCAGTTTGTCCTTCAAGTAGAATACATCTCCTTCTTAGGGGAAGATTCATATGCATGAAGTAGGATAGTGTAGGAATATGGTTTGATCCCTGAGCTCGTAACTGATGGTTGACTTGTTTTTGCTTTTCAGGTACCATGACTTGAGGATGAAGGAGTTGGAAAGGAGATGCTCTGCACAACAAAGAATATACAAGGCAATGATGGGTTCACCCTCATACTCCTTTGCTTTCTCTTTCATGCATGTGTATCTTTCTTTTCAGTAGTTGTACTTTACTTTTTAGTTACATCCCACGGCTTGTGTGGGAAACATTTGACTCTCCTTGTGAATAAAACATTGAATTCTGTAAATGAGTTGTATATCTCTTTCTACATTTCTACTTTTGTATGGATTGTATAATGAACTAAACAACTCAGTAACATAATTGAATGTCTTAATCATAAAGGAAAGAACATTGAATAGAACTTGTAACATTTAGTAATGAACTCTGATTTTCTGTGATCTGCACTTATGTTTGTTGTTCCAAAACTTTACACTTCACCTACTCTGCAATTGGATGTCCTCATCAAGACAACATAACTGTCCTTCGGGGCTTGTGTTCTTTTGCTGAGGATGGTCATGAAATTGTAGACTATGTGATCTGTTACATTTTGTAACAGCACACATAGCTACAGATTTCATGTAATCTTTTAAATAAATCAGCAGTAACACATAATTTGATGTGATCTCCCCTAGCTTAGGTATACTTCACCAATGCTATCCATCGTAACAAAGTTTCGAGTTGCCCATTTTTGCACAAGTGTAAAAATTGTCAACATTTCTGGCGATCCTATGGGGAAAGCTGCCTGCTAGCTTATATACTAGTGCCTTGCTCTTGTCCATTGGGCATGGAGTCTGAAACATATAACAAAATTTGCCTTTTTGAAAGTTCCAACCCTTCCAAAACAAACTAAAGCTGGGAAAGGATCTGGTAAACCAGATCACTTGCACAAATGCACTTATTGAATTAAAAAAAACAATGCAATGTGCAGAAACTGCACTTATTGAAGGGAAATCCTACTCTAACAATCACTGTAAGATTTTTAATAATAGTGTTTGAGAAACATACCATTCACAGGAATGGGAAGTTCCTCTCCATTTAGCTTCGAAAGCTGAAAAGCATTGTGTTCCTTGCAAGATGAAATCATGTAAGGACCACTCCAGAGTGTATCAAACTTTGAGTGTCTTCCTAGCTTTGCACGATCAGCATCCCACTTTAACACAATATCTCCTTCATTGAAGACTTTGAATTTGGATTTCTTGTCAAAAGTCTTCTTGATTTGTTTCTGATTCTTTTCCATATTTGAATGAGCTTGATCTCTTAGCTCTTTTAGTTCTATTAACTCTACATAAGGAACCTGCAATGGTTCATTCTCGTGTAGCTCCATTTGATGTAACAAATCTAATGTGGGTAACTCAACTGAAATAGGCATTCTTGCTTCTTTTCCATACACAAGCTTGTATGGTGAATTGCCAACTGATCTTTTAGGAGTCACTATGTCAGCCCAAAGTGTGGAATTCAACATCAGATGCCAAGCTCTTTGATTATCCTTGAGTGTTCTTCTGATGATTCTTAACAGATTCTTGTTAGTACTTTCAGCTAAGCCATTACCCTGGGGGTAATAATTAGATGAAGAACTCAGATATATTCCATGTTTGACAGCCCAATCTGTTACCTTTGCACCAAGGAATGCTAAAGCATTATCTGATATGATCATTGCTGGAACACCAAATCTATAAACTATGCCTTCATAAAAGGATAGTATCGAAGCTTTGTTAGCATCTTTCAAGGCTATTGCTTCAGTCCATCATGTAAAATAATCTGTAGCAGTTAAGATCCACTTATGTCCTTGTGATGAAGGTGGGTTTATCATGCCAATAAAATCAAGACCCCACTGCATAAAAGGCTGATAAGATGAAATAGGCTGCAAAGGCAATGAAGCAAGATTCTTTTCCAACAAAGAAAGCACATTTCTTACACTTTCTAATCCATTCAAAATAGTCTTTGAATATGCTAGGCCAATAGTAACCTGCTTTCATAATTTTTAAAGCTGTAGTACGTGTTGAGAAGTGACCTCCTGTAGGTCCTTCATGGAATTCTGACAATATTTTCTAAATTTTATCATAATCAACACATCGCAGCAAGATCCCATTTATATCCCTTTTGAACAATACACCATCAATGAAAAGATAAGGGATAGCTTGTAATCTGAAATATCTTCGTTTATTCTTATCCATACCTTCTGGATAGGTGCCATGCTGTAAGTAGTTCACCAAATCAGTCATCCACCTTGATTCTTGGATCTCTTGAGAAAGTTTAGGTTGTTGAATTCCTGGTTGGACCATGATATTTGATTGCTGATACGTAATTTAAGCATGTTGTTCTGAATCTTTGGGTTCTGCATCCTGTTGTTTTTCCATATCAGCAATTAGATGTTCACATAAACCTTTACCTTGAACCATCTTAGCAACCCGGATATCAACATCATATTCCATAACCTTCGTTATCCAACCTACTCTTTTCTCATTCAATTCTTTATTTAAAAGGAAAGCTTTCACACTTGGATGAGAAACAAGAACATGAATTTTATTGTTTGAAAGCATGTACTTAAAATTCTTTAGTCCTCTGACTACTGAAAGTACTTGTTTTTCAAGAAATGTGTACCTTGTTTCGTAATCATGCAAACTCTGTCCAAAGAAAGTAATTGGCTGCTCAATATTTTCATCATTAACCTGAGTCAAAATAGCTGAGATTGTTTCAGCTCCTACAAGTGCATACATTGTAAAATCTTTATCGAAATTTGGGTTTGCAAGAGTAGGAGCCTGAGAGATAGCTGATTTTATTGCTTCAAAACCTTCCCTTCCTTCGTTGGTCCAAGAGAAAGTTTTCTCTTTCTTTAACATAGTTGTTAATGGTTTAACCAATGCTGCAAAATATGGAACAAATCTTCTAACAAAGTTGATTTTTCCAAGAAAACTTTGCAATGCCTTCTTATGATGAGGCAATGATAGTTGTGATATAGCTTCGATTCTGAAAGGATCAATTACTAAACCCTGCTTCGAAACAATATGACCAAGTAATTTACCTTGATGTACTGAAAAGATAGACTTCAGAGGATTCAAAGATATTCCAAACTACCTGCATAACTGAAAAGTCTGCCTTAAATGCATATAGATGTTCTTCTAGATTTT
The DNA here is from genome assembly GCA_019776745.2 of Taxus chinensis. NCBI lineage: Eukaryota > Viridiplantae > Streptophyta > Pinopsida > Cupressales > Taxaceae > Taxus > Taxus chinensis. The sequence goes on from JAHRHJ020001919.1 coordinate 315,857, forward strand.
TTGAGAACACGGTAATATCATCCAAATAAACAAGAATACATTTATTTAACAAGCTCCAAAAATCCATGTCCATTGCATGTTGAAACGTTGCTCTGGCATTTGAAAGACCAAAAGGCATTCTTTTGTAAGCATATGTACCCCACTTGGTGGTAAAAGTTGTTTTGTATCTATCTTCTTCTCAGACTAAAATCTGATTATAACCACTGTAACCATCTAGAAGAGATAGTCTATCTGAACCTGAGACTGTTCTCAAAATCTGATCCATATTCGGAAGTGGGTAATGATCTTTTAATGAAGCTTTATTAAGATCTCTGAAATCTACACATAGTTTGATTTCACCGTTCTTCTTCCTAACAGGAACAAGATTAGCTACCCAACTTGAATGCTTAACTGGAAAAATAATACCTGATTCAATCAACTTGGATAACTCTTTCCTCATCAGAGGTTCTATTTTTGGGTTTACAGGCCTCTGTTTCTATCTTACGGGCTTAGCATTTGGATGTAACTCGTTTGTATGATGTGCTAGACTGGGATCAAACCCTTTCAGGTCTTGGTATTTCCAAGCAAAGACATCCTTAAACTCTTTGCAAAGATTAATAAATTACTTGTTTTTTGGTTAAGGAACATACTTTTCCAAGAAATAACTTTTTCCCTTCATCAACCAAGATCTCTTCATAATTATCAGAGAGGGTTGACATTTTAGTCTTCACCTTTCTTAACTGATCGTCAGTGCTGAAGATGTCTTCCAATGTAACCAGACCTTCGAGGTAATTTATTTGTCTTCAACTGAACAATCTGATCACCATATAAATGTTGTAACTTATCCTGATTAACTGCAGAGAATTCAGCTTCTTGCTTCAAAAACCTGCAGATTTGATCATCACTTTCAAAAACCTACCAATTTGATTCTTTATCAGGTATAGAAGGCCTGACAATTAGCTTAATATGAGGCTGAATTTTGTTGTTTTCCATTTGTTCCAGCACTTCGAAACTAGCACCAACTACTGCAAGTCTATCTGCATGCTTGTTTTCAGCTCTAGGAATAGACTGAATATTAATAGCTTCAAAATCCTCCATTAAGTCTGAAACTCTATGTCTGTAAGACTTCATTAGTGGATTCTTACAAACATTGAAGTTTTTTACTTGATTGATAACTAACTCAGAATCACCAAAGATTTGTAATGTGCTGATACCTCTCTTTCTGGCCCAAAGTAAGCCATGAATTAATGCTTCGTATTCAGCCACATTACAAGTGCATGTAAATTGGAGACTCAAAGCTGAGAAATACCTTTCGTTTGTCAGGGAAGTGAGCATCAAACCTGCTCCCTGTCCTTTCTTGTTCTTAGCTCCATCAAAATGAAGCTTCCAAATTCCTTCTGTTGAATCGTCTGTTTTGGACAGCAAGGGAAGTGGTGTATTTTCTTCATGCATACAATACACACCAAAAATATGTTCTTCAACCTCCTTAAAAGGATCATGAGCATGTGTTCTTCAACTGTATTTTCATCCATAAACAGGTTAGAAACACCATCTAATGCTGAAACCTGAGCTACATCATCAAAATCAGATTGCTCTAAAGCTGAGTAATTAGCTACTGCATTTGGAGAATGAGGCTCAATATGGAATCTAGCCAATGGTTCTGAATTGATAGTAACCTTAGTTCCATAACGTGTGGTAAAAAATAAAAAGGACCAATCTGAAGAGAGATAACCTCCTATTTTCGTTGTGAAATCTCTAGATAAGCACAAGGCAAAGTATGGAGGTAGATCCACAACAGTAACATCTTGCAGAATAGAAACATTTGGGAAAGCATGTAACGTTACCTCCAAATTTTTGATTATACCAACCATGTTAGTTGCAGTTCCATCAAGCTGTAAGACACTCCTTTCTGTAGGCTCATACTGCAAGCCTAATTTTTCTACAATCACTTTTGGCATAACTGTGCTACTTGCACCACTGTCCACCATGCAATTATGAACTAAATGTTCTCCAATAATCAGTGATAAATAAAATGGTGGTGGTTTCTTGATGTCATGAGCATTCAGAACTTTCTGAACCATCCACTTAACTTCTTTAATACGGTCTTGCTCAAACGTTCCAAGGACCATATCTGTTTTCTGAACTTCCTTCTCTGTTGTATTTGAAGAAATTTGTAGTTTAGCTAGTTCATGAGAAAGTAAATCTTGTTGTCCAGGAATACTTAGAGCATCCCACATTGAGATGTTAACATTATGCTTTTTCATTACATCAACAATGTTAAAAGAAGCAACTGTCTTAGAGACAGAATCAACTGTCTTGGAGTAGGCTTTAGCGAAAACTGATTCTACTTCAGCTGCCTTGGATATCTAAGGTATAAACAATCTTCTTGGATCAGGTTGTAGCTGTCTTTGATGACTTTTATCAACTGGGACACTTGCTAATTTTTGAGGAATAACAGGGTTGTTAGTTGACTTTGGAACTGTAGATGTTGTTTTATCAGTGACAGTAGGTAGGATAGGGCTATTTTTTTGCTTTTGATTTTCAGCAGCCCTCCCCTGAGCCCTAGTAGTGACTGCAATGAAATCCTCCTCATTAAAACTGACTAAATTTTGTTCAGGTGCTTTCTGAACATGAGTTTCTTATTGCCCACCCTCCATTTGAGGCATAAAAAATGTTTCAGATTGAGGTTGTGCAACAAGATTCAGATTCAGAAAAGCATTTGGGCAAGTTGCAGCTGAATGAGGTTGATTACAAGGTTGACACCACTCTTCTGTGCCATATTAACTGGAACTAAAGCATTAGAAGAACTAGGAGCCTTTGGGTCAAACTACCTTTGCTGGTAAGGTTGCCTATAATTCTGATTCTGTTGATAGGGCTACCTGTTTTGTTGATTCTATTGGTAGGGCTGATAAGGAGCCTGGTAGGGTCTGCTAGGTAATGCAATTTTATTCTCAATTGAATTCATTTATTTCCCAGAGTGTGCAAATCTTTAAATACATCATATGATGGAGCTACAATAGTGGGTTCTATGATTGTAATAGGTTGAGGAATAGGCACTAAATCTACCGAAAATGGCATTGATGGCCTTGGTGCTAACTTTCCAGCTTGAATAAGGCTATTTTCAGCTTGGATAGCAATATCATAAGCTATTGGGAGTGTCTCTCCACCCATTGACTGAATCATGGTTGAGATATCACTGTTTAATGCTCTAAGATAATAAAGGAAATGCATGATCAGCTTGAGGCTTGACACTTGCTGGAATTCTCTCCCAAGTTCTGGAAAAATGGATATTGAAACTAGACATAAATTCATTGGGAGCTATTTTAATAGTAGATAACTGTTCAATGAGAGATAAATGATCTGAGTTGTCTTGGAATTGTTTCAACAATTTTTCACCTAAAATATCCCAAGTTCCTATGCTTCCAATTTCTAAGTTTCTATACCATTGCAAGGCTTTCCCTTTAAAAGATGCGGCTAAGAGTCTTAGGGCTACATCTCATGAGTGATATTATGGACTGCACATAGGTCTGCAACATCTTTGATATGTTCAGCTGGTGTATCCTAATTCTCACCTGTGAATAATGGCAAGCTTTTCATGGCAGAGTTGGGAATATCATGATAAACTAGAATTACTAATGGGTTGCCATTAGTAAAGGGCACAAAATTCCTGGGTGGTTGTTGGGCCATTGGAAAAACTAGGATATTGATAGAAAAATTGACACGTGGTGAAGGAATATTACGAGGAGGGCTACCAAAACTAGGTCTATTATAAATTAAAGTATTACCAACTCTTCTCCTTCTAGTAGAATTCAAAGGTAAAAAAAAACTCAGAAGGAATTCCTCTTATCGATGATCTTGTAGTCACTTTAGGCATGGAACATTCTGTAATACTAGTTTGAGATCAGCTTTATACAGTCGCCAAAAGATGATAAAATCTTTTTAGAATAAATTAGCTACAGTTTTCTCCCGAAAGTGACTTTTAATTTGCTTTAAATCTGTTGTAAATCTGAAACTTGCATGCAGATCTGATTCGTTGTCCCACCGAGCGTGCCAAAAACTGTTATCTCTCGAAAGTGCACCCTGTAGAGAGATGGCTGTAGGTTTTCTAAGCTTGCACAAATGATCTCTCTCTTTCGTAGATACAATGGAAACACCTCAGGTCTGTGGGTATACCTATTTTGAGGTGAGTCTTCAGTATCAAGGCTAGTTCCTTATTGGTGTATCCTAAACTACTTTCTGGGAGTTTGAGGGTAAAAGATAACTGAAAAGATGATTAAAACTAAGGTGATACACCAAATTTTTATGAGGGATTTGACTGAGTATATGCACAACTGATCTGTGAAGGATTCTTGATGCACAAACCAATAGTTTTTCTATAGAATATTTAAGCGAAAAAAACTTGATTGTGTTATGTTTGTGGAGGGAAAAACATTACACCTTCTATTGTTACACTGAGGGTATTTTTAGGCAAAACTTAGTAAAATTTTCACTGGGAAGTTTATTAATCACAACAGTACTAATTTGTAAGTTAACATGCACATTAAAATTTAAGCAGAAAGGACTAAAATTTACAGCTGAATTGGGTATAGAATTCTTAGGGTAATCTGGGTAGTTCCTTATTGAGGTGGCTTTGATCTAGGGAATTTACATTCACAAGATTAATATAAGATTGCTTGCTAGGAAGATTCTCTGATGAAACCATACTTTTTCAAGATTGTACTGAATCAAGGTAACTTTGGAAAGGATAGAAAACAGTTAACAATTTGCATTCACAAGATTAATTCACTCAACTTGGAAAGGGAAAAACTGGAAAAAATTTCTTCAGTACTCATATATCAAAAAGTCCTCCAGCCAATAATCCTTTGTGCTTTGCAAAGGCATACAATATATAGCAAAATAAATTTTCCCACCCTTCCTAAAAATAGACTAAGGCTATATTCACCCAAGCATCATAATTTTATCCTTTATTTAATAATAAATAAAGTGATAAAATAATACAAAATAGAGCATGCAGTTAAAAGTAGGCATTAATAGACTTATTTACAATGCAGTCAAATTGAAGTTAACTATTCTATTTTAAGAAAAGAATGGGTGAATAATTTTCTAATAATAAAATTTCTTGCTAGGAAAGTCTCCCTCCTTTGAGTATGCAAATAGATCTTCTTCTTTGTTATATCTTCTTTTGAAGCATGCAAAAATTCAACTCTACATGTGAGCAAATAATTACAACAATTAGCAATATATGCAAAAATAATTACTCCTTGTATGGACCACCTTCTATGTGCACATACATTCTAATATTTACATCTTTTCCTGAGTGGTCACATGAATGACACTTTGCAACTCCACTCTAACCTCCTTATGGGGACCACCTTTACTCACTTGGTTTGGCCACCTTTGTAACAAAACTATGGCATATAGATGCCAACCATACTCATTGGTCTTGGCATATTTCAAACTTTACCTTTTCGGTATTGAGCACACATGATGGCATTTTTTTATATTATTTGTAAATGACTATAGTTTTTGGATTTTTAAAATTCAATGCAATGACATTTGATTGGTGATGGTGGGCTGGCCCCTTCCACACGGTGACTCACCCCTTGGAAATATTTTTGGTGGAATTTGTAACTAATCCACTGATGAAAAGAGAGTAACTTGGGTCTGTGTGGAAGTTGGTGATCATCCTAGGCTTTTGATCTCTGTACCTCCTGTGTTCGATGCCGTTGATCTTTGAATGTGATTAGGGTTTCTTTGTGCATTGATTGTTTCGTAGTGGGAGACTGAACATGGTTAGTTTCTTAGAATTTTGAGGATCCCTTTTGGCCCTTGATCTTTGCACGACTTGATCTTGTCCATTGAGACGTTAACTCAAGTTGTAAGAAGTTAGGTTTTTTAAGCTCGGGTGGGTGAGTTAAAAAAACTCAAATTTCACCATTTTGATCATTTCGTATCTTGCTCGCTAAGAGTGGCGAAGCCTAGGAAAGATTTCTGTAGACTGCCATTGCTGAAGCTTTGTAAACTCAGGTTTTTGATTTATTTCGGCCTTATTAGCTCTAAAATGTGGTCTTTTTTGAAGCTCGGTTTCTTCTTTTCGAGCTTTTCCTTTGTGGAAAAGACTCTAAGGTATGTTATTTGATTGTCGAGCTTTCTGTTTGCTACCAATGGAGATCGTAAGTTTTGGTCTCAAATTCCGAACACAGTAATTGTTTGTTTTTTTCATCATTGCTACTTTATGTTTCGAGAAAAACTAATATGTTCTCACTTTCTGCATTTTCTTGTCTTTTGTGGCTGTCGTTGTTGAACTCTGAGCTTAGAAATTGTTGGAGTCTTCAACTTTAACTCTTAATTTTAGGGTCTATTTCCTTCAGTTATTGCTGGTGAGTTATTATCTCTGTTGAATATCTATGCAAAAATTTGTGGTAGTCTTCTACAATCATGAAAGAATAAAACATTTTCCTTGTCTATTTCTAGATTTGTTATCATTCCATCTTGGATCATGACCCAAAAATGGGTATTAATCTTTTGATCGAAAAGTATGTTGACCTTTATTTCCAGATTTCATCCTTTTGACCTGAACTATAATCTTTAGCTGCATTTCTGTATATTCTCATGTAGCCTTTTGGAGTCCTCGGTGAAGAATTATCATAGTGTCGGATTGGTGATGACATTCTGGGTCCATTGTCGGGACACTAAATTTTTCCTCCATGGATTTTCTGGAGAGATATTCCCACTTAATGTCATGTATTAGGAATAGGATGTTGGTAACCTATGATTAGTAGTAGCTGTCTGATAGAAGATAATGGCACCGTCAGTATGGCGTCGCCAATAATGTGGAGTACGGTAACAGTCAAAGTACAATGGGAATAGTATTGTGCCAAAAGTAAAGTCAATTTGTACCGTGAAGTGGTCCGGTAATGTTACCGCATGTCAACTTCAGTTTGGGTAATAACATGAAGTAGGGTCTAAATGACTAGGAATTAGAATCAGTTATATTACCGCAATAAGGACAAGGAGTGAGGTCATAAATATTACCGTGGTAATTTCTATTTGTAAAAAGTCTGTAGAAAGGTGTAAACCCACTTAAAATGAGTATAGTGTTTATCAATTATTCTGTAAGCAGATAAGTCTTGTTACATTGTACATATAAGAGTTAAGGTATTGGACGGTGGTGACTTCGTGAAGATGGTGAAAGATTTCTATATCCTCAGCTTAGAGATAGGATGGATAGATGCCTGGAAATTATATAAATCAGAGAGTTTAAACCCCCCTGTATTTGTAATGGCCTCATAAGAAGGGAAGTAGTGGACTGAATTTTATTCCTAGGAAGTGTGCAAAGGAAGCCATCAGTTAAAGATGGTGTTGAAGAAACCATCGAGAGGTGATAATGTGTAAAGTTTCTCCCATGGGATTTATTAACTGAAAGTACCTCATGAAGTGAATTTGGTGAACAATTTCATGTTAATATGCAGATCTCATTTACTTTGATATTTCATATTTTTCATCATTTCGTCTTATCAGGAGTCGATAAGGGATTATCATGCTTGTGTTCTAGAGCTAAGTTGTTTTGTTTCCGATGCCCAAATCCGGAAGGAAGGATTAGCAGCTGTGCATTAGTAAATGAATGGCATAGCACGAGGAGTCTCCTATGTGAAGCACTATCATTCTTGCCGGATGAAGCCAGAGATTAGACATTTTGAGTGAAGTCCGTTGCCCGGACTGATTCCTACGTTGGTGGATTTTCTGGAGAGGATATTCCCACTTAGTCAAGAAGAAATCAATTGAAGAGGAGCCCAACCTTGTTTTTACTGTGCTATAGTAGTTAGCCATGGTACACCAGTCATTTTTACCGTGCATAGAAGTTACCATGATAAAGTCATTCCCGCTGTGAGCACAAGTATTTATCACAGTAAGTACATCTACTTTTGAATACCGTGAAGATCTGCTCAAATTTATGGGTCAGTTAACTATCACTCTTTTTACAAGTGAATAATAATTTAGTTCTCACAGGTAGGAAATCAGTTTTACCGTCCAGTAAAAGAAGTATTTACCATAGTTGTACCGTGGTCATGGTTGTTATAGTAAGGGTCATTCCAATTATAATTGTGCAGATAGAGTCTTGTTGATTGTACATGTGGGTAAAGGTATTTCATGGTGGTTACTTTGAAAAGCACCTGGTGAAAGATTCCTGTTTGATGTAGTCAGCTCAGAGAAGAAATAATGAAGATAGCTGTGTTTCTTTCATTCAAGAGTTTAAGAAATCTTGTATTAATGTAGATGGAAATGAGCCTAAGAAGATGAACAATGGACTAAACTTTTTCCTACCTTTTTGAGAATAAAGGTCCGCACTGTGCAGGATGGTTCTGATTTCACTAGGTGATAATGTGAAAAATACATGGGAAACCTGGAAGATCATGTCCAGATAATTCCTGCAAATATTACATATGGTCATTCACTAGGCTATGTCTTGTGTCAAGAGGCGGGAGTTGCGAAGTGGACTGCAACGCTTGACGAAAAGAATCATCAGGTTCACAAGATGATCCCTGTTTTAGAGGCAGAGGTGGATCCATAGGCTCGAGAGAGCTGAGGTATTCTGCATTGACATGCTTATTTCAATTCATGATGTCCTATCTGATGGAGGTGCTCAAAGTTAATGTCAAATTCTAGCAAAAGATGCAGCCTTGCAGGTACATATCTTGGGTTTAAAAGGATTCATCACCCTTCAGCACTTATGTTAAGGGCATTAAATAAAGGAAACATCTAAAGTCAGCAACAGGATACTCTCCGTTTCAGTTGGCCTATGACATTGATCCAGTATCTGTCCTATTGAGTGTTGATATTCCCACTGTGAGTAGACTTATGAAAAATGAAAGGATGGATGAAAGTGATTCAGTAAAAGAAAGGTTGCGTACATCTTCAATGCTGCTAGAGGAAGATGATGGGAAATAGCAAGAGGATACAAGCCATAAGAAACTACTGGAATGAAGGTTTCATGACACTTGGACATGGTAGAGATAGGGTGAAGATAAACGTGATCCCTTGACGTCATAAGGCAGAACCTATCGATTCAAGTAATGAAACTGATGATTGGACATCCTCTAATTACTCTAGTACTATTGAAGTGGACACTGAAGATGAAGAAAGTGAGGTGGATGTTTCAGTCATGGAATATCCTTGCCAATCACACCAACTCATGACCCCATAAAATTATCTGAAGAAGAATTTGATGATCGTCTCCAACAAATAAAGATTAGTGATGCTGTGATGGAGTGTGAGAAGGAATCCTACCTCCAGCTCTTTTGAAGGTACATACACCTATTTTATTTTTATTACAAGGAACTCCACCAAGTAAGTTGGGTAGAACATTCTATTGAGCTAGTAGATGGTGCTAAGCCCATAAAGCAAATGCCATATAGAACGAATCCTAATTTTTTAAAGACTATAAAAGAAGAAATAGATAAGTTGATTGATGTGTGATTCATATTTTCTAGAGAGAATTTAGAATGGGTTTCTCCCATTGTGATCTCAATAAAAAAGAATGGGAATTTATGCATTTGTGTTGATTATAGGAAGCTCAATAAGGCAACAAAGAAGGATCATTACCCTCTTCCATTTTTAGATCAGATCTTGGACGAAGTAGCTGGCCAGGAGTGCTATAGTTTTGCTGATGGATATAGTGGCTACAACCAAGTTCGTATAGCAGAGAAAGATCGGCTGAATAGCACATTCACCACTCCTTGGGGAACGTTTTCTTATAGAGTTATGTGTTTTGGGTTGTGTAATGCTCCAGCAACATTCCAGCGTTTTGATGAATATTGTGTTCGAAACCCTACATTGGGAGCTTCATCAGAGTATTTCTGGATGATTTTTACATCTATGGGAGCAAGATGGACCACTTGCACCAAATGGAGATAGCATTTCAAAGGTTAGATGAAGCACAAGCCTCACTAAACCCTACAAAGTGTGTCTTTGGATGTTCTAAAGGTGTTTTTTTAGGGCATGTTGTATCCAGAGATGGTATTGGTACTGATCCTGATAGAGTTTCAAAAATCAAAGATTTACCATTTCCTATTAATAGAAGTAAGTTGAGATCATTTTTAGGCCATGTGGGTTACTATAGAAGGTTCATAAAGAATTTCTCAAAGATTGCACAGCCACTAACCCAGTTCTTGAAGAAGGATGTTACTTATGAACCAAGAAATAAGACGCATGAAGCTTTTGGACAACTGAAGGAAGCCCTAGTGTCTTCACTTGTTTTGAAGAATCCAGATTGGAGCAAGCCATTCATTGTATACACTGATGCCTCAGATTCAACACTAGGAAGTACTTTAAGCCAAAAGGATGAAAATGGGAATGAACATCCAATTTACTTTGGGAGTAGACAAATGAGTAGTGCTGAGGTAAATTATACTGTAACTAAAAAAGAGGCTCTGGCTATCATTTTTGCTATAAATAAGTTTAGAAATTACTTGCTAGGGTAAAAATTTCTAGTTGTAACAGATCATCAGGCTCTAAAATATATTGTAAATAAGCCTAACCCATCAGGGAGGATAGCAAGATGGATAATTTTGCTACAAGAATTTGAATTTGATATTATAGATAGGCCAGGAAAGAAGCATGTCAATGCAGATGCACTCTCTTGAGCCTATGATGGTTTAGGATCATCTTGTGATGATGATGATTTTCCCCGATGCAACATTGTTATCCCTTGACACAATCCCTAGTGAATACATAGATATTTGGGATTATCTGAATGAATTCAAGTTTTCTGATGGTGCCAATGAAAAGACTAAGAGAAAGATTACTCAAGCCAGTCATCCATATTCTATTATGCATGGAGTATTATTTCGAAAAGGACCTGATGGACAGTACAAGAGGGCAGTTGGGCGTGATCAAGGGAAGGAACTGCTAGAAGAATTCCACAATGGTACATGTGGAGGGCACTTCTCTGGACAACTTACAGGAAGAAGGATCTTGGATGCAGGTTATCACTGGCCCACTCTTTTTAAATATTTTTATAATTATTGTAAGACATGTGATATTTGTCAAACACATGGTAACCGTAAGACTTCATCAGCTCCATTATGCCCTATTCTTCCACTTGGTCCCTTTGAAAAGTGGGGAGTAGACATTGTAGGTCCACTTCCAACTACCTCATGCCAAAATAAGTATATTTTAGTTGCCAACAGATTATTTAACCAAGTGGGTTGAAGCTAGGCCATTGAAAACAACTTCCATGGATGAAGTGGCAAGGTTCATGTATGAAAGCATTATCACCAGATTTGGTTGTCCATTAGAAATTGTAACAGATCAAGGAAGCCACTTCATTAATAAGGTGGTAGAAGCCCTAGTCAATAAGTTTTCTATTAAGCATAGGAAGGCAACAACATACAAGCCAAGCACAAATGGACAGGTGGAACGAACAAATTTTGTGCGGTGTCAAAGTCTAGCAAAAGATGCATCCTTGCAGGTAACATGAAATGGCGATAAACGGATTATGCAGCATGGTGGGCAGTATAGGCAACATCACAAAGTCAGCAAACAGGATACTCCCATTTCAGTTGGCCTTATGGCATTGATCCAGTTCTTCCTATGAGTTTATATTCCCACTGTGAGAGTTATGAAAATGACGTGATGGATGGAAAAGCGATCAGTTAAAAGAAAAGGTGGGTAACATCTTCATTTGCTAGAGGAAATGAGGGAAATAGAAAGGATACAAGCCATAAGAAGAAATTGAGCAGAAGGAAGACTTTGATCAAAAGACCGATGGTATCCATTTCATGTGAATGAATGGTCCTAGTATATGATTCCAGACTCCAACAAAAGAAGACAGAGAAAATTCTTCCAAAATGGATGGGGCCCTAAAAAAAATAGCAGCTGGGCATGAAAATGGTACGTACCGATGGAGGAATTGGATGGCACTCCCATTACGGAAATGGGTCAATCACGCACAAGTGAAGATTTCCAACGCACCAGAATAGTCTACTCCAGGACGGAAAGTAGAGTAGAAGCTAGGAAGGGGGAAGATGTCGACACTAAAATTTCTCCATAATTTTATTTCATTTTAATGTATGTATAGGAATAGGAGTTGTTAAGTGTAATGAGTAGTATTGTCCAATAGAAGGATAACGGCTCGTCAGTACGGTTGCTGCCAAAATAATGTGGAGTTACGGGAACGTCAAGTACAATAGGAATGTTGTTTTGTATTGTTAAAAAAAGTTAAATATTTGTCGTAAGTGGTCCGGTAAATGTTAAAATGGCAAAAGTTGGGTTAATTAGAGAAGTAGGAGGGTCTACGATGATTAGGAATTAGAAATATTATATGGTAAAATGGACAAGGAGTGAGGTCATAAATATTTTGTATGTATTTTATTTGTAAAATAGTCTAAAAATGTCGGAACCCATTAAAATGATAAGGTTATCTTATCTTAAACAGATTACAGCTTACATGTACAGATAAGAGTTAAGGTATGGGATATGCCACTTCGTCGAGTGGATTCTTTATCCTATCTTAGAGTAGGATGGATAAGCCGGAAGTTCTATAAAAGAGAGGCACCCCCCTCATTAGCACTAGAAAGAAGAAGTAGTGAAAATATGTAGGAAGTGCGTTACGAAGGAAAGCCATCAGTTAAAGGTTGATGGTTGACGAAAGCCAATCAAGAGGGTAATTGTAAAGTTTCTCCCTAGTCTAGTTGAAGTAACTCATGGTGAGATTCGTCAGTTTCATGTTAAATATTATAATTTATTTTTGCTATTTCAGATTTGTCGTCTTCTGTCTTATCATAATCAATGGTAGTCTTTGTTAGTTTGTTGTTTTGCTCAGATTACATCCACCAAACTAAAGGTTGTGCATTAGTAAATAATCATAGCACGAGGAGTTCCCGGTGAAGAATTATCATAGTGCCGGATTGGTGATGACACCATGCTTGCTCATCATGATGAGAAACATAGGGAGAAAGCATATTATTACATAATCGATACTCTTCTTGATTATGAGACTATGTATACACATGCTAAAAACCTTCATTTCCTAG